>VDFB02105785.1:338915954-338942963 GCA_007258455.2 Sequoia sempervirens
TTCCTCTCTCTCTCTCCCTTCCCTATCTCTCTCTCTCTCTCCCTCTCTCTCTCTCTCCCCCTCTCTCTCTCCCTTTCCCTCTCCCCCCTCTCTATCTCTCCCTTTCCCTCTACCCTCTACTCTCTCTTTCTCTCTTTCCCACCATCCACTTCCTAATTACTCTTAGGTCTATGTGTGCACAAATCGGATATCCAATTCAAATCAAATATCTGATTTGTAGCACTAAAATCTTGTTGTTACAAAACATTTTAAAATGCTTTTCAAATCAGATATTAGATTTTATCTGATATTGAATTTTTGGGCCATAGAAAAACCCCATGTGGGTCATTTTGTACATCCCAATGGACCCTACATTTTTTTTGTAGGCATTGCAAGTGAAAAATGCACGGTTTTAGATAGGAAAAGACAAAGATCAACTTTTTGGAGCATCTTCTACTCAAATTTGTCATAAGCAATGATTTTTTAGCATGTTTTATGAGGTATAATGGGGAGAAACAGTCTTTGGAAGCAAAAACGTAAGAGAAATCTTACAAAGGAAAAAATTGAAGCATATAGACAAAGAGATAAAGGAGGTCATAGGAAGAGAAGAAAAGATATGTTAATTATTGGTGAGCTTGAGCCCTATGGTCTTTCAAGTGAAGAAGAAATTGAATATGTTCAAGGTGAAAATGTTGAACATGATATTGAAATTGGGAATGAAAATGTTCAAATTGATATTGAAAATGTTCTAGGTGAAAATGTTGGAATTGAAGATGTTGAACATGATATTCAAATTGGAAATGGAAATATTCAAATTGATAATGAAAATGTTCAAGGTGAAAATGTTGGATTTGAAGATATTGAACATGATATTGAAATTGGGAATGAAATTATTCAAATTGATATTGAAAATGTTCAAGATGAAAATGTTGGAATTGAAGATGTTGAACATAATATTGAACCAAGTGTAAATTATGTTTCACCAAATTACATGAGAAATGAAGAACCCTGTGTGGAAGAAAGACATATTCCAAATTCAAGACCTTCAAGAACCCCTAAATGGTTACTTGAAATTGATGAGAACATTATAAACAATTTTGAAGGCAAGAGGTCAACATGAACTATTTGATTGTGGGCTAGAAAACTTTTCAACCAATATTTTAGCGATAAGACATAGACTGGCAATGCCAAATTTTTGTACAATTGCTAAAGATGCAAAAGATGAGACCTTTGCTAGCCAAATTGAAGATTCGTGTGAACAAGAAGACCGAAAAAAATTGTATAATTGTCAAAAATATTTTTAATGCTCTCAAGTCTATTGGAAAAAATAACAAGGAAAAAGATAAGAGAGCTACTCAGAGAGTCATTACAACTACCCTAGTGAGCCATCAATTGAAAAAGGCTCGCTTTATGAGACAAACTTTTATTGATTTTGACATAAATCATAAAAATTTGGATAGAGCACTTGCAAGAAGAGAAATAATAGATGATCCTCTTCAAAATGATGCATGGGATTTTTTCAGGAGGCTTCCACTTGTTGATAAGAAGCTAACCAATAATGTAAAGTAGGTAATTCAGCAATTTCAGCATCATAACTCTAGAGTATCACCCAATGCAAATGATGTTTAAAAGTTAAGAATTGGCAATCGAGACCATACACTGCATCCTAAACATTTCTTGGAATCAAGCCAAACAGTGTTGTTCAAAATTTTTATTGAAACACATCCAAATATGGAAATATCGCAAAGGAATTTTGAAGGTTTGAAGCCATTTTAATATTGTGTTCCTCTTAAGATTCGTAATACTTGTTCCAAATAACATGTGGAGTTTTTGATGTACCATGAACTATTATGCTATATACATTCTATATTGCATAAGTACTAATGAAATTTTGCAAGAGTGTGGTGCAATGCATCTTCTGAAATCATCAAAGGACTTGCTAGATCTATTTTTATGTTCTAGAGATGATGGTTGTTTTTTCTATAGAAATGATTGTTTAAATGAAAATTGCTCACAATGTGGTGGCTTTTCAAAGTTTGTTCCATGTTTTCATGAGGGTTCTGAACATGAATTTGGAAAGAAGCTTGTTGAGAAAAAGAGATATGAGATAGTCAAATATACTTTGCAGAGTGGAGGTGAAGGTTCTAGATGCAAGTTGGTTACAAAAGAATGCAGTGTTGTTGATTTTATTTCAGATTTTAAGGACAATCTTTTCTACAAGTATGCAAGGCATAGTCATAGGTCTTAGTGGTTGGATCAACAATTCAGGATGTGTAAGGGCTCTTTTTCAATTGGCACTATTATATTAGTGGTTGATTTTGTAGAAAACTACACATTGCAACCACAAAATGAGGTATAATCTTAGTATTACAATTCCATTTAGATTGCTTTTTTTGTCCACATAATTTTTAGACATGCACCTGATAGTATAGAGGATTATTGAAAGATAATCAAAGAGTATCATTTTTATATGAGTGATGATAGATCTCACTCGTTTGAGTATGTCCAACAATGTTTCAATAATTTTTTTGAATTCTTGCAGGAGCATGATATAGCACTGGGCCAACATCTCATTTGGTTAGATAACTACACAAGTCAATTCAAAAATTCTCGTATGTTTTATTGGTTGAGTAGAATGCATGTAGAGAGGGGTGTACCTCATATTTGGAGTTTTTTTGAAGCTGTGAATGGGAAAGGGGAGCATGATGGAGCAAGCGCATGTGTAAAGAGAGCTCTAGTTAAGAAGCAATTGAATATTTCAGGGGAAAAATTTAGTGATGCACATTCAATTGTTGATTAGTGTAGTTCAATATTGTCATACGGAGGGACACTTGATTCAATAGTGCATAGATTATTTTGGTTGGTTAAGGAGGGTACAGTGGGAGGCAGATTGGATTGTCATACAATCAAATATTCTTCAAAGATGCATTCATTTCAAAGCTCAGATGCAAGCACATGGACCATTTGGACATGAGAGTTGGCTTGTTTTTGTCAGAGTTGTGTTCAGTGCGAGTGGGATCAATGCGAGTCAAGTGAGTGGGTGGATACATGGGTTCCACAGTATCTATCTCCTTTATCTCAAAAAATATCCATGAAAAATGACACAATGGAAAGTTCAATTGATTACGACTGACTTTCAAATCTACTACAACCAGGACATGTTTTTGCAGTTATTTCACCATAGGGGAATGAAGAGAGATTAAAATATTGGTTGGCTCGATGTGTGTGAGTAAAGCATAAGCTAACACAACCAATGGAAGATGATGATGGGTTCATGTATCCTACAAGTTTAGTTGTGGTTGTAGGAACTTGGTTGTGAACATACATGATTAGAAAGAATTTCATACCTACATTTGATGACTACGAGAAACACAAAACCATTCTCATGTATTTGCACCTTGTTATAGCAACAAATGTTAAATTGTTGAAGCATCATGCTAAACCAAAGACAAAAAAACTATGGACACTTAGTAATGTTGATCATGAAGCAATATTGGATACTCTTAAGTAAAGAGATAACCCTTCAAACACACTTGAATAGTATATTCAAGAATGGAAGGTATAATGCTTAGGTTCATTATGCTTAAGTTCACTAGTGTTCTTTATTTAATACTGATATTTTGTATGTACTTTTGCAATATTTTTGGCATGATTGATCATGGACCTGTTGCAACAATAGTCAGCTTTGATCATTTCAGAGAGGTATGAGACAGATTACAATAATATAGATTGGTTATTCAAAGGCTTCTTTTATAGTTTTCATTACCATCTCATCATCAATTTGGTCAACTAGAATAATATAGATTGGTTATTTTAAGCATATTTTATAGTTTGCATTACTAATTCATCATCATTCGGGTTGTTTAGATTAATATAGATTTGTTAGTCTAAGCATCTTTTCTATTGTGATGATATAAATTTATCATTTGAAAAATTTTGCAATATTTTTAGCATGATTGATCATGGACCTATTGCAACAATAGCCAGCTCTGATCCTTTCAAACAGGTATGCGATAGATTACAATAATATAGATTGGTTATTCTAAGCATCTTTTATAGTTTGCATTACCATCTCATCATCAATTAGGTCATTTATAATAATATAGATTTGTTATTCTAAGCATCTTTTATAGTTTGTATTACCAATTCATCATCATTTAGGTTGTTTAGATTAATATAGATTTGTTACTCTAAGCATTTTTTCTTTTGTGACAATATAGATTTATCATTTGACAACTTTTGCAATATTTTTGGTACGATTGATCATGGACATGTTGGAAGAATAGGTAGCTTTGATCCTTTCGGAGAGGTATGCGACATATTATGATAATATAGATTGGTTATTCTAAGCGTCTTTTATAGTTTGCATTACCAATTCATCATCATTCAGGTTGTTTAGATTAATATAGTTTTGTTAGTCTAAGCATCTCTTCTATTGTGACAATATAGATTTCTCATTTGACAAATTTTGCAATATTCTTGGCACGATTCATCACGGACTCACTGCAACAATAGGTAACTCTAATCCTTTCAGAGAGGTATGCGACAAATTACAATAACATAGATTGGTTATTCTAATCGTCTTTTATTCTAAGCATCTTTTATATTATATGTAGTTTAACTGTTATAGGTGCTTGTGACTCCAGAACATCAACATACTACTCTTGTGGAAGACTGTGCCCTGAATTCCTCCAATAGGAAAATTTTGTAAAATTTGACTTTTCAAATGTGAAACAATGTAAAAAGGTCATAACTGTGTATAGGCATAATCTATTTCTAGTGATGTTTTTTGAAATATGAGTTAAATTTCTGGCATTGTATAAAGGATATGTTTAAAATGTAAAGGGGTCTGTATTTTGGAAACTCATAGGTTGAAATAGTCATATAGGTGTATGCTTTTTTACTATTATAGGCACAATTCTGTAAAAGCTTTTTGTACTTAATCGAGCTACAACCAGAGGTTTTCTTCCTAGTTTTTTCCTATCAATATGCTTGTTTGAACTAGGTTTTGTAATATCTCCTATTTATATATAATAAATTATAGTGGCTTGCCAGTTTTGCCAAAAAAACAATGTAAAAAGGTCATGTGAAGGTCATTTCCAATGTAATTGAGTCTTTGATCTAGCAAAGTGGAAACAAGGTATTTGGGTGTGCATGATGTTCAAGTTGATTGGGTAAGAGTTTTCTAATGCAAGAGTTAGGTGGCTTTAAACATCACAATTACAATTAAAGATGATTCAAACTCCAATTTGATCCTCAAAACCAAACTTGGGTGCAACTTCACTAAAATAGGCCCATTTTACAAAGAGACTCATATTTAAACACTTCCCAACCTAAATTTTTTATGGGGCAGCATTAAACATCCTACCAAAACCACAATTTTTTTTGGTGAGATATGCTTTATAAAGCTCTATTTCAAAAAACCCTCATTTTTAGCAAAATTTATGAGGTTTTTAAGGAAATAAATGTTTCCAACCTTTCCACACCCTATAAACTCATCAAACATGTCTATTAGGACCTGCAAAAGCTTGATCCAACCTTAAATCTTGTTGCCCCCATGTTTCATTGACATTAGCATGTTGTAACCACCATTTTTCACCTAATTTCACTCATTTTTGCAATGCATGACAACTCACCAACTCAACTATAGACCTTTCCAGCTCTTTCAACCCACATAGTCACCTTATATAGTCCTAATAACATCTACCATGGCCATACCATCGAGCTATAGACTGTATAATAGATGGTATGGCCTTTTAGCACTTTGGACTCTTAAGGGAAAACACTAGTCCAATGTAGCTTAGAGTGATTCAATGTATTTTGGTGCAAAAGAGGACCATCCCTAGCATAAATGTACCCATATAGACATTTTGAAATAGTTTGTTTGGTTGTATGAGTTGCAAAATGAAAGTTGCACCACTTTGCAACTTTACACTGCTTGCATTTGACAACTTTTCCCTCAACTGAAAACTCATCACCACGAGAAAATTCCTCCAAGATAGGAAAAAATGAGGTTATTGTAGATGGTCCCAACATGATCCCATAGCCTCAGATGAAGAGTCTATAACCATTATGGATTTCAAGAAATATTCCTTCAAAGATTGTTGTCTTTTAGCACTTTGGACTCTTAAGGGAAATTGTCGGTCCAAAGTAGCTCAAAGTGATTCGGCGTATTTGGGTGCAAAAAAAGACCATCCCTAGCGTAAATGTAACCATCCAAATATGTTGGAACAGTTTGTTTGGTTGCACGAGTTGTAGAATGAAAGTTGCACCACTTTGCAACTTTACACTGCTTGCAAATGACAACTTTTCCCTTAATTAAAAACTCATCACCACGGGAAAATGCCTCCAAGATAGTAAAAAATGAGAACCTTTTATTGTAGATGGTTGGATTACGATCCCATAGCCTCAGATAGAGAGTTTGTAAGCATCACAGTTTCTGAGAAATAGCCCTTCAAAGATTGTTGTCTTTTAGCACTTCAGACTCTTAAGGGAAATCACCGGTCCAATGTAGCTCAAAGTGATTTGGCGTATTTGGGTGCAAAATAGGACCATACCTAGTGTAAATGTACCCATCCATACGTGTTGGAATAATTTTTTTGGTCGTACGAGTTGCAAAATGAAAGTTGCACCACTTTGCAACTTTACATTGCTTGCATTTGGCAACTTTTCCCTCAACTGAAAACTCATCCCCAAGAGATCCCACAAAGCTGGTTTAGAATTTCTGGGAGATTCTAATTTTTGCTAAAATCACATATTTTTAGAAAATATAATGATTTAATCCTTAAAAATTTCCATTTAAAGCATTCCAATTGAAGAGGGTTTGATCAAACTACCTTAGATCAAACCCCCTTGGATAAAACCCTGCTTGTTTTAAACCATACCTATAACAAAGTCTCCTTTACACCTATCAAAATGCTGATAAAAAACTACTTTTTATTTACCTTTTGAGGGATCAAATGAATTCATTTAAAATTTATTTTTTGTCAGTATGTAGTCCTTATTATAAGATTCTCAAAAAGTATAATTTGAAATAAATATAATTTTATTATTATATTTATTTTTAATTTCTTGTGAATGTAGGTTTTTCAATGAAAATCAAGCTCTTTGTTTTGCACATGTGGAAAAATAGAAGACTATCCAAAAATAAAAATAAAAATATGAGTGCACCAGATATTGAAGTCTTTCATCCAACAAAAAAAAAAGAATTTCGATGCATACAAAAAAAGTTGTGTTATGCAGTCTGCCTATGTCTGAATTGTAATTGGTTTGACTTCGAAACTTTATTAAGGAAAAAATATTCAATAAAACACTATGAAGCCAATTGGAAGCACTAGATATCATAGTTATAAATATAAATTCAAAAAAAATAGAATTTTATCCTTCATGGAAAAAAAGTTGTGTTATACAGTGAGCGCCACTCCTTAAAAATGGTGTTTACTAAAAAAACTAGTTTTCAAAGGAAATGGAAAAAGAAGTGTAATCTGATTCCAAAAAAATTGAAAAAAACATATTTAGAATCTACAGAAAGCATGTCAAAAATCACTATTTTTCATCATCTTCAAATTCGCCACGGTTTAGCTACTATAGGTGCCCAAAAGTGAAGATTTAGCTAGAAAAAATTAGTTTAGTGTCTAGTTTGGCCAAAAATTGTAAACCAATATTGTGGGATCAGCCCACCATGGGAAAATGCCCCCGAGATAGAAAAAATTTAGAGGTTATTGTAGATGGTCCCAACACTATCCCATAGCCTCAAATGGAGAGTCTGTAAGCATCATGATTCTCGAGAAATAGCCCTTCAAAGATTGCTTCCTTTTAGCACTTTAGACTCTTAAGGGAAATAGTCGGTCCAATGTAGCTTAGAGTGATTCAACGTATTTGGGTACAAAAAAGGACCATCCCTAGTGTAAACGTACCCATACGAATGTGTTGGAATAGTTGTTTGGTTGTATGAGTTGTAGAACGAAAGTTGCAACACTTTGCAACTTTACACTACTTGCATCTGACAACTTTTCCCTCAACTGAAAACTTGTCACCACAGGAAAACACCTTTGAGATACCAAAAAATGAGAGAGGTTATTGTAGAGGGGCACAACATGATCTTGTAGCCTCACACAAAGAGTCTGTAAGCATCACAGTTTCTAAGAAATAGCCCTTCAAAGATTGTTGTCTTTTAGCACTTTGGACTCTTAAGGGAAATCGTCGGTCCAATGTAGCTCAAAGTGATTCAACATATTTGGGTGCAAAAGAGGACCATCCCTAGCGTAAACATACCCATCCAGATGTGTTGGAATAGTCTATTTGGTCATACGAGTTGCATAATGAAATTTGCACCACTTTGCAACTTTACACTACTTGCATCTAACAACTTTTCCCTCAACTGAAAACTCGTCACCACAAGAGAAAGCCTCTAAGATAGAAAAATCTGAGAGAGGTTATTGTAGAGGGGCCCAACACAATCTCATAGCCTTAGACAAAAAAAAATTAAGCATCACGGTTTCTAAGTAACATTTCATCAAAGATTGTTGCCCTCCTGTACTTTGGACTCTTAAGGGATTTCATCGATTGAACGTAGCTCAGATTGTTTCGACCTGTTTGGGTGAAAAATGGTACCATACCTAACCTAAACGTACCAATACGGATGTGATGGAACAATCGGTTTGGTCATATGAATTGTAGAACAAGATTTATTTATGCCCTTACAAGTAATTTTTCAGTTTCCAACTGAACTCCAACGCTGATTTTCATGCGAAAAGAAAGCCATGAGACCATAGCTTGTTGCTTTCTTTTTAATGGAAATTGGTGGGAAACAGAGTTAACTTCTTCACAAACTTGGTTTGAAGTAATTTCATTGATTTTTGAGCATTTAAGAGGCATTTTACTAGAGGTCGGTCTGTGAGCCTTGTTCCAAGGGTTTGAGTGCATTTAAAATGGAGTTTTAAGCCTTCTACCCATTGTATGATGCAATAACTCGGTGGATAGGCTTAGTTAGGATAGATAAACATGTTTTCATTGTTTCTTGTGTAGGGGAGGTCAACATTATGATTTTTGGTGATGCCCTAGATGGCATTTGGAGTGTTTTTGCATGAAAAAGTGAGGTTAGAGAGGGTAAAAGTGGGAATTGTTTGAGGGAAGTCACTTTTCTTGTTTTTTTAAGCTTGTTTAGGGTTATTCAAGGGTTTAAATTTTTGGTAAAGTCTGGGGAAGTCTGCAAGTAGGTTTTTCAATAAACCCTTACCAAATTTGAGCAATTTGAGGGTTTTGTGGAATAGGGTCTTAGAGGGAAAATTCCAGAGGATAAATGGGAAAATTTGAGGTTTTTTCATCTATTGAGTGCTATCCCAACAAGTTTTAGGGTTTGTGAAGTGTTCCAAAGGTGGTTGCTTTGGAAATTTGGCCTATTTGGCTAGGTTGAGTAGCATAGTTTGCATGATTTGTGAAGGTTGTTCCAAAGGAGTCCTATGTGAGTTGGAAGTATGCTGAAGGGAACTAAAATGGGTGTCTAAAATGATGATTAGTTGTAGGAGTTGTTAAAGAGATCTGAGAGTGAAGTTGAGATAGGTGTTTAGGAATCCCTTGTATTGTGAAAGTGAGTGGTTTTCCATCCTTGGTTACATCAACTAACCATCAACTAGTCCTTTGTTTCCAAGGTGCTCTTGTACCATTTTCCAAGCATCCATATAGCTTGTTTGAAAGCACTTGTTTTACATTTTTAGCCATATCAACAAGGCAGTGAACTGTTTGATAAAATGCTTTGGTAGACGTATGAAAAATGTGGTAGGATATACAAGGCAGTGAACTGTTTGAAAAAATGCCTCAAAAAAATGTGGTCTCATGGTGATGGAATTCCATGACAATCTATAGCAATTTTCTTGTCATGGAATTCCATCACCATAAGGCCACATTTCTTTGAGGCATTTTCTTTAAATAGTTCATTGCCTTGTCTATATTATTGCTTACTATTATGCTTTGTTAGATTCTTTCCAAGCATCCATAGCTTGTTCGAAAGCACTTGTTTTAGGATTTTATCCATAGCAGAAAATAAATTAAATGTTTGATATAATGCTTTGATAGACATGTATGAAAAATGTGGTAGCATAAACAAGGCAGTGAACTATTTGAAAAAATGCCTCAATGAAATGAGGTCTCATGGTGATGTAATTCCATTACAATCAACAAGGCAGTCAAGTATTTGAAAAAATACCTCAAAGAAATGAGGTCTCATGGTGATGGAAGGTCATGAGAAAAAAAAATTATTTTGATTGTCATGGCATTCCATCACCATGATACCTCATTTTGTTGAGGCATTTTTTCAAACCGTTCATTTCCTTGTCTATGCTATTGCTTACTATTATGCTTTGATAGAATTTTTCCAAGCATCCATAGCTTGTTTGAAAGCACTTGTTTTAGGCTTTTAGGCATAGCAACAAGCCAGTGAAATGTTTGATAAAAAGAGTTGGTAGACATGTATGAAAAATGTGGTAGCATAGACAAGGCAGTGGATTGTTTGAAAAAATGCCTCAAAGAAATGTGGTCTCATAGAATTCCATGAAAAGCAAATGCAATTGACAACTACTCCTAGTTATTAGTTATGCAATGTGAAGTAATTGCATAACTACTTAGGTTGACTTTGTAAAAACTATATTGTAATTGAAATTTTTTCATCTATCAGGATCTAGTTGTTACTTATGCAATGTGAAGTAATTCTTTGAGTTTGAAAGATGTACAATGCAATGTAATCAGTGATATGAATATAAACTACATAATATAACCATTCTTTTTTATGCTATTGTACATTGATATTTAACCAAATGTGCTCAAGATTAAATTTTCAAAGAGTTTAATCATGCGGATGAGGAACAAATTAAATTTTGATTGTCAACTTCTATATATCAAATTATCTAATAATCGAGTGTATGTCTATATACAAAAATGGAATTGACGCCAACTCAAACAAATTTTTACAAAATGTGGCATATTCTATCTTGATATCTATTTAAAATTTACTTGCCAAAATGTATATCTCATCCTAAACTACTAGTGGATCATTAAAATGGAGCCTCTTTGAAGCACTATTTGGCTCTGAAGGTAGCTGCACAAGAAAAATTCAAACCACAATTGAGATTAGTTATACTATATAATTTAAAATCAAATAATTAACATCAAAATCAATATGCATTGAATTTTAATTGAACTCTAAAATTGAAATCTTGATTACCTAAAATATACGTCTCTTAAAAGGGTCAAGAGTCTTAGAATATGCCCCTCTCAAAGAACCAACCAAACCAACTTTTGCAATGTCAATCTATATATGTGAACAAAAACATAAAATTGATCCAAGTTAGCATACAATTATTAGTAATAGTAACATATTTACCAAACACAAAATAAAATAAGCACATACCTCTTTAGGTTGATCCTTTTCTTTATCTCCTCAGGTGTTTCGACACCTCCTCCTTAAGGTGTTTCAACACCAACTCCTTGAGGTGTTCCAATACCTACTCCTTTAGGCATGGTGACACTTGTCAACAATGATGTATAGCTCATAACCGTCTGTACATAAAAATGACAAGTACATATGAAACTACCAATCTATGTCGATGTATGTATAATCAATATAAGATCTTAAAAATCTCAATTCAATCAAATTTGAGTCCAATTACCTTCCCCTTATCTAACATTGCACCTCCATAGTCTAGGCAGGGTTCTACCTTGCTCGCACTAGGTATTTCCTACAAGAGGAAAATAAGATAAACATATAAGATATTATATAATTTCATTAATGACAATTCAAATGACAAGCAAGTATATAATAAAAAAATGTAAACGAGTGAGTGCAAAAAATATATACTGTGTGCATGTTGAGGCCAAATGAAGTGGCCCTAAGGGTGCTATTATCACCTATGTGAGCTCCTCCTCAGACATTAACTATTAAATAGACCATGTAAATAAATATTAATACTTGATACTATCTCTTATTAATATTAATTTAAAAACAAATGCAAGTTATGAATTTACAACTTAAATCTTACCTATGTAACTATTCCAGTGTCCCCCTCTCTAGCAGGAGACGACTCTATAGGGTGCACTCCACTCCCCTATGTCTGATCTCCTATAATGTCCACATCATGGAGGTCATAATCAGAAGTGTCCAAGGGATGCTCATTGGGTTGTACAAGAGGACCCAAGCATATCTGGTGGCACATAGTGCAAGTATGTGGCACACAAATATGTGGACTTGAGGATAATGCAACAACACTCGATCCATCGCCAACATCACCAGAATATGACTAAGCTACTGTAGAAGTATGGGAAACCAAAAGAACACTCAAAGAGTGAATAGCCTGAAAATTTTGTGTGGCTACATCCTCAATAATATTTGGATGATGTACTGGAGGTGGCAGAGGAAGGGGAGGAGGGGGAACATATGGGCGCTAGACTACTCTAACTACCCCTGTTTTATCCTGGGGCATACCTCCACTGACACCCTCGAAGGGTTTAATGTCAAAGTAATTAACATGATTCCCTAACACAAACTCAACATATAATTTTTTAATAAAGTAAAATGGTATATCACTATTGTTGTTGGGTGGTTTATCAAAAACCATACACCAACGATCCCAAAAGTTATCTACAATGTCCTTATTCATGCACCATTTTATAGAAATTTTTGGTTTATTAATATTAACTGGCAAACCGGTGTGGGGGTTAACGAATAAAGAGGCTATTTGGGCTTTTGTTATTTGGAGATCTTTCACATCATCGTAAGACAATCCATAGGAGTAATATTCCCTCATGGTTTCTCGCCATGAAAGAAAGGCATTCTATTGGGTGGAGAGAGTTTCTATATTTTTAATTATTTCCTGCAATGTGTTTTCATCTAGGATAATCAAGGGATTGTCTTATAAACATCACAAATTCCCCTCAATTGCTCTAATTTTTCACCAATTAAGTCTTCAATTGATGGGAGCAGAGGTGGTAGAGTGTTTGGCATTTGTACATTTTCATTCTCAACCATAATACCTGATTAAAGTTAAAAACTAATTAATTTAATTGAAATTACACAATATAAATGAAATTATTGTAAGAAAACCCTAGTTTTTAATAAAAATCCAAAAAAAACCCTACTTTTTAACAAAAATCCATAATAAACTCTAGTTTTTAATAAAAATCCATAAATAACACTAGTTTCTAATAAAAATCCATAAAAAATATTAGTTTTTAATAAAAATCCATTGTAAACTCTAGTTTTTAATAAAAATCAATAAAAAACCCTACTTTTTAATAAAAATCCATAAAAAACTACTTAAAATTATACAAAACTAATAGAAAAATCAATTAAAACAAAAATAAAACTAGAAACTTACCTTGGAAATCAAATATCTGCTTGAAATCGGATATCTAATATCCAAACGTCGCTCTAATATCTAAACGTCGCTCTCACTGCCTGCACTTAGCTCTTTAAAATGCTTCAAACGATTTTAAAACCCACTAATATCTATTTATACCTGTTTCAAATTGGATATCTGATTTGGATCAGATATCTGATATGTGATTCTTGCCTTGGGCATTGCTTTGGAGTAATGTACTAACACCCAATCCAGAAAAAAGTCAACTCGGGGTTTTCACATTTTTTGGTCGATGCAAAACAAAAAAAATTTCACATCGCCACTTTTTGGCCCATCATGATCTCGCACATACCT
The DNA here is from genome assembly GCA_007258455.2 of Sequoia sempervirens. Lineage (NCBI taxonomy): Eukaryota > Viridiplantae > Streptophyta > Pinopsida > Cupressales > Cupressaceae > Sequoia > Sequoia sempervirens. The sequence continues at coordinate 338,929,637 of VDFB02105785.1, forward strand.
AGGCTTCTAATGTTTTTGTTTCTAGTTTTGCTTCTGCTTCTCAAGTTTATGATGTCCTTGAAGATAAGAAATGAGCTTTTTCACATAAGGGTTGTTGCTAAGCACACTAAAATTGATACTCTCATAGATAGTGGATCTCAAATTAACTTAATCTCTGAAAATGTTGTAAGGAATTTGGGATTGAAACCTCCACTACATTAGAAACCTTATCCACTAGGTTGGGTTTGCAAAAATAATGAATTGCAAGTAACAAGGCAATGTATTTTAAGGTTCGCAATGACAAGTATGTTGAAGAGGTGCAGTTTGATGTGGTACCACGAGATGTATGTGGGATAGTGTTGGCTAGCCCATATTTATATGATTGAAAGGCTATTTTCTACAGGGAATTTAATCATTATCACTTGTTTAAAGATGGTATCAAGTATATTGTACATTCTCATAGGATCAAGACTAATAGATCTTTTGCAAATATAGGGTGGTTAAAAAGGTTGATTAATGCAAGTAAAGATTTGTCTCTTATGTCTGTTAATTTAGGTGGTTATAGAAATGAACTTGAGGTAATCAAGGCTAGTCAGATGTTGCAGGATACACCAACAGTACAACATGAGGAAACAGGAAATGAAAGCATTGATGATCTAAGTCTACAACTTTTGGTTGGGAATTTGGAGGTTCCCTTGGGTAAAATGTTCTTATTGTGAAAGATAGACATGTTGTTGACTCATTTTCTTTCATATTTGCATTGTTATTCAACATGATATTAGTCAGTGTTTATTGGTTAATGGTTGTAACTGTTGATGTAGTTGCTTATGGAAGTGATAGAATGATGTATATGTTCAACAATGTTATTATAGTCTTGATTGTGATGTTGATCTAGGTGTATAGATGGGCAAGTGATACAAGACAAGTAGGGAGGCCATGCTCTTACTTAAATTTTGAATAAATGTAACTTTTGGAGGTCCAAAATCTCTTCAATGGGGAGGACTGATTCAGGTGGATACTTGTCATCAAAAAATGAAGTGTTCCACATGCTCCAGATTTTAGTTTCATCTTAAAGAGCTTGCAAAATGGAACCCAATGCAACTTGAACGGGTGAAAAAGGAGTCCATACGCTCAAGTTATGGTCGGTCAAACTTGGGGTCAAACCAGGTACATAGGCCAGTCAAAAAGGTGAAAATTTTGATCATCTCAAAAATGGTCAAAAAATACATCATGTCGAAGAGCTCGTTGTCATGATTCCAACATCATTTTTTTTGTCGAAAACGGAGTCCGTATGCCAAAGTTACACCAAGTCAAAGTTTTAGTCAAAAGGGTTGACTAGTCAAAATGACGATGTTAGCATGTGACGCAGCAGATGTGACGTGGAAGGTGGTGATGTGGAAGATGGTACATGGAAATACCTTGATGATGTGGATGAATCAAAATTTGACACGTGGAAAGAATGGGCCAATCATGTTTTGACACATGGCAGAAGACAATGAATTAAATTGTGCCACATGGCCCATTCACAGGCCACCACATGGCACCTAGGTTTATCCTCTTGCAGGTTGTTTTTTTCAACAAAAAATTGGCTTTTTGGGGAGGGGGGGTGGGGCAGGTCGAATCTGTGACCACCCACCTCCTATAAATCCTCCTCACCTTTACACCATATGCTCTACCCTTGTCTTAATATAGCTGGCAGTTTGTTTTGTTAACTTAATAAAGAGATGTAGCCAATTTAAAGGGGGGATAGTATGATTTTATTAAATGAATTAAAGTTGAATCTCCCTTAATTTAACCTTTAACCCCTAAAAATATGTCAAGCCCGATCTCCTAATAAATATAAGGGGCATTTTGAAAGATTTAAAGAAGATTTAAAAGGTTAAGTCCCCAAAATAAGGCATAAACCCCTATTTCAAAGGTGTGTAATAGCCCAAGGGGCTTTAAACCATATGTTCTATCGTATAAGATTATCCTAAAGGATTTTAGGATATATTTTTAAAAGATTAAATCCCTCATTTTATTTTTATTTAACCCATAAAGTCCTAAGCCTGAAAATACAAATATTTGAAAAGATTTTTAATGGGATTTTTGGGGTTTAGGTTATTTTTAAAGATTTTTAAAGGATTTTTAAGGATTTTAATAAGATTTGAAGGGGGTTTTATTAACTTGTAAGTCCAAAATGATACGACCCATAATTTAAAGGGGTAGAAATATTTTTGGGAGAGATTAATAAGGATTCTCATGTAATAATGGGGGAGTTTTGAAGATTTTTTTACTTGTAAAGGGTGATATGTTTGATTTTGTAAATAATATGGTTAGTAACCATATTGGGAATATTTTATGTATAAAAATGGAGGATTTTAGGACTTGGGGAACCAAGTGGTGATTGTTGTGAGAGAATTTTCTTGGTGAGTTTTTGTGTTCAACTCTATGCTTTGGAGCAATGTTATTCTACTTGCACTTGAAGGAGAAGAACTTTGTAACTCTTGCAAAACCAGGAGGAGACTTTGTAACTATTGAAGTGCCTTGTAAACCATTTTCTAGAGCATAATCAAGGATCAGTCTCTCTATTGGAGAGGGACCCAGAGACATAGCCATTTGGTGAACTCCGTTATCAACTTGTTGATTCTTGTCTTCTCTCTTATATCTCTCTTATTATGTTTATCACCTTATTATTGCCATGTTTGTTTAAAAGCATTTCAATTACAAAATTACATTTGAGTCCTTCATTTTAATATTTGAAAAAAATTATTATTCACATGCGATAGTCCTAGATCCTAACATCAAATCAGAGAGAGAATGGTGATTTAGAGAGGAGGGAGTGAGAGGTAGGGATAGAGATAATGGTGAGATAGAGAGGAGAGAGTGAGAGAGATAGAGAGGGATGGAGAGACAGATAGAGAGAGGTAGGTAGATAAAGAGAGAGGAGAGAGAGAGCAGAGGGAAAGAGGTAGGGAAGGAGACATAGGTGAGATAGAGAGGGATGGAGAGAGAGAGAGAGTGATGGAGGGAGAGGTAGATTTAAAAATGGAAAGAGAGAGATAGAGAGTATAGAGGGGAGGGAGGGAGGGAGGGAGATAGAGGTGTGTGTGTTAGTGAGAGAGGGAGAAAGGTGAGATAGAGAAATGGAGAAATTGAGATAGAAGGAGGGTGGGAGGGACAATAGTGAGAGAGACTAATAGGAGATACAAAAAGAAAGGGAGGGATGGAGAGGTCGAGAGAGGGAGGGAGAGGAGAGATAGAAATAAGTAGAGAGGGAAGAATGGAGGGAGACTTAGGGAGGGAGATAAATTTTTGTGAGAGATAGAGAGAGATAGAGAGAGTGGTGAGATAGAGAGGATTGATAGAGGGAGGGAGAGAGAATTATAAGATAGAGAGGAGAGAGTTAGAGAGAAATAGGGGGAAAAGAGGGATAGAGAGTGTGAGAGAGATGTAGGTAGAGGGAGGGAGAGGAGAGATAGAGAGTAGAGTGGGAAAGAGGTAGGGAGGGAGACACAGGTGAGATATAGAGTGATGGATGGAGAGGCAGGTAAAGAGAGAGAGGGGGAGATAAAGATAAGTAGAGAGGTAGGGAGATCTAGAGAGAGAGAAGAAATAGAGAGAGGTAGAGAGGGGAGGGAGGGAGACAGATGTAGGGAGGAGATAGAGGCTATGTGAGAGAAAGGGAGGGAATGGAGAGATAGAGAGTAGAAAGAGAAGGAGAGAGTGAGAGAGAAAGATGATACAACTTGCTAAATACTAAAATTTGACCTCGTGATTACTAAAATTTAACATGTTGATTATTGAAATTTGACTAAATTTAAAATTTTTAAGATCTTCCAAAAACTAGAATTTGCATTATAACTCCTAGAGATCTTAAACCACTCTCAAACATCCTAAAACTATATACATGAAATATAACTTAAAGTATAAGTAAGTAAATGTCCATATACAAATTTCAACTTATACTTAAATGTTTATTTCATGTATATAGTCTCCCTTGTAGAGAAAGAGAAGAAGAAAGAGTTCACAAAAATTCATTGCAAAATTCATGTGTCACATTTGGTGAGCGCCAAATTTGGCACTCACCAAATGAAGAGTGCCAAAATTATTTGAATTTTTAGTATACCAAGTCTTAGAATTAGTCATCCAAGCCATTTGATGAGTGCCAAATATGGCGCTCTCCAAATCACCATTTTGAGTAAAAACACAAAAGTGGCATCTTTTTTGTGTCATAGATTGGTGCACACACCCCTGGACCCAAATCTTTCATTGCAAACTATTTATCCAAATCCTTCTTCAATTGATTAATCATATTTTTATCATGTCCAATAAGTAACATTTCATCTGCATACAACAATAATATAATGTACCTATCTTGGTCATACGTCTTAATATAGACACAATGATCAACTTCTAGCCTTTTAAAACCATGTTCCAACACATGAATGAATCAAATTTCTTATACCATTGGTGAGGTGCATATTTCATTCCATAAAAATTATCCTTCAATCTACAAACTAAATTTTCTTTACCTTTTTGTAAGAGAGGGGTACCACCATGTGCAAGACCCCAAGTCACAGAGGGCCAAGATGCGAGAGGATGCCCTAACTTACCTCAGCTAAGTATAGTTTTTAGGGTATGGGGATGAGAATGATGAGAATTATAGAACCCTGCAACCACTCGTCAATCCTGAGTTTTAAGATGGGGCTACACGAGTTAGTTTTAAGGTCTAACTATGCACCTTAGGGAGCTCTCTGCTCAAGGATGTCAACACGGACTTTGGATGATAACGCGATGCATTGGCATCTCGAAAGTGCATTGTAGTCTGTATGGTCAGAATACAATGAGGTAAGGTTGAACTAGTTAAAATGACTAATGGCCTAGCTTAACACATTCTAAGGGAACAAAATAATACTTTGAAATAAGAGAAATATAAATGGAGGTGATAAAGTAGATATACCAAAGCTAAGGTGATGAAGACAATCTCGTATAAGAGCCTATTTACCAACTAGCTCCACAAAGTATGTCCACCTACACATAGCAAGAGAGAAAATGTTGGGGGGCTGTATAGGGGCCTGCCTCAGTTAGACCTCTATTTAGATGTTTCCACCACCACGAACAGCCAAAAGAATGAGATAAAGAAGCAATATAATGAAAACACAAACACTACAATGCAATATTATGCTACTTGCCAAATGATAGATGAGAGGAGATGGAAGCTTACCACCTCCACCAAGAGCACTCAAGGATTCTTGGGGGAGAAATGAGAGGAACTAAATCCTCTACTACAAATGGCATGGTCTTGAACATGATCTACCGAGTTGATGGAGTGTGATGTTGTTGCAATGGAATGCTTGGAATGCTTAGAAGTGAGTGAGAGTGAACTTGTGGAGTGATGTGAGATTGTGGGTATGGAAGCTTGATGTGATGAAGAGTCAGAATGCCAAATGGAAGAGTGAATATGAAGGAACGAGGATGAAAATGAACACATTTGGGTTAGTTGGCTAAAGGAGGCATTACAACTTCGCTGCTAATGGGAAGAGTAATGCCTTTGCTAGCTCAGTCACAGGAATCTTCCAAGGACGTAAGCGCGCCACACAGACATCTATGCACTAAGCGGGCACACCTAACATAAATGCCTCCACTGACAGAAAAAATAGGCTCCACATGGACCACCAACAGTGGTCTTAAGTAAATTTAAGCCTCTGAATTTTGTTTTCTAAAGTGTATAAAGGAAAAAAGGGGAATTGTGCCTAGGGTCCAAATACACTCTTATACATTTTTCCCCCACTTTAGTGAGCACGAGTATTGATGAGTGCTCGGTAAAATAGATCAAGAATAGAGTAGGGTTAGAAAATTATACCTAAACCATCAAGGAAGCAGTACTCGGTCTAGCGTACCCGAAGGTGCAAGAGATGTGAAGGACTCCATAGTTGCTCGGAACTATGAAGTTGGAACAAAGCATCTTACAAGCCCAAGGACCTGCAATGAGGCAAACCCCAAGATCTCTCGCATGGAGAAAGCCCCAAGGAAGTGGACTCAACAAAGTTAGGAAGTGGTGACATGTCTACCTGTAGATAGAGCATGTCTAAAGCGATGACACGTCTACCCGCAGATAGAGCATTTCTAAAGCGATGACATGTCTACCCATAGATACAACATGTCTAAAGTAGTGACATGTCTACCCATAGATAAAGGGTGTCTAAAGTGGTGACACATCTACCTGTAGATAGAGTGTTTCTAAATCGATCGGTCACACAGACCAAAAAATATTCAAAGGGGTCCCTTGAGAACCCTTCAAAAGGAGAGGGGTCCACTCAAGGTATGTGTTGTTTGAAAAGTAAGGTCTAGTCAAGCTACCCCCAAGCTAGACACGAAAGGGAGAATGGAATGAGCCTAGTTGGGCTACCCCCAAGCTGGCCCTGAAAAATTCCATTCGTTACAAAGGCTTTTGAAGAAAGGGTCCCTAAGGAACCTGCCGTGAAGAAGAAAGGGGTTATGCTCAAGGGACACACAATTCAAAAGTGACCATTCACCTTAGAGTGATCCATCATCAAGGGATCCTTTCAAAAGATGTTCACTTCATCAAGGAATTCAAAAGGAAGGTCATACCCCCCACGCAAGGGGAAGTCAAAGCAATTTCCACTTCAGAGGAAGGTCTTCAAGTCCTTTCTTTATGAACCCGTGATGAATGAAACATATTCTGCTAGGGTTCCAAGTTGAGAATGCAATTCTAAGGAAAAATAATGTTGTAAAGACTTTCAAGAAAAGATTCGTTTGGCAAAAAATTCATTTTCTAAAATTTGAGGTGCTAAAGTGGAGAATGTTGTCACACATAGGAGGGACAACTCAAGAAAAGAAGAGAGAAAGATAAAGGGAAAGTAAAAAAGAGAATACAAACAAAGGACACAGGGGGATCTGGTTTAGTGGGGTGAGATCTATCTAAGCTCATATAGTAATAGGTAACTACAATGCAAGGTGAAAGATCATCAATCCCTAGCTAGATCAAGAAGAATGCATGGAAAACAAAGTAAAAATAAAAAATTGGATTAACATGGAAGGAAAGTTTGACTGTCCCCAACACTTTGCATCATCCCTAATTTATCTAAAATCAATTACAAACATGGAAGAATGATGGTACAAATAGAAGAAGGTTTACGGCACAAAAACTATGCCTATATCCAAGCACCAACAAGGGTGATGAGGGTCATCCAAGCACACATAGCATGAGTACAGGGGAACACATCACAAAACACACACACACAAAAGATCAAGAAAAGGGGACCTCCTCCTAACATTGATCATCCAAGAGGTCATCTGCTTCCCAATATAGATCCTCATAAGGGGAAGGAGGATGGGCCTACAAGTGTGGAATGTTAAGAGGAGCATCCGGGCCTCCCGCAACAAGGGCCAAGGAAGAGGGCCCCTCAAGGACCTCCCCACTGAGCTCCTGTGGAGTCAAAGTCAATGATTTTGTGAAGATCACTGATAGGGCAAGGACTTCATCCACAGAATTAAACATGCATCCCATAGAAGAATCATGCTTATCTTAGTGGACGATGTAGATTGTGCCTGAGATTCATTGTTAAGCTCACCAAATCACTTGAGAGTGGTGACGAACTCAGGGGAAGTTGGGATTGGTTTTGTCACAAGGATAGAAAAAGTCATCACGGGGCCACCTTGTGAAGAAGGTGGAATCCTCTTACGTCCTTTTCTAGAAGGACCAACCTTTTCCTCTTTCTTCATATGAGGAGATGAACTCCCCACAGACGAAGCTAGGGGTGTAGAGGAAGAAGAGGATAGAACCACAACAGATAGGATCGAAGTGTTAACCATGTCCATAGGCTTAGGGAAGGGTTGAATATTCGAGACGGACATCAACAAAGGCAGCTCTGTTGAAGGAGTGATAAACACCTATACTTGTTTAGAGTTAGGCACGTTTGTGCTTGCAACAAAAGTCGGGAGCGAATCAGGTTGAAGAGAAACAACAAGAAGGGTGGAAGGAGATGCGACAAAAGGTCCTAAAACATGAGCGGTCATTTCTTCCTCCTATTATGAGGTGGCATGTTTAGCCAGAAATCCATTTTTTCAATGCTTGCACTCAAATGCAAGGTAGTTTCTATAGCTCTTGGAGTTAGAAGCCGAAGCTTGCGAAGGGACGGTAGGTTCTTGCTCGACCATAGGAATGTCCACTATGGCCATTTTGGGTGGAGGAATGGGTTCCTATACAAGAGCAGGGGGAGCAAGTTGAGGAGCGATAAGAGTCAACTCAAGAGCCTCAACAATGACCCTCTTTCCGCTCATTTCCTTAGGAGCAAGAGCAGTAGGGGGCCGTAGATCAAATTCTTTGCGAGAACCTTTTTTTTTGTCGTACAAGTAGTACCATGGTCCTAGATATTCATTAGGAAGGTCCAAGATTCTAATCTTGGGCCTACACCAAGGAGGAATCATCAGACTCAAAGGGCAACCACTGGGCTTGCTCATCCAGTACTCTTCCTAGGAAAGGGGAGAGAATGGAGAAATTTAGGAAAAATGCCATTTTCTCTTTACCTTTACGAGGAGGAGAGGGAGCTGTTATGGGCTTCTCTTTCTTCGAGGAAGGGGGAGCATATGGTATAGCCTTCTCTTTACCTTTGTGGGGAGGAGAAGGGGTCGGCATGGACTTCTCTTTCTCTCTTGGAGAAGGATTAGTCATGAGCGCAGACTCCTCATCTCAGGAAGAGAAGGTGACTAATTTTTTTGTTGTAGGAAGGATCAACTTTAGCTCCCCTTTGACCCCAATTTTGTAATTCACATAGTTTTTGTAAAGTAGGTCCATCCTCGATGGAAGTAGACCAACTAGAGAGGGCCAAAAGTGATCCAGTAAATATCCACCATGAGATTGCAAAGGCTAATACCCGGTATCATGCACTACATGCACGACACCCTCGTGGGAAAACTTTAAATGCTTATGAATAATGGATACAATCCCATTCATGGAAGCTAGCCAAGGAATGCCTAGCTTCACTCTAAATAGGTCTAATTCTGGGATGACATCGAAGAATGTGTAACTAGTCCTAGGTCCAACTAGGACAAACAAAGTGATTGAGCCATAAGGTTTAAGACTCATACCATCATGGGTACAAATGGTAGATTTTGTTTCTCCACACTTTTCCTTTTGCAATGAGTTCAATACTAATGTTTCTTCAGTAACAACATTCACATGGCTCACGGGGTCTATCAAGACTCCTGTCACAATGTTACCATTGACATGAGTGGGAATGTAAAGAGGTGAAGGCTTGTTGTTTAAGGGTAGATCTTGTGCTATAAACGTAATATTCAGAAAACTGCGTGCAGGTGGAGCAATAGAAGTTACCATGGCCATCTTTACATACACCTCGGGTTGAGGAATAGAATCAATGGGATCGATAATCATGTTGGAAGAATGTGATGGAAATGGGTCTGTGTATATTTACAATTCATTGTTAGCTTTCACCATTGATTTGTTAGTGTTTTGTTTTTTCCCATCGAAACAGATGCTACCGTCCTCGATGTGGTCTTGTATCTCATGATGCAACTGCATACAATGTTCAATATCATGTCCATTAAAAAAATGGTACTAACAATAGGTGCTCCCATCATACCAATTAGGATAGGGTTCCCTAATGGGCTTAGGGGGTGGAAAAGTTATGATCTTATCCTTCAACAACTTTTACAAGACGAAAGTGTAAGATTCAGACAACTTCATGAATTTTTGGTTACATTTGAGGCTATTGTCATCGATAATGGCTACTACATTTGCAATGGCTTTACCCTTTCTAGAGATTGATACAATGGATTTCCCTTCAGAATGGGAGTGCAAGGAAGATCCCCCAAACTAGGCAATCATTTTTTGGTATTCTCGTAAGGCTACACACAAATGCGCAAAAGAAGGGCATTTCATAAGGGAAATTTTTTTTTTCCAAGGCCTTTGTAAGTTCCCTATGAACACCTTTAGCATGTCAGAATCGGGCAATTGGTATGAGATTTGTGAGAGAAGTGCTTGATAATGTGCTATAAAATTAGTAATCTTCTCAGTCTCCTTGCTTACATTGGACAAAATCCAAGAAGGTCATCTTCAGATTGATGTTTTCTTGGAACTATCTATGGAATTGGTTGACAAGTTGATTGAACGAGAAAATAGAATTATCAGGCAAGGAACAGTGCCACTCGAGTGTTGTTTCCTTGAGAGATTGGGGAAATAGTTTAGCCATCAAGGCATCATGATGGAAGAAGTCGGTGCAGAGGGCATTAAAGGAAGACGCGTGTGTCTATGGATCCCCCTTACCACCAAACTTTTCAAATTTAGGAATCTCCATTCCCTAAGGGAAGGGAGTGTTCAAAATGACAACCAACAATGGGCTATGTTGAAAGAAAGGCTAAAAAATAGGTTGGGCAGAGGCTTGGGAAAGGCTTGCTAACTGACTCTGCATCTTACCCATATTCTAAAGTAGAGTATTCATAATAGGGTCATTAGAAGATAAAGGGAAAAAGGAACCTCCTCCAAGGCCACTGCCAATTCTACCTCCAGAACCACCACCGGTATGACTTCCACCAGAGCCACTGCCACTAGTAGGGCCGCCGCCAGAACCACCACCGCCAGCACCACCTTCGCTACCAAATCCACCACCTCTACCAAAGCCTCCACCACCTATTTTGTTAAGACCTCCACCACTGAAGTTGATAGAAGGGGTAAAGCTAAAGCCTAAAGGGACCTTATTCACCTTGATAGTTTCTAGCTGATTAGCAATGGAAGGGATACTAATGGAAGGGACCGCATCAGTCATGTAGACAAAGGTGGGAGGCATTGATACTCCTAGTTGTCTCTTGTTCTTCGAAGGTGACTCCTTGTGTAAAACTAGGGTTGCTTGAAGGGCCACATGCTTTGACAATTCCAAAGAGACTATTTAGAATCTATACGCCTATTCATTCTTTATCCATCATATGTTTTAGTTCACTAACAACCTAGGTGGCCCTAGCCATCTTCAAATTTCTTTCCAAATGATTTTCAAGGTTTCCCAACCCCCTTGTAAGGGCAGACACATATTCAACAGGGATTTGAATGGCCTCATGATCATCCACTGATGATGGTGTGGGGGATGTAGGAGGAGTGGGGATGTGATCAGTTTCATCGGTGAATCCTATCTCACCCCTTGACACCTCCTCCTGCATAGCCAAACTAATGGTGGAACCAAAGAAGAGACCCATAGAGAGACCAAGAGATACCTTCGTTCTATCCATCAGGAGGTGTTGTACACTTCTCCTTATCATATGCCTAGAAGTTGTGGACTGGGTTGTGGTGCTCATAAACCTTCACAATGCTCGAGAACACAACAATCATGAAGCAACCAAGGGAAGCCTCAACATCGACAAATGAATAGACGTTGGTTCATGTCAGGTTCACCAAAAATGTAAGAGAGGGGGACCACCACATGCAAGACCCCAGGTCACAGAGGGTCAAGATGCGAGAGGCTACCCTAACTTACCTCACCTAAGTGTAGTGTTTAGGGTATGGGGATGAGAATGATGAGGATTATAGAACCCTGCAACCACTCGTCAATCCCAAGTTTTAAGGTGGGGCTAGGTGAGTCAGTTTTTAGGTCCAACTCTGCACCTCAAGGAGCTCTCTACTCGAGAATGTAAGCATAGACTTTGGATGACAGTGCAACGTGTTGGCATCTCGAAAGTGCGTTGTAGTCCATATGGTTAGAACACAGCCGAGGCAAGGTTGAACATGTTAAAATTACTAACAACCTAGCTTAACAACTTCTAAGAGAACAAAACAATACTATGAAATAAGAGAAATATAAACGAAGGTGATAAAGTAGATATACCAAAGCTAAAGTGATGAAGATGATCTTGTAGAAGAGCCTATTCACCAACTAGCTCCACAAAGTGCGTCCACCTACACATAGCAAGAGAGAAAATGTTAGGGGGTTGTATAGGGGCTTGCCTCAATCAGACCCTCGTTTAGGTGTTTCCACCACCATAGACAACCAAAAGAATGAGATAAAGAAGAAGTGTAATGAAAACACAAACACTACAATACAGTATTATGCTACTCACCAAATGATAGAGGAGAGGAGAGGGAAGCTTACCACCTCCACCAAGAGAGCTCAAGGCTGCTTGGGGGAGAAATGAGAGGAATTCAAGCCTAAGATGTGAATGGCATGGTCCCAAACGTGCTCTATCAAGTTGATGGAGTGTGATGTTGCTACAATGGAATGCTTGGAATGCTTGGAAGTGAATGAGAGTGAACTTGTTGAGTGATGTGAGAGTGTGAGTATGGAAGCTTGATGTGATGAAGAGTTGGAATGCCAAATGGAAGAGTTAATATGAAGGAATGAGGATAAAAACAATCACATTTGGGTCAGTTGGTTGAAGGAGGCGTTACAAGTTCGCTGCCAATGGGAAGAGTAACACCTCTACTAGCTCAACCGTAGGAATCTTCTAAGGACATAAGTGCACTGTACAGATGTCTGCGCTTCACACGGGCATCCTCGATAGAAATGCCTCCACTAACACACAAAATAGGCTCCACATGGATTGCCAATAATGGGCTTAAGTAGATTTAAGCCTCTAACTTTGGTTTTCTAAAGTGTATAAAGGAAAAAAGGGGAATTGCACGTAGGGTGCAAATTCACTCTTATACACTTTTATTTTGAATCCTTCTAGCTACTCCATATAAATCCCCTATTCTAGGGTATGTGCAGGTTAATGGTGGGCCAAAAAGTGGCAATGAGGAAAAAAACACGTATTTCATCAACCGAGAAAACGCGAAAATAACATGTTGAATTTTTGTAGGCTTGGGTGTCACCATACCAAACACAAAAGCTACTTTTACACATCGGATATCCAATCCAAATCAGATATCTGATTTGTAAAAAGTATATATTAAACACTTCTGTCTCTTTTTTGAACTCATTCAGCTGAGAAGAACCTGCGGGTGCACTGTTCATCCATTGTTCGCGTAACGGATATCCAATATAGGCTAAATTCAATTTGGAAAGGTAAGTTTATTTATTTTCATTTGATTTGATTCAATTTTTATTTAGATTTGAATAATTTCATATGGTTTTTGTTGATTTTTTTTAAAAATAGGGTTTTGATTGAGTTTTGTGAAAATTTTGAGTTTAGAATAGATTTTGATAAAAATAGATGTTTTTATTGGATTTTTTTTCACAATAGGGTTTTTGATTGAATTTTTATGAAAAAATTGAATTGAGAATGGATTTTGATTAAAAAATGATTTTTTTTGGTGGATTTTTTTTTCAAAATAGTGTTTTTGATTGAATTTTTATGAAACATATGAGTTCAAAATAGATTTTGATAAAAAAATGAATATTTT
>VDFB02105785.1:338943063-338959277 GCA_007258455.2 Sequoia sempervirens
CTCAATATATTCAGTAGTGTGCCTCTGGTAGGAACCACAAGGAAATATATGATTAGTTCATCCATGATTCTACAAACCATGAACAGGCTCAACATGGGAGGGTAGTACATTCTGCTGATCAAGTAATCCAATCTCAGCCACACCTGGCATGAGGATAAACCATATGTCTATGGGGAAACCATTGACATAACCAATGATAACATCTCTAATAACCTGGATTATGGGTTGCTCTCACAATCAATGTTTTGAAGTTTGTGAAAATGAAAATTGTGAAGCGAGTTGCCATTCAGGTGTCAATCAACATTGTGAAAGACATGTATGAAAGCGGCCTTAGGAATTATCAATGAGTTATATTGATTGGTTTGGGTGTGAGCCTAGATAGGAAAAACATCTTGTGATTCTAACTATATGAGGACATATGAGGACATTTAAGCTCATCATACAAGATTATTGAGTGAGAGTGTACAAATCCTCAGATCGGATCTCAAAGAATCATTCATATTAATTTTATATTTGGTGTCTACATTTAATCATATCTTCTCGAATCCTACATAATTTGGTACATCAAAATCTATGCCTTTTGTTGTGTGTTCTATAAATATTCAAATTCTCTACCTTCTGAATAATACATCTGTTATTGAAATTGTATAATAGGTTTTGTGGATTTGTTCCTTTCTTGTTGTGCTATCAAACATGGGTTTGAAATGTGAGGAGAGGTGGACAAAATAGGGAGGGATTTATTTGAAGTTTTTTCTTACATAGATGAAAAGTTATTTGGGATTCATACCATATGAATTTTCATCTCATGTTCTACTATGCTCAACTCAGCTCCTACAATTCCCCAGTCAAAACCTTTAGGTTTGCATTTATAATGATGAGGATGTCAATATGCAAGAGTCTTTGCAAAAACATCTACTTTATCTTCTAAATTTTCATTTGGTTCTTGACTGTGCAAATTGTTTTTATTTTTCTTCACTACTACCCATATGAGCCTCCTCTTATTTTATTCTCTTCTTCTTGCTCCTCTGTATGTTTTTTCCTTCTCTTATCTAGATCATTGATCTTGTAGTTCGCATTGGACATTGGTTCTTCTTTTTGGTTGAAAAATACATTGCAAAAGCCACCTCTTTCTTTGTGATATCTAATGAACAAATTTTTAAAATGGTCAACAATAATATTCAACCATATCTTAGGACAACATAAAAACTCTTCATAGGTATAACATAGAATTATGAACGAAAAATATTTTTCTCATGATAAATCAAAAATATCCCACAATTTCTAAGTCCATCAATGTGCCCAAAGTGGTGAGCACCATCAAAAGCTACGGTTGAAATGTGCCTCATCAAATTCAATGCGAAATTAAGAACATCTTCATCTCAATCCCTTCAAAACCGTTTTTTTGGACAACTCATTCTCTCATCGTGATATTGCAAGGTATTTGGACACGTTGATTGAAATTGAGTAGAAGTCCAATAGAATTCAATTAAAAAATATTTTAAGGTTTATATTAAGCATAATTCTATTTAATAGGATTTAAGTAAAATGTTTCACTTCCCCAAAAAAATGTATGTGGGCATTATCCGCCTAATTTTAGAACCATTATATATACAAAAGCAAAAGAAAAAATTACGTATATCATATTGGTTGTTGGAAGAATTATTTTTTTTTAATTTTTTTTAAAATGCATGAATCGGTTGGGTATCCACCCCCCTATAAAGTGAAGTGTTCTCCGGTACCACGGGGATGGTGGGGAGACTATACCTCGTGACCTCTTGCCTGCAACAGGATGATTTAGCCAATTGAGCTAGGCCCACAACCCTTGGAATAATTAAATTTGTGATTATGAAATAATTTTTTTTCATGATTATGATATAATCATGTTTATTTTATAGTAATGATAATATTAGCATGCAAACTAAATTGACTATGTTTAAGAAATATTATTGTTATATAGATTGTATTCTTTTTCCACCTCTCTCTCTTTCTATTTACTGATATTTTTTATTGAATATGAAAGATATTCATAGGTTAACTAAATTTTTGCAAGAAAATAATATGGTCTTATACTATGGATATTAAATATTTACTAAATAACATTTATAATCCATCTTTATAATCTTTTTACAACCATACAATGAATCATGATGAATAGTAGGGTTGTTAATTTTTTAAGAAAAATATCAATTTGAGAAGATGAACTTCTCATACTTACTTCAAGGCTCGAGTCCATAACATTATAATATGTAGTCTATTTTTATATGCTATAATTATGTCATTATGATTGATTCTAATCCTACCTCTAACTCTAATTCTAACTCTATCATATAACCTTAAGTTATCTTTATTAAAGAACACTAACACACATTCTAACTCTAACCCTAATGTAGAACCATATAAATGTATATAAAATTTGAACAATAACACTATTTTAACACTAACACTAATTCTAACACTAACACTAATTTTAACACTAGAACCATATAAATCTATATAAAATTCTACCAATAACACTATTTTAACACTAACACTAATTCAAACAATAACATTGATTTTAACATTAACATTAATCTAACCATACCCCTAACTCTAATCCTAACACTAATATTAATAGTAATTATAACACTAATGCTAATTCTAACCCTACCTCGAACTCTATTTCTAACTAGATTTCTAATCCTAACCCTAACTCTAATTCTAACACTAATACTAAGAGTAATTATAACCATAACACTAATTATAACCCTAGCCCAGACTGTAATTCTAACTCTAAGTCTAACCCTAACTCTAACATTCATATTAATTCCAACCCTATACCTAACTCTAATTCTAACTTTAACCCTAACTCTAATTATAACTTAACTCTTTTTGTAACCCTAAACTTACCATATATATCTATATTAAATTATGTGCCATAGAAAAATGGCCCCTTGTCATTTTCATGGCCTTTTAGGTTTTGTTTCATAGTGTTGTATCTATTTTACTCTAATTATATGCTATATCTTGGCTTGAACATGCTTATTTAAGTACTAAAATTCAAAGAACGATGTCTTGTGAAGGTGTTGTGAAGTGTTGTAAGACATTTCTACATTCTTCTAGACTCTATTTAATATAATTTACCTAAAAATAACCTTTTTACACATCAAGTCCTATATTGAAGTGTTGTAAAGTCTTGTAACAAGCCTTCATGCTTTTCTAGGCACATCTTCCTTATTTACACCTTTCTCATGCTTTATTTTGTCTTTTTATGCCCTCACATGCTTAATTAAGTGTATTTTTGCATATTATCTCGACAAATAACATTAAACACAACATTATTTCTGACACTTGTTTTTAGGTCCTAGGTGGGACCCATTCACCATGGGTGGTGAATGAGTCCCCCTTGGCCCCAAATTCAAAATATTTCAAATTTCCTTTTAGGATTTTATTAAAGATCACTTGATGTTGGCTTGTGATGAGGTATGAATAGATAGTAAGGCACAAGAATTGTGTAAATAAGTTTTTTTCACCTCATTTTTCATCTCCCAAAATCTCCTCACTCATTCAAGCATTCATTCACACATCTAAGCATTCAAGCATCCTACATCATCAATTGAAGCAACTATTGAAGCACTTTGGAGTAGCCATTGACATTACTTCAAACTTACAAGATCAAGGATTTGGTGAGTTAATATAATTTACATGTTGTTAATTTATCATTTCCTTTGCATTCCATTTATTTCTATTGGGTTTGATTACCAAAGTGGGGTTTGACCAAGGAAAACCACTATTTGCTAACCCTCCAATGTTTTTCCCTTTTGCATGTGTCTTTGCAACCTTTGTTTTGTAGATTTGACAGGTTTAAAGGTGTTGAAAAGTGGAAATCAAGTCAACTAGGCTCTTCAATCCAACTTATTATTCTTTCAAGCATTTTGAGTGTTTTATGTTTGTTTCCTGCAGAACTGACTTCAACAATCCGACATTCAGACATTCCCTAAATCTAGTGTTACAGAGTTGTTGTCTGATTTTCCAAAAAATATAGGAGTGGAATTATTCACCACCCTTGGAAAATGAGTCCCACCTGAGACTTGAAAAATATATATTTTATTAGATCTCGGATCCCAACTTTAAGAAATTAGTTCCCGACACTTTTTCATCAGTAGGAGGATTGATTCACCACCCTGGGAAAATGAGTCCCACTGTGAAAAACCAATAAAATTCATTAGCATTCTAGACACTCCAGACAATTCATATTTTGGGTATGTGTAGGTTAATGGTGGGCCAAAAAGTGGCAATGAGGAAAAAAACACGTCTTTCATCGACCGAGAAAATGCGAAAAGAACATGTTGACTTTTTGTAGGCTCGGGTGTCACCATACCAAACACCAAAGCTAATTTTACACATCGGATATCCGATTTGTAAAAAGTATATATTAAACACTTCTGTCTCTTTTTTGAACTCATTCGGCTAAGAAGAACCCGCGGGCGCATTGTTCATCCATTGTTCGCGTAACAGATATCCGATATAGGCTAAATTCGATTTGGAAAGGTAAGTTTATTTATTTTCATTTGATTTGATTCAATTTTGATTTAGATTTAAATAATTTCATATGGTTTTTGTTGATTTTTTTTAAAAATAGGGTTTTTGATTGAGTTTTTGTGAAAAAATTGAGTTTAGAATAGATTTTGATAAAAAAATGAATGTTTTTGTGGATTTTTTTTCACAATAGGGTTTTTTATTGAATTTTTATGAAAAAATTGAATTAAGAATGGATTTTGATAAAAATGAATGTTTTTGTGGATTTTTCTGCAAATAGGGTTTTGATTGAATTTTAAGGAAACAATTCAGCCTTCAAAGGATACTTTGGATTAAAACAATGTTTTAATGATTTCGACAAAAACAAGTGCTTCATTTATATTGTCTAATTTTAGATTAATTATTTTTAACCATATAACTTACTATACGAACGAAAATGCACAAAATTCCACCAAATGAGAATCAAAATGCAGAAATTCCAAATGCTCCACCACCTCCGCAGCCATCAATTGAACAATTAATTCATGAAAAATTGGAGCAATTGAGGGGCATTTGTGATGTTTATAGGAAAATCCCTCGATTATCCCATATGTCAACCACATTGACAGGAATAATTACAAATGTAGAAACCCTCTCCACCCAACATAATGCATTTCATTCGTGGTGAGAAACCATGAGGCAATATTATGCATGTGGAATGTCTTATGATGATGTGAAAGATCTCCAAATAACAAAATACCAAATAGCCTCTTTATTTATTAATCCCAACAATGGTTTGCCAGTTAATGTTAACAAGCCAAAAATTTCTATAAAATGGTGCACACATAGGGGCATAGTAGATAACTTTTGGGATCGTTGGTGTATGGTTTTTGATAAACCACCCAACAATAATCTTGATGTACCTTTTTACTTTATTAATAGAAAATTATATGTTGAGTTTTTGTTAAAGCATCATGTCAATTACTTTGACATTAAACCCTTCATATGCTGGTGGAGGTATGCCCCAGGATAGGCCAGGGGCAGCTAGAGTAGTTAGGTGCCCACATGTTCCCCATCCTCCCCTTCCTCTGCCACCTCCAGTACAACATCTAGATATTACGAAGGATGCAACCACACAAACTATCTAGGCCATTCACTCTTTGAGTGGTCTATTGGTTTCCCATGCTTCTTCAGTAGCTCAGCCACAGTTTGGTGATCTTGGCGATGGATCCAGTGCTGCTGCATCATCCTCCTCGGGTCCACATATTTGTGTGCCACATATTTGCAATACGTGCCAACAAATATGTTTGGGTCCTATTGTACAGCCCCCTGAGCATCCATTAGACACTTCTGATTATGACATCCAGGATGTGGAGATTATAGCAGATCACACGTAGGGGAGTGGAGCACACCCTACAGAGTCCTCTCTTGCTAGAGAGGCAGACATTGGAGTAGTTACACAGGTAACATTTAAGGTGTAAATTCATAACTTGCATTTTTAAAAAAATGAATATTAATAAGAGATAGTATCAAGTAATAATATTTATTTACATGGTCTATTTAACATTTAATGTCTGAGGAGGAGCTCACACAGGTGATTGATAGCACCCTTAGGGCCATTTCATTTGGCCTCGACACACACACAATATGTATTTTCTCACTCACTGATTTACATTTTTTTACTGTATATTTGCTTGTCATTTGAATTGTCAATAATGAAATTATATATTAACTTATATTTTTATCTTACTCTCTGCTTGTAGAAAACACCTAGTGCGAGTGAGGTACGACGCTCTCCAGACTATGGAGGCACAGTGTTGGATAAGGGAAAGGTAATTGAACTCAAATTTGATTGAATTAAAATTTATAAGATCTTTTATTGATTATGCATACATTGACATAGATTCGTAGTTTCATATGTACTTGTCATTTTTAAGTACAGGTGGTTGTGAGCTATACATCACTATTGATAAGTGCCACAACACCCAAAGGAGTAGGTATTCGAATGCCTGAAGGAGAAGCTGTTGAAACACCTCAAGGAGGAGCTGTTGAGACACTTAAAGGAGATACAAAAAAAGATCAACCTAAAGAGGTATGTGTTTATTTTATTTTGTGCTTGGTAAATATGTTCTTATTACTGACAATTCTATGCTAAATTGGATCAATTTCATGTTTTTGTTCACATATATAGATTGACGTTACAAAAGTTGGTTTGGTTAGTTCTTTGAGAGGGGTATATTCTAGGACTCCTGACCCTTCAAAGAGACGTATATTTCAGGTAATCAAGATTTCAATTTTAGAGTTCAATTATAATTCAATGTGTATTGATTTTTATGTTAATTATTCAATTTTAAATTATATAGTATATCTAATCTCAATTGTGGTTTTTCTTGTGCAGCTACCCTAAGAGCCAACGAGTGCTTCAAAGAGGCTCCATTTTGATGATCCACCAGTAGTTTAGGATGAGATAGACATTTTGGCATGTAAATTTTGAATAGATACTGAGATGGCATATGCCACATATTGTAAAAATTTGTTTGAGTTGGCGTTGATGCCATTTTTGTATATGGACATACACTTGATTATTGGATAATTTGATATATATAGAAGTTGACAATCGAAATTTAGTTTCCTCCTCATGCGCATGATTAAACTCTTTGAACCAATGGTTAAATATCAATGTACAATAGCATAAAAAGAATGGTTAAATATTATGTAGTTTATATTCATATTGCTGATTACATTGCATTGCACATCTTTCAAACTCAAAGCATTATTTCACATTGCATAAGTAACAACTAGATACTCATATGATTAACCCTACAAATTTCATACATTTCAAATAATTCAATGATCCTTAACTAAATTATTCATACAAATTTCTTCGATTTGGAATAATTCAATGAAAATCAGCCAAAACATTTAAACAAGATATTTAGATCTAAAACATTCACATATGATAAATAGATCTACACATATAAGTTGGTTGGAATAGAGTATTTAATTCAAATAACTCACTTGATGATTACAATTTTTTTGCTTCAATTATTTGCTCATAACCAAGATTACAATAATCAATTTTCTTTTTAGAAAAATATTGGGATGCTAAAATCCACTATGCTTGGAATATAGATGCAACCTTTATGTGAAATTTACCTCACAAATCCAAACAAGTTTCATCCTCCAAACTGGTGCAGGAGCACCTTAAGGTCTTTTGGAAGATCTTAGTGATTTTTGGCTTGTAGGTGGTTCTAGCCAACCACCAAGGGAATAAGGACTATGATATAAAGTCCCTAGGTTGTTTTTAAGAGTGTGTTAGGGTAGGTTTGGCTTAGAGTCTTGAAATTTATGAGTTCCTAGACAAATCTTGGCAATTTGAGCATTTTGGCAATGTTGCCTTGGCAATTTGGCCTAAAAGTTGAAAAATAGCATTAATGTTGTTCTAAGTTCGACCTAAGGGTCCTAGCATGTGGGAGAAAGGTATATAAGGTCATCCAAACCCTAATACCTGGGTTGGAAGTTCATTTTCACGAATTGAGACTTGGAGAGCATTTTTGTGTGATTGGAATTCAACAACTTTTGAGTTCATTTTTGTGTTTGAGCCTTCATCCAGTCAAGAATGGATTGAAAGGACTAACCTGATGCTTTGAGTGTTTCATTTGTTTCATTTACTTACTGTACCTAGCATTAGATTAGTCATTTAGACCAACTGGTTAAGGTTTTGCAAGTTTTTGGGTTTTTGGACTCACTACCGGTTTGGGCCAGTTTTGTGAATAATGAGTCCCACTTGAGTTCCCGTGGCTTTCTGATAGGGAGGGGTCAGAGGAATCAATCACAAATTCCTACTCTAAGGTCTTGCTTGCAAGACCTCCTTGGTGTTTTGCTTCACCACCTTAACCTATAGGTCCCTTCTCATGTTTAGGTACCCCTGGTTCTCATGGCCAACCCCACTACCATCACCATTCAACCAACCAAGTCA
This sequence comes from Sequoia sempervirens, assembly GCA_007258455.2. Classification (NCBI taxonomy): domain Eukaryota; kingdom Viridiplantae; phylum Streptophyta; class Pinopsida; order Cupressales; family Cupressaceae; genus Sequoia; species Sequoia sempervirens. Next base: position 338,951,537 of record VDFB02105785.1, read on the forward strand.
ATCTTGGTGCCATAGCTCTAACTCTTCCTTAGCCTTTAATCTTGGTGCCATAGCTCTGCACTCCTTGTCTTCCCTAGCCGGACTCTTCCTGGCTCGCCTAGGGCAAGACTTTGCCAACAACTCCTGTGCTCACACAAACCCTAAAACCTACCATATGTACACACATGGAGTCTAGTTACTGTTCCCAAAGGGCCATACAATTTGTACGGTGGGAAAGTGAACTAACACCCCATTTCTACAAAACTGTCTGGTTCAGACCAACAACAGGGTTAAAGCAAACTATTTACAAACAATGATTGAAATCGAATCAAAAAGACTAAAAGATGGCACACTAAGCTTGAGAAAACACTAAACTACATCCTCCACATAACACAGTAACAATTTCAATCCATTAAAGCTCTACTTTGAAGCAAAAATCAGTAATAACACAGAAAAACACTATTTTTCTTTCAATTCACAAAACTTTCCCACAATACCAATACTTCCAACCCTGCTGTCAAGTCGAGGCACACCTTATATAGGGTTCCTCAATCAGTTATGCTCCCATGGTCAAACATGTAAGTTATCATGTGGCAAAGTTGCAAAGTGTACCATTTTGCATCTTTTGCCAATTTTCTTGAAAACTAAGTAAAATGAGTTTTTAAACCCATTAACCCTTCCTCAACTTCTATCCTAAAGATCAACCACATCCCTAAAATATCTTCTCTACTAAATGGTCAACATGACCTTCATGATAAACATCAAAAACAAAAGAAATGCATCCTAGACTTCCTAAATGCCTAATGTTTCATAGGTTCTCCTGCACCACTTTCCTCTCATGGCCACTTGGAATAAAGTTTGGGACTATGTAAATAATGTACATACAGGTTTAGGAGTCTTTGTTTACAGGGGAAGTGAAGAAACTATCAAGCACTAGGCGAGTGCAAGTGCATTCTGGCTAGTGGCTTGGAGAGGAAAACAGTAAAGAAAGCTGCTAAATGGATTGGTTTGTGCCAATCAAGAGCATGGGAGTGTGGGCACATGTATTCCAGACATGTGTGTGCAAGGAGGAGAGTTGAGGAGGTCATTGAAGCCCTCAAAGTTGGAAAAAGGAGCTAAAACCCTTGAAACCCTTGAAATTAGGGAGGTATGAGGACAATCATATGAACGGCCACTTGGGAGACCTTACACCTGGTAAATATTGAAGCCTAGGGTACCACTAGAAAGAATATCAAAAAATATTTTGGGGTTGTTAAGACCGTTTTTGAGAAAAGCCAAGAAAACGGGTTCTAGGAGGCCTAGTTGGGGCAAAAGGCTACAAGGCCTAAAATGGAGTTTTTTAAGAAAGCGATGGGAGAATGGTGAAAGAATCCAATGATATGGATCAGTGAGGTGTCAAATCAACAAAGAGATAGTAGAATAACCTTTCCTAGCTTTTGGACACCATCAAAGGAGGATTGAATACAAAGTTTGTGTGGAGCAAAGAAGCCAATGAAGGATTTGAAAGGTTGAAGAGGGAGATAGCTACCCAAACTATCTTAGTTTTACCAAGTTTTGACAAACTATTCATAGTAGAATGCGATGCAAGTAAGATAGTAGTAGGAGCTGTCCTAAGCCAAGAAAGTTAAGATGATGCAAGTAACATAGCAGTTGAACAATTTTAGAAAAAAGAAAGTTGTGTCACAGTCCGCATTCAATCCAACAAGCAAAAAACAAAGCTTAGCCTCTTCGAATGAAAATGCTTGTTTGCAAAACAAATGAATAAGAATGAGGTAGTTAAGGTGTTTGAAGTTGTTTAGAGGTCACTTTTAGGGTGGAAGGCTTAAAAATCCATTTTAAATGCACAAAAAAGAATGAAATTACTTCAAACCAAGTTTGTGAAGAAGTTAACTATGTTGCCCACTAATTTCCCTTAAGAGTCCAAAGTGCTAAAAGACAACAATATTTGAAGGTCTATTTCTCGGAGACTGTGATGCTTACAGACTCTCCGTCCAAGGCTATGGGATTGTGTTGGAACCATCTACAAAAACCTCTCTCGGTTTTTACTATCTCGGAGGCATTTTCCTGTGGTGATGACTTTTCAGTGGAGGGAAAAGTTGCTGTAATGTAGCAAGTAAAAGTTGCAAAGTGGTGCAACTTTCACTCCGCAGCTTTGTGTTTAATAAAACGTAATCGCTCCAACATCGTCCGATGGTTATGGCTTGTTAGATGACCTTCTTTGCACTAAATACCTAATCACTTCAACTACATTGGACCGGGCGATTTTAAGAGTTCTCAAAGTGCTAAAAGCGCAACAATATTTGAAGGTTCATTTCGCAGACCGTGATGCTTATAGAATCTCCTCGCCCTCGAGCTATGGGATTGTGTTGGGACTATCTATAAAAACCTCTCGCTTTTTACTATCTCTCAGGTGTTTTCCGCGGTTGATGACTTTTAGTGGGAGTGGTGCTGCCGTGATGTAGTTAGCAGTAAGGTAAAGTGGTGCAACTTTCACCCCGGCACTCATATTCCACCAAACGGACAGCTTCCAACATGTCCTGGATGGGTACGCTTTACTAGGGATGGTCCTCTTTGCACCCAACATGTCGTAATCACCTCGGAAGCAAGCATTGATCGATGATTCCTTAAGAGTCCAGTTAAAAGGCAACAATCTCTTTGAAGGTTTCATTAGTTTAAAACCACGAACCACCCCAACGTGTAATTATGATAGCACTCAAGATAGCCCTCCACCATGAACATATCAACTAAGTAGGAACCCATAACATTATGGAAAGATGATCCACTTCTCCCAATGTAACTCCCAAGCATTACATGTGAGAGATGGTCAATTTCATAGATGGCAACGATTGTGTGACTCCCATTGATGACCTTCTTTATTCAATGCCATTACAACAATATCCAAAGCATTCCAAAGAATACTAATGAAAAAAATATTTCCCTCAACACCTCATGATCATTCAAGTACTCATTCTAACAATACAAGAGATTTACACTTCAAATTGCAAGTGAATATAATTTACTATATCTTAACATAAAAAATGCAAAACTGAATAGAAAAATGTATCAATGAGGTACAAGGATGTATAAAATCCAATCAATCAACACACAATCAACCTAACATAATTAAGGGTTGAAAGGGGTATTGGATAATTAAGGGTTGATAAGGGTATGAATTTTTATCTTTGCATCTACTCTTGAATATCTAGGGACTTGGTGGTATTTAGAAATTTGTTACTCATTTTTATTGAATCGAATCAAAATGTCTCACTATTAATTGCTCTAATGCTATAATATAAATGAATGTTTTCATGATTATAATGAATATATTGTATGCTATTAATGCTAGCGTATATCATCAAATTATGCCAAACATGTGTTTAGTCAACTCAAAGTGGGTGAATGACACCACTTAGCAAAAAGTTTGAATTTTGAATTTTAAAATGAAAGGGAATAGGTTTGTGACTATGAGGTCACCCTTGTGAATTAAAGAATCGGGTTTGAGGAGAAAAAGTTGCAAGCTACTATAATTTATTATATATAAATGGGAAATATTACAAAACCTAGTTCAAACAAGCATACCGACAGGAAAGAACCAGGAAGAAAACCTTCGGTTGTAGCTCAATTAAGTACAAAAATAGACCCCTTTACAAAAATGTATGAGTTTCCAAAATACAGGCTCGTTTACATTTTAAACATACCCTTTATACAATGCCAGACATTTGACCCATATTTCAAAAAACATTACTGGGTATAGATTATGCCCATACACAATTATGACCATTTTACATTGTTCCCAATTTGAGAATTCAAATTTTACAAAATTTTCCTATTAGAGGCATTCAGGGCACAATGTTCAACAACAGTAGCATGTTCATGTTCTGCACTGACAAGCACCTATACAAACCATCAAGGTAGCTTAGAATAACCAATCTATATTATTCTAAATGACACAAAATATGATGAGATGGTAATGCAAACTATAAAAGACACTTAGAATAACCAATCTATATTGTTGTAATATGTTACATACCTCTCTAAAAGGATCAAAGTTGGCTATTGTTGCAACAAGTCCATGATCAATCATGCCAGGATGATGAGCTAGTGATGCAACCTATAAAAGATGCATACCTCTTCAAAAGGATCAGAGCTAGCTATTGTTGCAGCAGGTCCATGATCAATCTTGCCAAAAAAATCACAAAATTGCATACAAGATATCACTATTAAAGACACCTGCATTGCAATAGTATATAAAATATTAGTATTAAATAAAGAACACTAATGAACTTAATCATAATTAACATAAGCATTCTACCTTGCATTCTTGAAAATGCTTTTCAAGTGTGCCTGAAGGGTCATCTCTTTGCTTAAGAGTATCCAATATTGCTTCATGATCAACATTACTAAGTGTCCATAGTTGTTTTGTCTTTGGTCTGGCATGATACTTCAACAATTTAACATTTATTGCTATAACAAGGTGCGAATACATGAGAATGGTTTTGTGTTTCTCATAGTCTTCAAATGTAGGTATGCCATTCTTTCTAATCATGTATGTTCGCAACCAAGTTCCTACAACCATAATCGAACCTGTAGAATACATGAAACCATCATCATCTTCCATCGGTTGTGTTAGATTATGTTTTACCTGCACACATCGAGCCAACCAATAGTCTGATCTCTCTTCATTCCCCTGCAGTGCAACAACTGCAAAAATATGTCCTAGCTATAGTAGATCTGAAAGCATAATCAACTAAACTTTCCATTGTGTCATTTGTCATGGATATTGTTTGAGATAAAGGAGTTAGATACTGTGGTACCCATGTATCCACCCACTCACTTGACTCGCATTGATCTCACTCGCACTGAATACAACTCTAACAAAAACAAGACAACTCTCGTGTCCAAATGGTCCATGTGCCTGCATCTGAGCTTCGAAATCTATGCATCTTTGAAGAATCCTTGATTGTATGACAATATACTCTACCTCCCACTGTACCCTCCTCAACGAACCAAAGGAATCTACGCACTGTTGAATCAAGTGTCCCTCCCTGTGACAATGCTGAACTACACCAATCAACTATAGAACGTGTATCGCTAAATTTTTCTCCTAAAAACTTCAATTGCTCCTTAACTAGAGCTCTCTTTATGCATGCACCTGCTCCATCATTCTCCCCTTTCCCATGTCCAGCTTCAAAAAAATTCCAAATATGAGGTAGACCCCTCTCTACATGCATTCTACTCAACCAATAAAACATACGAGCATTCTTGAATTGACCTGTGCAATTATCTGAATAAATAAGATGTCCTCCCAATGCTATATGATGCTCCTGTAAGAACTCAAAAAAATTCTTGAAACAATGTTGGAAATACTCAGACGAGTGAGATCTATCATCACTCATATAAAAATGATACTCTCTGATTATCTTTCGATCCTCCTCTATACTATCAGGTGCATGTCTAAATGTTGTGGACAAAAATAGCAATCTGAATGGAATTGTAATACTGAGATTGTACCTTGTTTTGTGGTTGCAATGTGTAGTTTTCTGCAAAGTCAACCACTGATATAATAGTGCCAATCGAAAAAGAGTCCTTACACATCCTAAATTTTTGATCCAACCACTGAGACCTATGGCTATGCCTTGCATACTTGTAGAAATATTGTCCTTAAAATCTGAAATAAAATCAGCAACATTGCATTCTTTTGTAACCAACTCACATCTAGAACCTTCACCTCCACTTTGCAAAGTATATTTGACTATCTCATATCTCTTTTTCTCAACAAGCTTCTTTCCAAATTCATGTTCGAAACTCTCATGAAAACATTGAACAAACTTTGAAAAGCCACCACATTGTGAGCACTTTGCATTTAAACAATCATTTTTATAGAAAAAGCAACCATCATCTCTAGAACATAAAAATAGATCTAGCAAGTCCCTTGATGATTTTGGAAGATGCATTGCACCACACTCCTGCAACATTTCATTGGTATGCAAAGTAGAACGGATATAGCATAATAGCTCATGGTACATTGAAAACTCCACATGGTATTTGCAACAAGTATTACGAATCTTAAGAGGCACACAATAAAATGGCTTCAAACCCTCAAAAGTCCTTTGTGAGATTTCCATATTTTTATGTGTTTCAATAAATTTTTGAAACTGACATTGTTTGACGTTTCCAAGAAATGTTTTAGGATGTGGTGTGCGGTCACCGATTTCCAATTCTTAACTTTAAAACATGCTTTGCATTGGGTGATACTCTAGAGTTATCATGCCAAAATTGTTGAATTACCTGCTTTACATTATCGGTTAGCTTCTTATGAACATGTAGAGCCTGTAAAAGCCATGTATCATTTTGAAGAGGATCATCTATTCTTTCTCTTCTTGCAAGTGCTCTATCCAAAGTTTTACAATTTATGTCAAAATCAATACAAGTTTGTCTCATAAAGCGAGCCTTTTTCAATTGATGGCTTACTAGGGCAGTTGTAATGACTCTCCAAGAAGCTCTCTTATCCTTTTCCTTGTTACTTTTTCCAATAGACTTGAGAGCATTAAAAAGATTTTTGACAATAATAGAATTTTTTTCAGTCTTCTTGTTCACACGAATCTTCAATTTGGCTAGCAAAAGTCTCATCTTTTGCATCTTTAGCAATTGTACAAAAAGTTGGCATTGCTCGGTCAATGTCATATCACTAAAATATTGGTTGAAAAGTCTTCTAGCCTACAACCGAATAGTTCATGTTGACCTCTTTCCTTCAAAATTGTTTATAATATTCTCATCAAAGTAAAGTAACCATTTAGGGGTTCTTGAGGGTCTTGAAATTGGAATATGTCTTTCTTCCATATAAGGTTCTTCATTTCTCATGTAATTTGGTGAAACATAATTTACACTTGCTTCAATATTATGTTCAAAATCTTCATTTCCAACATTTTCACCTTGAACATTTTCAATATCAATTTGAATAATTTCATTCCCAATTTCAGTATCATGTTCAACATCTTCAAATCCAACATTTTCACCTTGAACATTTTCATTATCAATTTCAATAATTTCATTCCTAATTTGAATATCATGTTCAACATATTCAATTCCAACATTTTCAGCTTGAACATCTTCAATTTCCTCTTCACTTGAAAGACCATAAGGGTTAGGTTCACCAATATTTAACATACCTTGTCTTCTCTTCCTATGAATTTCTCTATCTTTTTATCTATATGCTTCAATTTATTCTTTTGTAAGCTTTCTCTTACATTTTTGCTTCCGACGACTACTGCTCCCCATTATACCTCATAAAAGATGCTAAAAATCATTTCTTATGACAAATTTCAATAGAAGATGCTCCAAAAAGTTGATCTTTGTCTCTTCCTATCTAAAACCACGTGTGTGTCGCCTGCAAACAGAATGTAGGGTCCTTTGGAATGTACAAAATGGCCCACATGGGGCTTTTTTATGGCCCGCAAATTTGATATCCATTATTATCTAATATCCAATTCATTTGAAACAAATTATGATAATTGTAACGGTATAATTTTTGTTCTAAAAATTGGATATCCGATTTGAATTGGATATCCAATTTGTGTACACATAGACCTAAGGGTTAATGGTAGATACTAGAGGGTTTAAGGGTTAAAGGTTTAGGGTTTAGGGTATATGGTAGAGGGTTTAAGGGTTAAGGGTTTATGGTTTCATGGTAAGGGTATAGGGGTTGATAGATAGATGGAGTGTGTGAGAGAGTGACTTGAGAGAGTGGGATAAGGTAGGAGAG
>VDFB02105785.1:338959377-338998750 GCA_007258455.2 Sequoia sempervirens
GATATATGATTTGAAACGGATATCCGATATTTCTAACAAATAATTTATTGCCTTGAGATTAGCCTCAGGCTTGCTTTGGTATTTGGCTTCGACATGCCAATCCTAAGAAGTCAACGCATAAAACATGTTTGACAACTCACCTTGTTTTCTCAATTTCTGCCCCATGTGGTCGATTTAATTTTATTTTCTCTTTTAGCCAAAATTGATGAAATAAAAGGGTTTTGTAGAGGAGACTCTCATATTTCACCATATAAATTATTATTTTACTTTGAATTTAATAAATAATTATTATTCATTTTCATTAGAATTACAACTAAAGTGTTGATTTGATAGGCTAATTGAAAAACATCTATAACTTTCTATGGTGTTGAATCCAAAAATAATATGCCACATTCTATGTTTCTGCTGATAATTATAAGATTAAAAAATAAAATTGAATTTTATGAAGTTTTGACCAAGTTAAGGTGGTCTAATATTACCGAAGTTTTGTTTCTTTAAAAGTTCTAATAAAAATTCATAATTAATTATTTACTGGAAAAAATTACAAAAAATATGCGCCACATCCCATATTATTAGTCATCTACTTATATCTAAAATTTTATAAAAAAAAAATTATCATTTTATTGTGGTTAGGGTGGTCAGAAAGACACCTACTTATTTTTTTCATGAAATTTAAGTACTACTGCATTGAAATTTTAAATTTTCACCAAATAGACTTTTAAAAAATAAAATAAACTTAGTAGTTTAGAAACTACATTCAATTTTTCACATATTCTATTCTTACATATTTTTGAAATAATATAGATAACTTATTCAAATTTTTATGTCAAGTTGCCTAACTCTGATTTTTCTGAATTTTCATTGCCACTTAAGGGCCTATTTTTTCCGTGATAATCCTACACATACCCTCTAATTCTTCATGAAGGAAAGTTGTCTTTACATCTAATTGTTCAGAATCCAAGTCTAAAGCAACAACAAGACCAAAAATAATTCTAATGGATGACATATTTACAATAGGTGAGAATATTTTAGTAAATTCTATACCTTTCTTTTGATAAAATCCTTTCACCACCAGCCTTGCCTTGTATCTTTCCTTTTTCCCTTCTCCCTCCTATGCTTGATCCTATACACCCATTTATTTTGTAGGGATCTTCTTCCATTTGGAAGCTTTACCAACTCCCAAGTTTCATTTTACAACAAAGACTCATTTCTTCCTCCATTGCTTTCTTCCATTCTTTGTTGTTCTCAACTTCACAAGATTCTTGAAAACAATCAAGTTCGCCTTTATCAATTAATCAAATATAATTTGAGGGAGGATACCTTTGTGAAGGCTTGTGAGGCCTATTAGACTCGTGGGTCAATTGTGGTGGTGTATTTTCATGTTGGAGTTCTTGTAATGGTTGTTGCATAATTTCTTCTTGTTGTTGTTCATCATTTTCAAATTGTTGTTCAACTTGCTCTTGAGCATGTTGCCCATTTTCTTGCAATGGTGGAATATCTAATTGTTCAATAAACTTATCAACAACTTTCTTGACCTCCATATTGTCTACATAGCTTTTAAACATCTTTAACTCAATAAATATTCCATCCCTACTTCTAATGACTTTATGTTTATCTAGATCCCATAATCAGTAATGAAACTCAATATCCACATAGCCTAGCAAAATACACTTAATGTATTTTTCATCTAGTTTACTTCTATGTTCTTTGGGAATATGCACAAATGCTTCACATCCAAAGATTTTTAGGTGAGAGTAATCTACCTCTTTACCAATCCAAACTTCTTCGGGAATTCCACCATCCAAGGCTATAGTAGGGGATTGATTTATGAGTACCTAGCAAGTTGTCCTTAATGCTTCTGCCGAAAAATGTTTTTCCAATCTAGAGTTTGACAAAATAATCCTCACCTTCTCCATGATAGTGCAATTCATTCTTTCTACAATCCCATTTTGTTGAGGAGTAAGAGGTACATTTTTTCATGCTTTATGCCAAACTTGTTACAATTTACTCTTTGAATGCACTGGAACAATATTCTCCACCATTGTATGTTCTCAAACACTTGATCACTTTATTAGTCTCTCTTTCAACAACATGAAACTTCTAAAATATCTTGAATACCTCATCTTTGGTTTTCATAGGGTAGACCCAAACCTTCCTAGATGCATCATCTATGAATGTGACAAAGTATGAGGCTCCTCCTAATGACCTAATGTTTACTAGTCCAAATGCATCAAAATGTATTAATTCTAACAATTTTTTTTTTCGTTCATGACCACTTCTAATAAATGAAACCCTTTGTTGCCTACCATATATGTAATGCTCACAAAGGTCAAGATTATAGGATTTCAAACTTGGTAGTATATTTTTACCAATAAGAATTTTAAGTCCCTTTTCACTCATGTGGTCCCCAAACGCTTATGCCACAAATCTAGTGAGATTTCTTCTTTTGCAATAGCAGCAAGATGTGATTTCATTGCTATTTATCTTAATGTATACAATGTTCTTGCCTTGGATTCTCTAGCCATGAGCAGTTCCCCTTTACAAATTTTCCAACCACTTTTTCCAAAACTTGTGGAGTAGCTTTCATCATCCAAACTTCCTATAGAAATTAGACTCATGTGCATCTCTGGAATGCGCCTAACCTATTTCAGTAAAACATCTTGTCCACTCTTTGTCTTGATCTGGACATCTCCCACTCCAACAATGTTACAAAAATGATTGTTTCCCAAGTGAACTCTACCATAATTACTAGGATTATACACAACAAAATTATCTTTGTTTGGGGTTACATGGTGAGATTCCCCAAATTCAAGAATCCAATCAATGCTATAGTTGGAGGTATATAAACATGCATCTTCCATTGAAACAATAAATAAAACCTCATTATTTGAAACTACAATAGTGGTCTCACCTTCATTTGTGCTAGCTAATTTTTATTTGTGTTGGCCAATTTTTGATCCTTTAGTTCTCGCTTCCAAATTTGACATTCTCTTTTCATGTGTCCTGGCTTTCCACAATGATAACAAATCATCCATTCTCTTTTCTATTTTGATCAGCCTCTTGACCTCAAATTCCCTTGATGGTTTTGATCAATTTTTCTACCACGATATAGTTAAGGCTTCTCCCTAGTTTTCTGTAAATGATTTTCATCACAACTCCTCATTCATTAAGCTACTACTAACATCATCAAACTTCAGGGTTCGTGTAGGTGCAAAAGTGCTTATGCTGACAATTAGGTTTTCCCAACTGTTCGACATGGAGCACATTAGTAGGATGGCTTTAATCTCATCAACTAGAGAAATTTTAAAAGAGGCAAGTTGGATGGTGATTATAGTGAACTCATTTAAGTGCTCTACTACTAAAGAACCCTCCATCTTGAGGTTCTATAATTTCCATTAAGGAAACCTTATTCAAAGTTGTGTTTTTCTCATATAAATAATGTAACTTTTGGCATAGTTTTGTTGATGTATTCTCTCTAGCAAGATTAAAATACACATTTTTAGTCAAATATTGATGGATGGTTGCAATCGCCTTTCTATCCAGCTTGTTGCAATCTTCATTCGCCATAGTTGTGGGTTTCTTTGATATTCCCTTAATTGGAAAATACTGATCATTCAAAATCAGTATATCTTCTATTTGAGATTTCCATAGAGAAAAATTAGCCCTGTTTAACTTCTCCATATCGCTCACTGTTGTTGTCTCCATGTCTGGCTTTGATACAAGTTATTTGGAAACTTTTTCCTTGATTATGTTATGGTATTAGCGCAATAAGAATAAACAGAACAAACTAACAAAACACACAAAACAAAGGATACAAAGAATACAAAGTACACACAAACACACCAAAAACCTCTATATTCATATTTTGAAAGCCCCAGATATATACATATTTCGTGCTTCCACACACTTTTATCATAAATGATAGGCTGAGGAAGTAGTTGACAAAATCGTTCCAAATCATACAAATAAAATATGCTAAGAAAGCTTTGGACGGTGGGTAGACAAAAGAGTAAATGCAGTGATGTCGAAGAAGTTTCTAGTCAAATCAGAGTGCGGTTGGACGGCTTTGGAAGCCACTTCATTTGCTTCACACGTCATGTGTATAACCATATTTGGACATCCTCTCCTCGAGGTGATTTATATGAATAACAATAATTCGAATGGGGAGATCCCATCAAATGTTGGGATTCTGAGCCCAAGTTATGGGAGAAAATTCCTTAGTACGAAATTTATTTCCATTCAATTATTTTATCGCTCATTAGAGATTATTTAATCGCAGCGTTCTTCGATGCTCATTAAATATTTTGTGAGACATTACTAGGGACCCTTTCACAATAAAGTTCTAGATTATTTCCCCTTACAAAAAGAGTCAAGAGGCTGGCTCGTAGCTTTGGCATATCCATTAATATATAAAGCTATGACTATATTAAGGCTATCGGCTAATTGGTGTTTTCATAGCTACGACGGGATACCCAGTGTTCTATAAATAAAGGGAGGTCTACACAGATCACGCTAGACTTTGGATATGTTTCTTAATTTCACTTTACACCAACGAAATTGTGGAAGGTACTATGCACAATGACCCGCTTGGTGATCATTGCACTTGCATTAGAGCTTCATCTCATTCAAACACTTAACAAAAATGGCTCGGTTCTGCTTTTATTCCTCAAAGACTTGAATGCGACAGGTGATGTTTTATTAGTTCGATGGAAACCCCTGCATCCGGGAAGGAGTGCTCTGTCATGCAAATCACACAGTGCGTATGCTCAATCTCAACGACCACCACATCTCTGGAACGCTGTCTTCCACTATCGGTGGCCTACACAATTTGAAAGAGCTCTACTTGGATATAAACACTGTCTACCACCATTCCTCCTGAGGCTAGTTTATTAATATAGCCAACTTATGAGAATGACTTCCGAGTGGGAGTGAAAATTTGTTCCATCCATCGAATTAAATAGGACGTAATTTGTTATGACTCGGCGATTCAAATGGCTCTGGATAGAACCATAACAGGGTCTCCAAAAAATAAAAAAAAATTCTCTGTCTCTTCTTTTTGGGTTCAATAGGATTTTTTTTTTCAGAATTTCAAGTTACCTTGGTAGGAACCTGATATTCTTACTGCCATCTCAACAAATACCTGTTGTTCTATAAGGAATTGTGATGTGTTTGTATGGGATTGCAGGTGTTCATTAGTTCTTATTTGTGGTGCACTATGTGAGTAGTGGCTATAGTAAGTTTGATGAAAAAGAAGGAATTGTATGTCTTTTTTTTGGGATTTTTTAAAGAAATCGTGTACTTTCTTCCAATTTCTTATGAAAGATATTCAAACGATCAAAATGGAAGTTTAAGAAGGTATTTTTCTTTGATATGAAAATAAAAGGCCAACAAGACATCCCCTTAACTCATACTCAAGAATCTTTAAATTTCTCATAGAATAATCTTCACAACCAAATCCCCGTGCAATTGAGTGGCCTCAAAAGCCTTAATCATTGTTGCTCTAACAACTTCCTCACCGGAAGCATTTGTCATGTTATTTTTGAGCTTCTCATGTTGGAGGTGATTTATTTGAATATCAATAATTTGACTAATTAAATATTAAATGATTGGGGTTACTTAATAATCTTGTTCAAAAAGTATTTTAATCTTCTAATTTTAGATTATAACCTTTTTTACTTATAATTTATCAATGTAAACATTCATATAATTATTTAATGAAAGTGTCAAATACATTGACAAATCATCTCTTTTATTCTTAATGACATTCTTAAATAATTAAAATAAAAAGATTAATAAAGAATCATCAATTTTTATAGAAAAAATCAAACAAAAACTTACATTATTTTTCATATTTTATTCAAAAATAAAATAAAATAAAATATATCAAACCATATATTAATGGCAATCGTACAAATTTTGAACTTTATAATTCGTTACCAATAAATACAAACTTAATATATATTCTTAAACATAATCTCTGAAGTACAATAATATTCATACTACAGAAGCACAGCTCAAAGATTCTAATCATTGCTGATGTAAATACACCTAAGAAATTATGACACCCATAAATAACAAAGGAAACACATGTACTTTAGAAAAAGCTGAACAACAAAAACTAAATTTTGGCATGTGAGGGAATCTCCATATACAGTGTCGTACATTGAACACAATCTACAATGCTAGATATAACTAAACACGTTAAAATCAAAATATGCTGCCAGAGGCGACACTCACTTGGGCCTTGCAAAACTCAACTCTGGATTTACATATTTTTGGGGTCTAATGACTCTCAACATCTCCACCACTTGTCTCATGGAGGGCCTTTCCTCTGCCTTAGCCTCCGTACATTTTAGGGTGATTCTAATCGGCCGGGCTTAACCAACACACTCTAAGGGTACACTCCCTTAGATGTCCGACACCATGTGGGGCCCTCTTAACCCAACCCCTCTCTCATTTCTATAGCATTTCTTTAACCGCACCATTTCAAATCTATGTTTCCGTAGTACTCCACCGTTGCAGTTTACATTTGTCATTCCCGTTCTCGTTCTCCTTTCATAGCTGTTCGCGTTTTCCGTTTCCACTGTACACATTTGCTCGGTCATTGGATTGGGGGATTTAGTCTTAATCCCACATTCATTTCATTGCATGAATTGTGGTGAGTATTCCTTTTATATTACGAAGTATGGGTTCATTTTCTATGTTAGGAAATAGAAAAGATTTATCTTTCTTATAACTTTAATAATAACTTTTTTTTTAAAAGACTATATCTTATTTACAATATTTATTAATGTTAATTATATTTAATTTTTTATTAATAATTAATGTTAATTATATTTAATTGTTTATTTTAATGAGAAAATGTTTATTATGTTTTATTTAAAAATAATAATATTTTTTTATTAGATGATTGATATTTAAATTAAATGAGATGACCATAATAATTATAAAAATCTATAATTGAGGATGGAGTTTCGGTCTGCAACTACAAGGAGCCGAGCTAGGGCATTCGAGCCCTAGCTTGTGTTTGCTTTCTCTGTTTGTGCAAAGGTTGGGGTGGGCGTCTGTTTCATTTTGTGGGGGGTTAGTCTTTTTGCTGCAACTGTTCTTTGATGCTCCAACCTAGTTGTGTTTGGCCATTTTTCCTGTGCGTAGGGCTTTGTCTAGCCCTCTTTTTTTCCTTTGTGGTTGGGCTCTTGTGTTGGGGTGAGGATCTGTTGTTGTGGGTCGTACGTGGTGCTAGGTTGAGCATGGGTTTTACAACAGGTGTTGCAGGTGAGGGTTTCCTCTGATCTATTGTGTCTGGGGCTGGCTCTTTCCTATGCATGTCTGTCCCAGGCCTTTTGGCAGCTATGTCTCAGGGTGAGCCATCTAGGGCTATGCCCGACATGGATTTTCATGTTGTGGTGGGCTTGAAATCACCCTCTTCTCTCTGAATACGGGGTCTATGGACTCAAATTTGTCTGGTGGATCTCGAATCACAAAGATTAACAGATGCCTAGAGCGTTGCAAAGAGAGACCTAAATTGGTTATTCTGATTGAGATGATTGCTGAGGATATTGAATATTATTCAAAGCATTCTCTATACTACAAATTTTTGGGAATGAGTGTGTCTCTACAATTTTTGGAAACTTGGGCATGAAGGACTTGGGAGCCAGAGGGCAAAATGGAGGTCACGCTACTTGCAAATAATTTCTTCATGGTCACATTTATCTGCTTGGCTTATCGCAATAGGGTTTTTGAGGGGGGGCCCTATTTTCACAACTAGGTTGGGTTGTTCGTCAAGCCATGGCATGCAGGCTTTAATCCCTCTGAGGAGCTTCTGAATTGTGTTCCAGTGTGGGTTCGGTTGCCCAAATTTCCAATCGAATGTTGTCATGAGGATGTTCTACACATGCTTGCTTCGTTGCTTGGGAAGCCGGTGGGGTCTTCGACACAAACCCTAGGTAAGAAAGTAACGACTTTTGCTCGAATTTGTGTGGAAATTGATTTGAGTAAGCCTTTGCTAGATGCTTTAGATATGTGTGTGGGTCCCCATTATTGGGTGCAACAATTGGATTATGAAACCCTTCCTTTTCGTTGTCGCCTCTATCATGAATATGGTCACCTATTGTGTAGATGCCTGAAGGCTAAGCCTGTGGTGCCTCAGCCTCCACCTCCTCCTCATAACAATCCTGATGTTGATAAGGGGAAGAATCTCATTTCTATTGAGGGGGCGGATGCTGAGGGTTATGTTCCTATTAAGGCTCGTAACCGAAATAGAGGTCAAAAGAGGACTTTGATGGAGAGACAAGATGAGGATACTTTTAACAGGTTTGAGGTCCTGGATGATTTGGGTCAGCAAGAAGTTAATCTAGGGTTAATAAGTGTGGATCCGGGTGTGGTGGGTTCTGGGCTAGAGGATCACACTTCCATTACTCCTCCTTCTCCTCAAGAGGAGTCTTCCATGCCTATGGTCATTGATGTGCAGGTTGGGGCTCAGGTGATGTCGGGTCCAAATGTTGAGTTGGGGCAGGGGGATGGAGGCACTTCTTTTCCTGCACAAAATGTTGGATCGGATGTGGCTAAGAGTAGCAAGCCTTCTCCTCAGCTGGGCATTTTGCAAAAGGATGGCAAGAAGGGGGGGTTGGAGAAAAGCACTAAACTTGGCAGGAAGAAAGATTTGGAAAAGATTAAGATGATGGGGGAGACTTTGGTGGAGTCAGGGTCTGTTAAGACCCTGGATTCTCATTTTTTGACTCCTTTGAAATGATCATTATTTCATGGAATGTAAGGGGCTTGAATAGTGGCCCTAGACAAAAAGTTGTTCTTGAGTTGGTAAGAAGTCATGCTCCTGATGTTTTTTTTCTTCAGGAGACCAAGTTATTTGTTGAGTGCATGATGGGTTTAGTGCCTAAGTTGTGGAAGAATGGTCAATGCCAATGTATTGGGGCTCAGGGATCCTCTGGGGGTGTGGCTTGTTTCTGGAACCCTTGGAAGATTCAGCCTTTGTGGTGGTTATCCTTCAAGTCCTCTTTATCCATGGTTGCTTTGTGCCCTGAGTTGGGAGAGTGTTATTTTCTCCAATGTCTATGCACTTGTTGAGTTCCAGGGTAAACTTCTTTTATGGAATAATATTCATTTTGTTCGTAGCCTATTTCCCTATTAGCCATGGATCATTGCAGGTGACTTTAATGCTATTATTGAATTAGCTGAGAAATGGGGTGGTATTGCAAGACTAGAGCCTTCTACGTTGTTGTTTCAAGACAATATATCAGCTCTCAATCTTGTTGATATCAAACCTTGCAATGGTAAATTTACTTGGAACAACAAAAGGGTTGGTGATAGTTGCATTGCTGAACGACTGGATCGTTTCATGGTCTCCTGCTTTTGGGTCAGGGGAATGTGGTCCTCTAGTTCTGAGATATTAGATTGGAGAGGTTCAGATCACTGGCCTATAAAGCTTGTTTTCTCTTCTACTCGGATGCCTTAGATGCCAACCTTCAAATTCCAGCTAATGTGGTTGCGGG
This sequence comes from Sequoia sempervirens, assembly GCA_007258455.2. Taxonomy (NCBI): domain Eukaryota; kingdom Viridiplantae; phylum Streptophyta; class Pinopsida; order Cupressales; family Cupressaceae; genus Sequoia; species Sequoia sempervirens. The sequence continues at coordinate 338,968,887 of VDFB02105785.1, forward strand.
ACCCTGACCTTTATGGATGTGTTGCTGAATGGTGGAGGTATGGTAGACCTGCTTATGGTACTGCAATGTATAAGTTTGCTAAGCTCCTTCAATATGTTAAGTATCATCTTAAATGGTGGAACCGACAATTCTTTGGAAACATTTACCATGCGAAGCTTGCTGCACAAGCTGAGTTGAATGGTATTACTAGGTTGATTAGGGAGGATGGGGTGTATGAGGATTTGTTACAGAATGAGGCTAGGGCATTGAAAGCTTTGGAGGAATGGGAGCTGAGGGAGGAGATCTACTGGAAACAAAAAGCTTGGATTGAGTGGCTTCAGGAGGGAGACAAGAATACTGCCTTCTTCTTCAATTCGGTGAAGGCTAGACATCATGGTAATTCTATTTTGGCTTTGGTGACTAACAGGGGAGAGGTTCTTTCTTCTACTTAGGATATCTCAAATGAAGCTGTGTAGTATTTTGCTTCTTTATTCAGGGAGGACTCGCAGGGGGACTTGGTTGCAGAGGCTCAGGTCCTCTCCAGTATTCCTTCTTTGGTCTTTGGGGAGATGAAGGAGCATCTTATGAGTGATATTTCACTGGAGGAGCTAGAGAAGACTATTTTCCAGATGAAGAAGGGTAAAGCTTCTAGTCCGAATGGTTTCCCGATTGAGTTCTTCCAGGAATTTTGGGAGATTATCAAGTTGGATTTATTGGCAGTCATCCAAGAGTCTCAAGAGAATAAGCAAATGCTTCGAGCTCTAAATTATACCTTCCTTGCTCTCATCCCCAACGGTGATGGGGATGATCGGTTAAGTCAATTTCGCCCTATTTCTCTTTGCAATATTATTTATAAAATTATCTCTAATTTTATTGCTAATAGGTTAAAAAAGTGGCTTACACTGCTGATTTCTAAGGAACAGGATGGTTTTGTGGTGGGCCACTAGATTTTGGATGGGGTGGTTATTGCTACAGAGACTATTCATTCTATGGCCAGCTCTAAAGATAAGGCTATGTTCATCAAGCTTGACATGGCTAAGGCTTATGACAAGTTCAATGGTCCTTCCTCCGAAAGGTTTTGGGGGCCTTTGGTTTTGAGGAGTGGATTCGTTGGGTTATGAGTTGTGTGAATTCGGTCTCTTTCTCTATTTTGATTAATGGGGAACACTTTGAACTCTTTGGTGCTTCTCGGGGTTTACGACAAGGTGACCCCATCTCTCCTTACTTGTTTCTTCTTTTGGTGGAAGGTTTGGGACGATTGATAAAAAAGAATGTGGAGGGGGTTTTCATTCAGGGGTGGCAATGGGGAGGTGGCTTACCAGTGCAATCTCACTTATAGTTTGTGGATGACACTGCTTTGATGGGCATGGCTACTATTAGGGAGGCTTCAAACATGCACAAGGTGTTGGATGTTTATCTTGCTAGATCGGGCCAGTTAATTAATGAGGGAAAGTCTTCCATTTTTTTCTTCAATACTCCAAACTCCATTCAAAGGAGAATTGCTCATATTCTCAGATTTCAAATTGGGGATCTCCCATTGACCTACCTTGGGATTCCTATTTCAATTGGTAGGCAATCGAGGGACTCTTGGCAGGCTATTCTGGAAAAATTTCGTGTCAAAGTCACTCATTGGACCCTTCGCTGGCTATCTTTTGTGGGTCGGGTTCAGTTGCTCAAATTTGTGGTTCAGGCTCTCCCTCTTTATAGGTGTATGATTCAGGTGGCACCTATGGGTTTTGTTAGGGATCTTGATTCCCTAGCAAGACAATTTTTATGGACTGGTATTTTATTATCTTCCAAGTGGAGCCTTGTTAGATGGGATGTTGTTTGTAGCCCAAAAAAGTTTTGTGGTCTTGGGTTAAGGCAGTCGTTGTTGTCTGGTACGGCTCTGGTTGCTAAATTGTATTGGCGTTGGTGTGTGGAAAAGGACCAGGTGTGGGCCATAATTTTGACTCAGAAGTACTTTCCTAGGATTCCTCAAAGTGATATCCCTCGTTATAGCTTGACAGGGAAGGGATCTGTGATTTGGAATACTCTCAAGAAAGGGGTTAAGCTCGTTAAGGGTGGCTTATTCTGGATTTGCAAGAGCGGGTTAGAGGTGCATTTTTGGCATGACGCTTGGGATGGTCACCCTCCCATTGTTTCTCAGTACCCCCATTTGCTTACTTTGTGCCAGAGGTTCTGTGAAGCTGGATGGTCGAGGGTGTGTGACTTTAAGTCTCTTTCTTTTTAGGGGTAGTTGGTGGAGGCAAGATGGAAGAATCATGAGGAATGGCCTATTGCTAGTTTGGAGGAGGAGTGCGCTGAGCTTCATTACATTCTTTCTTGTCACAGTTGTAGCTCCCTCATGGTTGAGGATGTGTTGGCTTGGTTTCCTAACCCCAAGGGTGCCTACACTGTTTCTTCTAGGTATCAAGAGTTTCTTTCCCAACAGATTGAGGGGGTGGAGGTTCATTGGTGGAAGAAAGCTTGGAATAAGTTTTCTTGGCCAAAGTGTAATTGCTTTGTTTGGACTTTAGCTTGGAATAGGTGTTTGACTTGGGATAATAACCAGAAGAGAGGTTTTTCAGGCCCATCTAGGTGTATTCTTTGCGGGTGTGGGGAGGAGGACTCTCCTCACTTGTTCTTTCGTTGTTCCTTCACCTTACAGCTCTGGTATTTCTGGTGGGGTGTTTGGAAAAGCCCATGCATTCATGCCTCCTCCCTGGTTGAGTTTTGGATTAGTCTAGGGAGGACCCCCTCCTCGGCCTCTTTCTTACAGGATGTTTGGTATGTTGGTCCCATCTTTCTGCTTTGGCAAGTTTGGTTGGAAAGGAATCAGAGAATCTTTCGGTGTGAAAAATTGGGGATTCAACAGGTTTGGTTTAGAATTGTGGGAATGATCTAGGAGATAGTTGAAGCTAAAGGTGAGATTGTGCTGCCGTTAGAGAAAGGAGATGCTAAGCTGGTTGATCAATTGGGAATTCAGGGGATAGCTTCGGCATCTGCTTGCGTTAGGAGAGGTAGGCATGTGAAGCAAAAATTTCAAAGGGTGGGGAGTTGGTTGCCCCCTTCGGCTGGCTTTCTAAAAATTAATACGGATGGCTCATCTAGGGGAAATCCTAGACCCGCTGGGATTGCCGGGTTGGTAGAGATTCTTTAGGATCGGTGGTTTTTCTTTTTTTTTTTTCTAATGAAGGGATACAGAATATCAATAGGATGGAAGGCTTTGCTATTCTTAATGCCTTGAAGCGGGCGTATGCTTTAGGGTGGCGTAAGGTTATTTGTGAATCTGATTCTTAGGTGTTGGTCAATTTACTTCATGAAAAGAAGATTTCTGATGTTAGCTGGCAGTTGGCTATGATGGTACAACAGATATTACGGGTTAGCTCTTTGATGGAGTCAGTGTCCTTTGTCCATATTCCAAGGGAATGGAATAGGGCAGCTGATTGTCTGGCCAAATGGGCGTCGGAGAATATAGATGGTGGGAAGATTGATGGGTGGGAACATGTTTCCCATGAGTTATGTCAGGATTTGGAGAGGATTCTTACTGAGGATGGGATTGGTATTGGGGAAGGGTGATTTTGTTCCTAGATTTTCTATTGATTTCATTTGGTTCCTGGGGCTTTGGCCCTTTGCTGTTATGTAATGCTTTGTTATGATTTTCAATAAAGTTTTTACCCCTTTTTAAAAAAAAAAAATTAAATTAAATGAATTAAATGTGATATTTTTGAGATGTAGATGTTGATTATTTGAAGTGTTAAAAGAGGTTTTGGACTTGGGTGAAGCCACATAAGTGGTTTACACTTTTGAAGAGGAAGGAAATTTTAGAAAAAATGACCCCATGGCAAAAAAATTGGTTTTAGGGGTTCGCATGAACCTAGATGTTCGACCGAACCATAAAGGGGTTCGACCGAACCAGGGTTCGAGCGAACCCACTAACTATTGGGCCCACATTTCCCGCCGAAAAAACAAAGGAAATGTGCATATTAGGGGGGGTTCGCATGAACCAAGGTTCGAATGAACCTTGGTTCGCTAGAACCCCTGGGGGTTCGATAGAACCCCCCTGGTTCTAGCGAACCCCCTTTTTCCCTAATTTTTTAATTTCTACACACAAAAAACCTAAAATTTTACGCTTTCAAGCTCCGGTTGGGGATGAAAATGGGGGAATATTTAGAAACCAAACTTGGAATTGAGTAGCTTTCAGAACGAGCTATCCAATGAATATAATTTTAGTATGTTTTGGTTTTGGCTATTCCATTCATTTTTAAAGTTTTATTAAATATAGGTTTTCATCAAAACAAAAATCTCCTGTCATGACAAGTGGAAAAATAGAAGATTGAAAAAAAAAAAAAAATTGAAAAAAATATGAGTGCCCCAGATATTGGAGTCCTTGATCCAACAAAAAAAATAAATTGATACATACAGTAAAAGTTATGTGTTATACGATCGCCTAATGTCTGAATTGTAATTGATTTGACTTTGAAACATGATTAAAAGAAAAAATATTCAATAAAAAAACTATCTACAAAGTGGAAGCACTAGATACTCTGAGTTAGAAATCTAAATTTGAAATAATTGAATTTTACTGTTCCTTCATGAAAAAAAGTTACAAGTATACCTGTAAGGCCACTTTTGAAAATGCTGTTTTTTGAAAAACCAACTTTGTGGGAGATGGAAAAGAAGGCAATCGATTCCAAAAATTGAAAAAATATTTTAGAATCTACAGACAAAATGTGACAAGACTCTAGTTTACATCATCTTCAAATTCTTTACGGTTTAATCGCTATAGGTGCCCGAATGTGGAGATTGTGTTAAAAAAAAAATATCAGTGTCCAGTTAGGCCAAAAAGTGTAAACCACTATTGTGGGATCACCCACTTGATTTTATAAATGCTTTTAAATATGTGAATTAAGTGTTCTTTTCTTTGGTTCAAATATGTGTACAAAATAAAACTAGTCTACAAGCTTCAATCTATAATTCCAATAATCAACTAGTAAAAAACTAATTTTTGAAATTGATTTTTATCTTTTAACATTTACATTTTATTATGGATTGACAATGTTTACAAACATCATTTTTTTTTTGAAAGCAAAGGCGGTAAGCCTATATGTTTATATATTAATATAATAAGAGTGAATATACATAGTAGTTTGCAAACATCATTACAAAATCTACTAAATTGTGAGGCTTGTGTTATCTTCATTTAGATCCCTAGATGATCAATAAATGTCTCAAAGTATTGCTTTGGTTCATATCCATGTTTGAGAAATGGAACTAGTGTGCAAATATAAATCTTTACCATAAGAATCAACTAGCAAACAATTGATGTTTAGAATTTAGTTGCCTTGATCTTCTAATATTTGAACCTCAATATAGATAGAAAGTGTTTAGTAACATTTTTAGGGAATGTGCTAAATTGTGAGGATTTTGTTCTCCTCAATTAGAGCCCTAATCAAACCAATTCCATGACATAGGAATAATGATTAGAGACATGATGATATATGTTATGAGAAAATGTTATTACATTTCTCTCAATGAAAATGTTCTTTTGATAAATCCTCATTGTCCTAATAATCTTTGATCATTTTAAATGCTTAAATGATTTTTTTTAAGTAAAATACATGTAATTTAAGATAAACATGCATTAGGTAAGCTCGCAATGATTAGTGGGAGGGTTTTGTCAAGATTTAAATTGAATTTAAATTTTAAAAGTGTAGGGTTGATAATTACTAGGTCAAGTTTGCACTAGTAGATCTTATGAAAGGTAGGGTAATGTCATGAGATTAATTCACACAAGAATATCCCACTTGTAGACTTGTTATTGAATAAAGGACAATCTATTCAAATTTTACCAAAAATAGTAATGAAAAAGGGCATGAATATATATTTTTTCTCTAACATTGATGTGCATGTGAACTTCTATTATGGTGTATGCCAAAGTAAACAAGATATCAACGAGGAAACTATTTAAGTAATTTTAAATACTAAAAGATATAGATTTACTTAAAATATATAGTTTACAATTATATTCTCCTTCCAATAGTAACTCCACCAAAAGCATACAAAATTAAAAAAATATGTAATGAATAACATCTATCAAACATTTAAAAAATATATGAGAAATTTTTTGTTTAGTTGTGTATTTGTATCAATTTTTATATATATATATATAATTACTAAATTCTAGATAGATTCTTATTTTCTCAGTATTTGGAGATCATTATTTAGTTCCTTGTTTTTTTCCTCAATTTCCTTATATAATATTACACATCTTTCAATGCAAAAGAGTCGATATCTAGTCACTTGCTCAACCTAGATTTCATAGGCTTTTCCAAATGACTTATATTTGTTAAACCTTTCGATCGCACAATTATCAATACATAATATCTCTAAATCATCAATAACCAAAGGTCCATCTAATGCACGTGTTAAAATATTTAAATTATTTTTAATATAAGAAGATAATATTTGCTAAAAAGTTTAATTGATAGGATCTTCCTAAAAAAATTATCTACTATCAATTGACAAATAGGATACCAATGTTACCAACTCAAGGTCCCTATTCCAAGTTATGCAGAAAAAAGGAGCCTTTGATGGAAGGAGATCATAGAATTGCTTCAATAAGATTTTATCTCTATCTAATCTCAATTGCATGAGTCCTTGAATGAAGAGTTGGTGAGATTCAAGCATAATTTGAGAAAATTGTAAATTAAGAAGATTCATGGTTTAAAAGTTAGGGCTAAAATAAATTGGCTCAAAAATGGAGATAAAGGCTTTGATTTCTTCTTTAATTATATAAAGGAGAAAAATGCTAGGGAAGAAATTGGATCAATCTAGGTGAATAATCAAAATATAAATGGTCTTTCTTTGGTTATAAATGAATTTCAATCTTTCTATTAAAATATTTTCTTTGTTGAAGATAGCAATGTGGACTATAAAAGATCCCAAGATCAAATTGTACACAAGTCATCCCTAGGAAAATCAAAGAGGAAGACAATGATTGGCCTACTAGAGATATCTCCAAGGATGATATTGTAAAGGATATTAGAACATATAAAAAGGATAAATCTCCAAGTATAGATGGGATTTCTACAATTTTATAAGAAAAAAGTTAACTAGATTAGTGAAGTTACCTTATAGGTTTATTTTGAAGTTATTAGCAAAGGATCCTTGGGAATAAATATTAATAGAGGAATCATCAAGATTTTTCCAATAGGAGATAGATCTCAAATTAGAAACTACAAGCCCATTACCCTCCTTAATTTTTCTTACATATTTTTGTTATATTTTTGGCTCTAATACTTATATCCTCCCTAGTTTTGTTAGTAATACTCAAACTAGCTTTTTCAAGGGTAGGTATATCTTGAAAAATATTATTATTAGTTGGGAGGATATTTGATTGGGCTAATGTAACAAACTAAGAAAATGGCATGCTCTTCCTTGATTTTGAAAATTCATATAATAGGGTTGAATGGTCATTTGTAATAATGAATTTTGAAGCTTTTTGTTTTCCTAACATTTTTTGTCAAATGACCTAGATGTCTTATTCAAGGATGAACTATTTCTCAAGTTGATATAAATGGTTCTTTATATGAACCCTTCTAGTCATAAAGATCAACAAGGAAAGGTTGTCTACTAGCCCCTACTCTTTTTGTGACCACCTTTGATGCCATATTTTTTTTGTTAAGAGATATGAGTAATGGAATGGATGTCAAAGGACTTACACTCCCTAATGAGGACAAACTCCTAAGTATACAATTTGTAGATGCATTACAATCTTTCTGAATTAGGAGGAAAAGAATTTTAAGAGCTTGATGAGCAAGATAGAAATATTTTGCAAAGCATCTAAAGACAATATTTATAAAAGAAATTTTGTGGTACTAGCTAGAATTCTTCTTCTAATCATTATTGGTTTAAAAAATTTGACATGTTATGGGGTGGATCAAACTTACAAGTGAGATACCTAAGAATCTCATTTGAAATCAATCATCCCCTTAAGTCAATGTGAGATTAGATTAAAGTAATATTGAAGAAAAAATCTCCAAGTAGATTAAATAATATCTTTCTTTGGTTGGTAGTGTACAATTTTTCCAAAAAAAAAATCCTCTTAGAGCTTATACTATGCTTCAATGTGGTTGTTTTGCAACTATCAAGTGAATGAAATTCAAAAGAGAATTAGGAAGTTCCTTTGGTCTGATGGGAAAGGAAAGAGACATAAATCTACTATCAAGTGTGATTGGTGTTTTTTCAATAAATATAATGGTGGACATGGACTTAAATACTTGAGACTACAAGTAATTTCGGTTGCTTCTAAATGAATTGTTAAATCTCTCAGTGGTAAAGAGACCTAAAAAAATTTAGTGAGGAATGACATTCAAATGGTAGTCCATAAATAGGCTAGGATTTGGAAGGGCCTCCATCCTCATGACTTCTTGTTTGGAAATTTATCTTTATCCCCTTTTGGCTCTAATGTCTTCAAGAGTATCTAGAAGGCAAGGGAAAATGCCATGAAATGGATCAAAGGAAATAAGGCACATAATAAGGAAGAGAAAAAAATTAGCTCCAAGTTAGTATGGTGGAATCTTCAATGGAAGAAAAAGTCCATGACTCTCTAACATGATTGCTTTTTCAAGAGCTCTAGGATAGTAAATGCATCAAATAATTTGGTAACATAATGAATAATAAATAGACCAAGTATTGGGCTTCTCTTAGTATTGAGTATGGTTTACCAATTCCCAAAGGAGGAAATACAGTCTCAAGAAATTTTGATGAGAACATTCAATTTTTTTCCTAAATAAATTTTGAAACTATAATTAATGACAACTTGAAGTGGTGGAATAGAATTGTCCTCTACAAGGTGAACTCCAAAATATCTATAACTCTTTGTCAAAGTCCTAAGAGGTTATCACCTGCACCTTAGTGATTGTTGGTAATTGATCTTTAGTAATGGGCAATGATTTAATATTCTTAAACACTCTTGGTCCAATGTGATTGAACCAAAGAAAACATATTTTAAGTGGTTAATCTTATCAGAAAAGTTACCTATCAATTTGAAGCATGTCCAACCTATTAATAACCTGTACTCTATATGTGAAATTCTTGAAACCGTCAACCATATTTTCTTTGATCATTTCTTTGCTAAAGAAATTTGGCTTTTACTTTTTGTTGATTCATGGTGGGATACAGAAAAAGTAAATTTTCATGGAAATAATTTGTATTTGGTTATGTTAAAGGTGTGAGTAAATATTTAATACTTTTTAGTTGATTTTAATTACTAATATTCTTTGTTTTCTTATGAAAAGCAAAAAGATGAGGGTTGTTTGCAAGGAAGGAAGATACACTTTACCATGTCTTACAGCATGCTCATCTTTATTCTATTTCCCTACAAGTTACTCTAAAATTGGCTGTGACTAAAGAGAAGTTGTGGGAGCTTTTGGACACATGCCAAGTTAATGTCTCGAGATTTGAGGTAAAGACAACCAAATATTGGCCCTATGCTAGGGATTGAAATGATCATTTTGTGAAGAATTACTTGGAAGTTTAGGAAAGGCATAACAACTATATATATAATATTCTCCTTGAAGACATGGGTCTCAAAGAAAATCAGAGAATTACTAAGGGTGATTGCAAGCTAGAGGTGGTTAGAAACAATGACATCTTAAAGATCAATCCACCCATTGGGTTTTATGACATGAATGTATACAGTGAAAGCTATAATATCTAGGTTTTTATGGCTTTGAGTGCTACAAATTGTTCATATATGTAACATTTTTTTCATATTTGTGTTGGTTTGTGGTCTCCTAGACTTGTTATTCTCTTTTTGAGTGCAATATGTACACTATGTAACCTACTTTTTCTTGGGTATTATATAATCAATTCAAAAAAAATGTGCAAAGCTTATTATTTATAATTATGATTTGAAATCATAATTACAAATAATTTATTTTATAAAATATAATAAGCTTTGCACAAATTTGAGAAAGCTAAACATATTTATATGTGACAATGTTGTAATATGTGAAATCATATACAAATTTTATAAAAATAATAAGCTCTACAAAAATTTGAGAAAGTTAAACATACTAGTATGTAAGCAAAAACATTCAATAGAGAAAAGATAATCATACTAACAAAAAATAAAAAGTTACAAGAAAAACATGAACTAGAAATAAACTATTTATTCCAATATATTACACTTAATCTTTTCTAATCTTGAAAGTTTAAAATTCTTAAACTTATAATTATAAATAAAAATATGGCACTCCCTACATTAATAAGTCAAATCAATTCAAATGTTTAAGTATTAAATCACCTTTTAACTATTTACACCTAACAATCACCAAGTTTGTGAAAATTTTATGAATTATTACTTTCAATCATTCATAAATATTCATATATGACATAAAAGAATCATATCCTATGAAAAGTTAAATATACTAAGATTGAGACCAAAACACTGAATAGAAAAAAGTCAAATATTGTACCAAACAAAAGAAAGTTGTATACAATAAAACAAAATTAAAAATAAAATGTATTGTACAATTTATATTTGTACACAATCTTTTATAATAAAAAAATATAAAATTCTTAAAATATAAATATCTCATTTCCTACATAAATAAATGTTCATTATTTAAATTTCTAAGTACTAAATCATCATTCAACCACCTACGGTTAGCAAAAACTAAGTCTATGAAATTTTTTATAATTTTTTTCTTTCAAACAATCATAAATATTTGTATGTGACATAAAAGGAACTAGATCTTATATGTAGAAATATTTGACATTATAATTTATTTTTATGAGAGAATATTCTCTTGCTATTCTTTTGATCCACCATGCCTTTTTCTTTTTCCATATTTAAACCAAATTTCTAATTGGAATCTAAAAACAATCCTTAAACTATTTACTTTCGAATTTTGTTTAGAGTGTCCAATATTTATCAAGAAAGAATAAACACTTGTAGTCATGGAGTGATAAGAAATCATTTCATTGAAAACAATTGTAGAATATAATTTGAAATCTCCAACACTTCAAATAATCTAACATCTACATCTCAAATAATATATTTGTAACATTAAATTTAAAATAAACTTGACATTTAATTTATTTAATTTTAATGTGAATCTTTTTATAAAATAATTAATTGTTTTATTTAAATAAAATATAATTAACAACAAATTTTCATTAGAATAAATTTATTAAATATATATTTTATAGTTATTAAAAAATTAATATATTAAACATTAAAAATAACTAACATTCATTAGAAATTATTAAAATTATAAATAAGTAAAATTATAAATAAGTTATAAATCTCTGAAGAAAAATATTATTATAGGTAAGAGTAACTTACCCACTCTTCTTAATATAAAATACACTCACTCGTATGCAAAAATGAAATGAATGTGGGATTAAACGTAAATCGCCCAGTCGAATGAACAACCAAACCATGATGCAAATAGCTACGGAATGAAAATGCCAATTATAAACGGTAACGGTCGAGTGCTACGGAAACAGTGATTTGAAAAGATGCAGTTAAGAAAATGCAAGCAAGAAAGATTGAGTTAAGTGGGCCCCACATGGCCCCAGACACCTAAGGGAGTGTACCCTTAGAGTGTGCCAGTTAAGCCGACCCTAAACAACGGGGCTTAATTGACACATTCTAAGCATTCAACTACTTAGGTGGCCGGGTCATGTGGGGCCCTTTTAATAAGTACATTTTTTGTTTCAGTGGAATGATTTTACATTTGCTGTTGTCATCCCATTTCCATTCGTTCCTCTTTCCGTATCCATTGTATGGATTTTATTTATAGTTTCCTCTGTTCCATTACTGTGGGAGTTATAAAATCTCCAGATTCGATCACTGAATCTCAATAATTTCAAAGGCAATTATTGAAGGAGTATGTTTTACAGAATATGCAGAAGCAAGTGTTGTTGTCCTCTCTACAGCAAGCACGTCAATGTTGGTCTACTGTGCCAAAGAGAAATATTTGGTTTGATGCGTAGGGTTTTTAATCCCACATGCATTGGTTGAGATAAAAAGAAGGCAAAAAGCAGATTATAAGTAGAAGCAGGCTAGGACATGAGACATTATATTGTATTTTATGAAATGTAATCGTAATTATTAAATTTAAATCAAATGATTTAAGAGATATATTATCATAATGCATTTAAGAGTTTCATTTAAGAGGTTAAGAGATGAAAGACATAATATTTTATATTAAATATAAAATTATAATTTCTAAATTTAAAACAAGTGATTTAAGAAAAAAATTTATTGAAATATTAATAAGATGTGTTTTATATAATTATAAGGACGAAAGATAGAATTCATTTTATATATAAGGTTGAAAATTATATATATATATATATATATATATATATATATATATATATATATATATTTCATTAGACTGTAGGAAAGATTTAGCCAACCAAAAAAAAATATATTTTTAATTGTGACTTTTTTTTAGTTTTGTGTTTAATTCTATTTAATAAAGAGATATTTTATTTTACTTGAAAATAATAATAATTTATTTTTGTTTATTTAAGAAAATTACTTCAAGAAGAATTTTAATTATTTTATTTTATTCACATAATTATATTAAATTTATCTTATCTATTAATAATTAATTTTGAATTATAAAGTATATATAGATATATAAAGTAATGGTTGAAAAATTTACAATTTTAATAAATATTAAATATTTCAACACTAATATATAAATTTTATAACTTTATGATTGATAGTTTACAGGAATATATATATCATCTAGTTAATAATTAATTTTGAAATATAAAATATATAGATAAATATATAAAGTAGTGGTTAAGATTTGAATAAATATAAAAATTTCAACTCTAACATAATAAATTTGACAAACTTATAATCAATGGTTTAGGAAAAATAGACATCTTAAATATGTTTGTCTAAATAAATATATTTTCTTATTTATAAAATCTATATTTTGTTTAATTTTTAGAGATGGAATAAATTAATATTCTACCAATTAACATTTAATTATTAGTCAATATTATCTAGCATTTATTATTTATTATTTATACATTTAATCTTTCTTGATGTATTATTAAAATGTATTGTAAGTTTATTGATATATTTGATTCAAAGTTTGTAAATTATGATTATAGTTGAGGATAGTCCATGTACATGAACTTGTTATAGACACTTAGACTGCATATATGGTCCTATCCATTAGAATAGGTTACATCTGCATATTAAGCCAACTAAATGTGATGTAACTAATATGGTCAACATGCATACTAGTAGGGCAATCTTTGCTAAATATGTGGTCCTATCCATTAGAATAGGTTGCATCTACATATTAAGCCAACTAAATGTGATGTACTAATATGGTCAACATATATACTAGTAGGGCAATCCTTAATAAATCTAAGGGAGTAGATCCATATGTAATGAACAATGTACATAAAATAGAAGATATGCGATAAATATGAAAATATCAATGAGAAATGGAAGGCAACTTGTTCTCCTACATATTTGAATGCTTGGATAGAACTTTTAGCTCAACTTAAGACTTTAAAATTTTATTAGCATAAAAAATTGTATTTTATATTAATGTTCTTTGTGAACATATTTCATTGACCTTAGTTAATGTTTATTTGTGAATTCCATGGGTTCTTATCAGCAAATGTAATATGGTGATGGTTCATTTTATTGTTTATACTATAATCATGATCATGAAATATATGGTTTTCCTCAAACTCTCAAAATAGTTATGTCATATGTTTTGGTAAAATTGAAAATGGAATAAGTTGTTAATCTTATGTTCATAGGGAAATTTTAAACTTGTTAATTTTTTCTTGTACATAAAAAAAATTCCTCTCTTGTTCCGTTTTTTCTTCTCTCTTCCTTTCCTCTTTTCCCCTTAGTCTTTAGGAATTTCTTTGTAGGTTGGATAGGATAGGATTACATTTTTTTCTTCCTAAAAGTGAGCATAAATATCTTTAACTAGCTACACTTGGAATATCACCAATCCCCTTGATATAAAATCTCATTTGCCATTATGTGATTCTTGCAAAGCTAAGATTTAAAAACAAAAACCTTTCAAGCAAGGAATAAAGTCCTTAATTCTTGAATTCTACTACCAAATCATTTTGAAATAAAAAAATTAGGCACTACGAGGGAATGTTTAATATTTTTGAATTTAGAAGTACTTAAGTGTACAATTGATTGCATAGTTTAACTAGTTAAGGTAGGAGCAACTTCATCATAATGGATAATCCCCTTAATTTTTTAGGAGGATTTCCTATAATTAATTAAGGTTATATAAAATGGAATCCTACCTTTTACCCTAGTGAACGAAATAAATAAAGGGGCATCATGGTCAACAATAAAAACCATATATACATCTTGTGTAGCCATAAAATTTTTAGTTTTGCAAATTTTATTGACCATTTATTTGAAAATTTATTCATCTTCACCTAAAAGAACATTTAATGATATCAAATATAGGGAAGAGGATTTGAGTAGGGTGCTAACAATTCAACTTGGTACTTCATCAGTCCCAACAATTAATATGTTAATTTGGATGCACATAGGGATTTTGAGCAACAATTTGAGAGGGAAAATAATATAGAAGAAAGCAAGGGGTGCACATAAAATAAGAGATAATACAAAGATACGTGCAAATTTTAGATATTAGAAATCAATAAGTAATATAGGTACCTAACTTAGGATAATCACAAAAAAATGAAAGTGTTAGAGAAGGCCACATGATAGAGGAGACAATGTTAAGACATGGAAAAATAAATAAAAATAATGATACATAAATGTGATATCAAGATGTTTAACCTATTCTAAGCAATTAAAATGCAATGGGAAACATAATGAAACACCTCAAGATTAGCCTAAGGAATTTAAAAATACAAAGAGAAAAATGTTAAATGAAGATAAATGATTATACCTTCCTCCTTGCAATTGAAACTCCTTGGTTGGCCCTTGATTTGGATTGATATGTATGCTCCTTGATGGCTCTTGATGTGGCTAAAATAAAGGATTAGACTATGTGCTTGAATGCTAATGCAAATGGATGGAATTGATGGCTAAATGAGTGCACAAAATGGCAGCATTTAGTTGCAAAAATGGCTGTCTAAATGCCTTTGAGGAGGGGGTATTTATAGGAGAATTTGAATTCTCTAGAGAATTCAACGGTTGAGATTGATCCAACAAGGTCAAGATGAAGGGCTATGGTGGGTTGAGAACTCACAAGCCCTCACATCTTGACATGTGGATGGTGAAGTGGCCAAGAAGAGGTGAGGTGTAAATGAGGTGGCCAAAAGGTACATGAGGTGGAGGAAGGACAAGTACCTTCCAAGTACCTTAGGGAGTGAGAAGATCTCCTCAAAAAGGAATTTGTTGTCCCCAAGTGAGAGTGAAAGGGACACTTGAGGAATTTTGGAATTCCTCAAAAATCTCCATGGGAAAAGGAGAGGTGGTTGGAGAAATAAATGTGAATTAAAAATTCACATTCTTAGGAGAGTCTAAAGGATAAGAGAGGGTCTCCAAGAGGGTGGGAATTGGTCACATGTGCATGAGGTGACATGTCAAATATTCTAGAAGCCTAGGGAAGACAAAATGTGAATTAAAAATTCACATGGTGAGGAGAGAGACATAGGATGAATAAATGAGAATTAAAAATTCTCATGGGAAAGAAGGTCAATGTCCAAAGAGGAAAAATGGAAGAATTGACCAAAAAGTGGTGCTAAAATGGTTAATGACTTTGATTAAAGTTGTGCAAACACTTGATTATGATAATTAATGGAAGATTAGAGACAAGTGGCAAATGTAGGAGGATGTGACATTAATCCTTGATTAAGAGGATGCACACCCTAAATATGAATTAATTAAATTAATTCATATTAGAGATGGATTATGGAGGATGTGACAAGGAGTGAGAAAAAAAGAATTTTAAATTGATTTTAATTCAATAGATTAGGATGACTAAATTAAATAAATTGGTGTATTTATTTAATTTAGAGAAGATAAAAGCACCAAATAAAGTATTTTATTATTAAATTAAACATTTTAAGAGTCTTATGTGAGAAGTGCAATATTAATTAAATAAATTAATATTGACAGAATTGATGAATAAAGGGGGAAATTTGATCATATGGGAGTGATCAAATTTGGGTGTCTACATTCTGCCCCTCTTCGAAATATTGTTAAAATAACAATGTTTCGAAGAAAAATAAACGTCAGGATGAAGAAATGGATAGGGATTGATTCCCCAGCCTGACAGAGAAGGAGAGGGATGCTCCAGTGCCTAGCTTAAAATGGATGGACGAAAGTGATAGGGTATGCACCCTCGAGAGGGTGGTTAGGGAAGAAAGGAGGGGGCCCCAAACGACTTCTCGATAGAAAGAAATGGAGGAGACCATTGGATAGAGGAAAAAAAACTAAGCAAATTTTTCTTTTGAATAGAGTCGATTGGACGTACTGTTTGCAAATGGCGGCTCCGGGAAAGAAGGGGATTAATTGAAAGGAAAAAAAAGGTAAATAAAAGATAAAAAATACCTTGTATTTTAAAAAGGGGGGGTTAAAAGGTAATTTGAAGAACTACCTGGTGTCATTGTTACTATAGCAAGTGAGAAAAGGGTGAAGAAGAGGGAGAGGAGATGGAGCAACAATGCCACGGGATTACGACACCGAGATCCTTCATTGAGCAGATGACCTACGGAGACAATGGACCCACTTCACAGTGGCCCGCAAGGTGAGTATAAAACCCATGTAATTTATTTTGAATATTTAAACATATTTTGTGTAATGCCCCACTATGTGAACCCCAAAGGACAACCAAACACTGCACAATTTTTATTTTTATTTTTTTTAAATGAAACATTACATAAGATGAATATGTGCATATATTACGAGAAGAGCAACTATGCATTTACAAAGTTATCTACATCCTTTGGGGTACACATGACGGTCATTACAAAATGTAAGTTTTTACGAAAGTGAATATAAGCCAAGATTACATAAAGATAACACACAATCATCCATAAACAAGAGAGAGGGAACAATACATCATTTTATGCCCACATTTTTATACTCTAAATAACCTAACACTCTGTAATGACTACTAATTTTTCAATTTTTATTTTTATTTTTGTTTACTTAAAGACAATGACAACACTTTTCACTACTTACAACTATAGTCCAAGATCACACTAGTGAGAAGAAAATATAGAAATGGTTCACTAGATTTTTTGGCAATAAAGTCTACTTACTTTGGGTCAGCTAACGTACCTCTTCCATTCCATCATGTTGAATTTTCCTTGTTTCCCAATGCATATACCTGCAAGGTTTACATGACTTGGCACACACATATGATCAAAGGTAGTTAGCACATGATTACTAGATGAGCTATACAAATCAATGGCAGATTTACAGTATGACAAATCACATACAAGACTCAGAAGAACAGTCCTAGGGGCCCGACCTAATGCCTCAGGGGCTCATCACTTGATGACCTTGCCTACGTATATATTTCGCAGAGGCACCGTAGTTCGCCCAACTTGAGTTCTCCCAACTCATTGACTCACCCTCATAGAGTATAACCTCTAGGTTTTATCAAAGGTGACTACCTCAGACATGAACTTACACCATAACACTGCTATATGCTAACTCAAACCACTACTCAAACATGCAATGCTCCTAATAATCATCCTATGGATTACAGAAGACAATCTTCACTATTAACTAGTTAGTATGAACCTTCATGCTAACTTACAACTTATCATTACAGTACTACAATTATTTAATTAATTTATCCATCACAACTTGGATACTTCATTATTTAAATTAAATTTCCTTAAATCTCTTCATTATTCCCTAATCTATGTAATGAACAAAACCATATGAAAATCACACCTATATATATATATATATATATATATATATTTATCAACATACACACTCAATCCTAATCTTTTAAAGTCTACAATGAATAATACTATGAGGAGCAATTTAAGACAAAATGAATAGGAGCCTACTATGTTACTCTTTCACTCATCAAGAAATCATTTGAAATAGTTAAGAGAATTATAGAAATGCATTTTAACAACTATCTCGCTAAGCATCTAACACAAGATTAATTTAACTTTCCTATAACTACTTACATTTTCATAATCATTCATTATATGTAATAAACATCCTATAGCATTTCACTATATTTTATTTGACCATCATGAAGTCATTTAGATACTTAAAGAATTATATAGATAAAATATAAAATTTTCTCTATTTTCACCAACGATTTTGCTTTTTATTTTAACTCATGGTATAAACACATTTTTATACACTTATATAAACAAAGCCATAAAGCACCCTATCTCATCTAGATGAGTTCTTCAAATTGATTTCTATTTAAATTCTATTTCCAAGAAATAATATAAATTGTCTATTACCACTCTAAATTTCCCTTAACAAATTAATATTAGCTTGCATTTATATTAATGAGGATTCACTTTAATATTGCACTTTCTATCTATAATCTTTTATTTTTAAATGTTAAATTCCATAAGTCAAAGGCTGTGATTATAATTACTTAACTTTATCAGTAACCCTATGTCAATATTATTTATCCATGAAGATTACCCAACCAACACACATTTACTCTTTTACTAAATTAGCCGAATTCTAGATTTACTTCTAGTAATATTAAAATCATTATTCGCGGGGTAAAACACCTTTTACTATTATCAATAATATTATTAAATACATTTTCTCATTGGTAATACAATGCCATTAATTTCAAAAAGTAATTTAGGTTTCTATAAATTTTATGTTAATGTCTGAAACAATATAAGATGGATTTCCTATATATATATATACTACAACTTATCAAATTATTAATTTTAGAATAAGAATTTCAGATAACAAATGAGTCAATTTTATCCTCTTGATGCAATATTGATAAATAACACAATTAATAGTAACCGCCTAGTTATGATAATTTAACTATCAAAATCATAATACTAATACAAGACCACTCCATAAATAGGGTAATCATATATTATCTAGGATGAAGATAGCTATTAAATAACTTAAATAGATTATTAGACTTATAGCTGTGGATCAATCCAAAGATTATGATATAACATGATTAAGAGGATTAGCCAATGGTTATATATAGCTTAAAATATTATTAGTCATTGAATTGAAAATGCTCTCATTACATCTTCTATACTTGACGCCAATCAATAAATAAATAATCACAATCATTATACCTCTCAGCATACAAGATTGTATGATAACCAAATGATGCTACCAAATAACTTAACAAAATAGCAACTTATGTTAAAATAGTAATCTCATATCCAAAATATAGAATGATTACTTTTAGATGGCAGAATCCTATTTATAACTAAGTAAAAATGCTAATCTAACAAGGATGATGGCTCATTAAAAGAAAAAGGGAGACTATTATCTAAATTTATTAATATAAAGTTTCCCCATTATGACACAAGACAGATGAATGTATATGCAAGATGTGAAAACTATGAAGCAATAATCCATCAAGTATAAGGGAAGCAGAAATTTTGTTAGACGTTGTAATTACGCTGCCATGGTAGATGTGGGTGTTAAATGAGGAACACGAACAAGGCGTGCGAGTTGTTTGACAGAATTCCTCAGAGAAATGCAGTCTCAAGGGGTGCCATGATTACAGGATATGCAGTAAATGGATTTGAAGAAAAAGGCTTTAGAAACCTTCAAGTGAAAGCGGTCTGCAGGTGTAAACCCGACTTCACAACCTTCTCCAACATCCTTTCTGCCTGTGCAGAAATGAGAGCTTTGGGACAGGGTAAGGAAAACCATCAAAGCATAATGGTAGGGAAATTTATTAGATGAAAAAGTTACAATCGCCCTAGAAGACATATATGCAAGGTGTGGAAGACAAGCAGGGCACGCGAATTGTATGAGAGAGTGCCTCAAAGAAAATTACAGTCCCATGGAATCCCAAACTACAGGATATGCACATAATGGATTAAGCTAAAAAGGCTTAAGAAACTTTCAAGCAAACGCAATTGATAGATGTAAAGCCAGTAGGTTATTTAAACCTTTAAACTTCCTATTATGTTCAAATGCTACGGCTGATGCAGGTTGACAATGGTATCAGGAGATTATTTATACCTCTACAACATTCTAATTTCCAGTACTGCAGGAGTGTCAGGTTGCCAACGGAATCAGGAAAGTTATCTAAATCTCTACAATGTTCTATTCTCAAGTGTTGCTGCTGTGATAGATTTTGAATGGTATTTAGGGAGATTATTTAAATTCATACACCCTCCACAGGCTGGACACTGCCGCAGCAAGGCACGTGAACTGTTCACCAAATGCCTCTAAGAAAAGTGATCTCAAGGAATGCTAACTATAGGTAAGCACTACTGGATTCGCTGAGAAGGCTTTTAGAAAAATTTCAAAGGCAATATGCATTTGTCCGGTTTAAAGCCAAAACTCCACAACCTTTGCTAATACCATCCCTGCCTGTGCCAAAATGGGAACTTTAGAGCAGTATGGACATCCATCGAAGCCTAAAGGATAGAGGAACTTTGTCAGATATTATAGTTTCTACTTGCAACTGCCTTGATCAACATGGATGCAAAAAGTGGAAGCATAAACATGGTACGTGATCTATTTGACAGAAAGACTGAAAAGAAAATTACATCTCATGGACAACATCAGGTTGAATGATGCATACAAAAATGGGTTTGTTAAAAGAAAAGCGTTAGAAAATTTCAAGCGAATGTAATTTACAGGTGTAAAGCCACATTCCATATTCTTACCAGCAGTTGATGCCTGCGCCAAGAAGGAAGCGGCCAACGAATGTTGGAGAGACCCCCCTCTCGGAGAAGTGAGCAGAAGGTATCCCCCGCACAAGGCACCCCCTGCTATTTTTAAGAAAACATGTCTCCTCTACCCAACTCCCACTGTTGAACGTGGACAATCGATATGCTCTAGTAACCACCTAAAGCATGAGCAGATAGCCACGTCTCAGTTGACATGCCTTCCAACGTATTGGTTGGTATGGCATTTATTTTGCTGTCATTTCCACTCTTGGAACTTTGTCCGGCCAATGTCCCCAAATTCTTAGCAATAATTTTAGCACTGACACTATAGAATAGATAGATCTAGGGAATCCTCAAATATAAACAACAATTTTATTACTATAATTGACATCTACCATTAATATTAATTACTATATTTCCACAAGCTTGCTCCTAAGCACAGTTTGATGAGTATCATCTATACAAGAGTCAAAATAGAAAAACACAGGTTGATAGAGAAGACGGCTTCTATTTACCTAATGATATTTGTTATACTAATTTTATGATAAAACAATTTGCACAATTGTTATTCTCATGATCGTGAAATCAAGTAGATAACAATTAACATGAACCCAGTATTATATACCGATAATATTTAATCCTCTTACAACAACCATTATTTCGAATTAGCATGAGTAGCTTCCTAGTTTACTAAGAAACAATACTTTTACAATAGTAAATTTGGATGTATATCCAAATTATCCTAAACATGTAGTATAATCATATCTCAATTTATTTATTTATTTTCATGCTTGAATAGTGTGGTGACAATATTATTATCCTTATAGTATTCTATTAATCTCTTTAATCTCATTATATAATAATCTCATATACTGGACTACTTTATAAAATTAAGTTAACGTCAATACCATTTATAGTATCCTATGACAATCCAAACTAATTTAATTTAAATTAAATTACTTTCCCATATTATCAATTAAAATCAAATGATAGTAGTACTTATCTTTATTTATTTCTTAATCATTTAGCATTTAATCTCAAAATTTTAATTTAATAAATAATAATCAATATCACCCTATAATACCTTTTCAAAACATATTATATTTAAATATTAGTTAAAATTACCATGTAAATCAACTTGACTTAATTAAACCGATTAAATCAAGTTAATCAAAATATGAGTGTTATCATATAATCCAACTGTATACCTTGGAATTCCTATTGCTCTAAATGTGTGAAATAACTAAGAAACATGAATAACAAAATTCCAAGGACACCTCAAGATTAGCCAAAAGAGTGGTTCAACGAAAAGGAATGTAAATAAAATGAAACACAAATATTTTTACCTCCCTTGTTGTTGATACCTCTTTGATTGGCCCTTGCTTGGATTAGTTGTGTGCTCCTTAGATGATTGTTTGAATGTCTAAATGCAAGATTCAATATGCAAGATGATAAGCAAAGATGGCTAAATGATTGAAAAGGCTTGAGGATTCAAATGGACAGCATGTAGTTATAAGAGTGCAAAGTGTTTTAGAATGCAAATTGGCAGCATAAGGGTGTTCAAAATGAAAGTGTTGGAAATGCCCTTGAGGAGGGGGTATTTATAGAAGAATTTGAATTCTCTAGAGAATTCAATGGTCAAGATTGCTCCAACAAGGCCAAGATGAAGGGCTATGGTGGGTTAAGAACCCACAAGCCCTCACATCTTGACATGTGGAGGGTGAAGTGGACAAGATGATATGAGGTGGAGATGAGTTGTCAAAAAGGTACATGAGGTGGAAAAGGACATGCACCTTGGGGGATGAGAGGATTTCCACAAAAAGTGATTTCTTGTCCCCAAGTGGGAGTGAAAGGGACATTTGAGGAATTTTGGAATTTCTCAAAAATTTACATGGGAAAAGGAAATGTGAATTAAAAATTCACATTCCTAGGATGATCTAGAGGATAAAAGGTGGGCTCCAAAAAGGTGGGACTTGGTCACATGTGGAGATTGTGACAAGTCCAAGGTTGGTCACATGTGGAGATTGTGACAAGTCCAAGGTGGGTCACATGTGGAGATTGTGATAAGTCCAAGGTTCTAGAATCCTTGAAGAATGGAATGTGAATTAAAAATTCACATATGAGGGAATCTAGGAAGAATAAAAAAAGAATTAAAAATTCCTTGGAGAATGATTAGGCTTAATTAATCGGTAATTAGAGGATAATTAGGGGCTAATTAGGATTAAAAGCCAACTTGCAAAAGTTGGAGGATGTGACACATCCTAATCAAGGATTAGGCATGTGCATATCCTTAATGAAGAGATTAGGAAATGGATTAGGATTAGATGAAAATGACATGTGAGGAATTAAATAAATGTAATATTTATTTAATTTATTTGATGAAAAAGGATTATGAGGGTAAGGTATTTAATTATTATTTAAATACCTTAGGGATTTGGTAGAATTAAAGATATTAATTAAAATAACAGTAATATTACTTAATTAACTCCTGATAAGAGGATGTTTAGATGAAAAGTGATAAATTTGGATAAATTAAGTGTCCAAATTTGGATGTTACATTTTTCCCTCTTTGAGATGGTGCAGGAATGGCAACATCATTTCAAAGAATATTAAAACATAGAACCTAGAAGAAGATGGTTAGATTGAAAAAGATGCCCCAGTCATCCAAAGAGTGACTAGGAAAAGAAAATGATGAAAATTAGGGATGAAGGATGCCCCCTCGAGAGGACATGCGGGTTGAAGAGAACACGTGTGTGCTCTCGAAATAGATGATGTGATGCAAGGGGAGATGAGGAAGATGATGCACGGTGATGGGGAAGAGAGTAAGTGATATGGAAATGGATGAAGCACAAATGGATTTGAGGACACAAGGTGATGTTGCCCCAGTCAAGGTACAAGCCAAAATGAGTTGATGATGGATGGAGTGTTGTTAATGAGGGAATAAAGGATCCCAAAACAACACGAGGATAGAGAAGGATACATCCCATTGAGTGGTATTGATGAGGGAAGGATACATTCCAAAACACCACTAAAGGATAGGGAGGAATACCTCCTGATGATGATGAAAGTGTTGTTGATGAGGGAAGGATACATCCCAAAACAACACCAAAGGGATATGGATGATGATGATGGGGGGTCAAGGCTAGTAACGAGACTGGGGACAAGACCAAGGATATGATTAGATGATTCGGGCTAAATGGAATGTATGGGGGTTGGATAGAGATGTGAGATAAGGATGAATGATGAATGGATGGGGGATACATGCAAGACGATAGAATGGAAAATGAGATGCAATTCTAAATGCAATTTATCATCTTTGGAGCACTGGTTTTTGCTATAGCATCAAACACAAGACACCAGGGTATGAAGAACCAAGGCGAATTAGTGTCTAATGCATAAAACAAACACAACAGACAACAAAGCTATCCCAACACCCCAAAGTCACAAAGACCTTAGTCGGGCCAGGTATTGAGATAACTACAAGCACAAAAGGATGCCCCAGCATAACACAAGACCTCAGGGATCTTGGTGGGTACTACGTGGGACAACCAAGAAGACAAAATAGACATAAAAAGATCAGGATATGCCCCTATGTTGACCAATCAAAACACACCATAATATGATGGATTATGGCGGCCTTGACAAGTGATGATAGGGAGCTCCAATGATAAACAAAAGCCAAAAACATCAAAAGATCGCAATCACTTTCAAATGTCCTTTGCCATAGGATCAAGGGGATAGATGGGATTGATGAGGTCTGTTAGGAAGGATACATCCTGTTGAGACCAAAGATGATGGATATTAAAAGATCGTTATGACGCGGGATGTTCAAAATCGATTGGATCTCATGATACAAGTGGATCTCGTTTGTTAAGAACCAGCTAGATAAGGGCATAGCTTGATGGCATGACCCAAGGAAGACAAGACATAGGACTGACAAAACCTAAAGACCTAGGGGCTCGGGGGCCGATCAAAGATTAGCCTTGCCTACGTGAAAGCGCAGAGCCCTCGTAGTTCAGTGAAAGGTGGACGACTGACCAAGATGGAGACCTTGATGGATGGTAAAGATAGGATGGACAAAAGGAGAAAGACCGATGATAGATGATAGAGGACCAAAGTGGACAATGAAGATCGATGATGGAACCCCGGGGGTAGATCAAATGATCGACCTTGCCTACGTGAAAGAGCAGGGGCAACGTAGTTCGACAAGACCAAAGGCAAACAATGGATAAAGGATGATGGATGGTGATAGGATAAGTGGATAAAAAGATGGGACCGATACAATGAGATAGGATAGACGTGTTGGATTGGATAGGATGATGATGATCACATAAAGCGCAGGGATGGGATAGTTATCCAATGCAGTAAAATGACTTGGGGGGATGATGTGATAGATAGATGAGTGATAGGAGATTGGAAAGATGTGCAAGAGCAGCAGGGGTGATGTAAATGGCATTGGGTTGCATGGGGGGAGGCCTATAGCCAGATACCAATGATAAGGGATTGTGAGATGGGATGAGATGGGATGAGGATGAAGATGGAAGATTGGAGAGAGATATAGGAATGGGGATGGGGGATGGGAGAGATTGTTTGGATGGATAGGAATATAAGGATTGGGAGATGAAAGGGATGCTAGAATAGAGGGATACGAAGATAAGGATGGGGAGATGGAAGGGATGCTATGATAGATGGATAGAGAGATGAAGAGATGTTATGATAGATGATTTCTCCAAGGACTATGTCACAAAGGAAGCAGATGCCCCCACTCTAGATATGTCATATATGATGAGGCATGAGGGACGTAAGATGAGTGGATGATAAGATAAAGGAGATAACTAGATGAGAATAGGATGGGTGACTAAGGAATATGATAGAGCATGGATGAAGGGGATGTATACCAATAGGTGTCCAAAGCATGCATAGATAGGTGCCCCAATTTTGATCAAGATCACAAGAAAGATGGAGGGAATGGGAGATAAATGGGATATGATGGTAGGATGCGGAAGATAGGTGGGATGAAGGGATTTATGAAGAGGATGAATAACAGGAAGACGGGTGCACAGTCGAAACATAGCGTGATGGAGGGAACGCATATCGTAGTTGCCCCCAAGCAGATGGGGATTTCCACGACGCCGCCCATTTGCCGTGTTTTCATCATGGCACTTATCCAAGGCTTTTGTCGCAAGTCTTCACCCATTGGATGCATTTCTCTTTACTTTTTCTTTTTTGACTCTTTTTACTTTTTAACCTTTTTTGACTTTTTTTAAATTTTATTTGACTTTTTTTTGATTTTGACTTTTTTGGATGTTATGCAAAAGGAGATGGGTAAGGACATGTGATAAGGATCAAGGTGTTAAGAGCCCATGTTTGAAGTGACTGTTGGATGTTGGTACAACCTTATGAATAAATGGATTATGCAAGAGGATGAATTAGGGGGATTTGAGAGGGGAGATACATGAGATAATGGATGGGATGCTGCAAAGGGTATGGATGGAATGATGGGGTGGATATGTGATGGGGAGATGTGTTTAGGACCAACATTGGCACATGTGGTGGTGGGTGTGAAAAGATGAGAGGATTACTGGATGGAGAATGTGTGGATAATGGAGGAGATGGGGTGGTGAACTTTGGAACATAAGGACCCAAAATAGACTTAGGAGATGAAAGGGGTGCATGACTAGCTTTTGGATTAGCAACTTTGGATGTTTTTACAGATTTTTCATGTGATGGCATTGCATCTTTTTTCTTTGGGATCCACATAGTTTTGATCTTTGCTTTGGTGAGCCTTTGTGGCCTACAGATTTCATTTAGATTTAGATTTTTCTTCTCTTCACCATGTATTTTAGAGGGGACATGGGGAGCCGTAAAATCATGTGGATGTTTAGATTTATGCATTTTTCCTTTAACAGCCAAAGTGCTTTTAGTAGCAATGGGATGAGTGTGAATGGATGGATGATGTGGAGGACACATGAATGGAGGGATGGAGGTAGGATTTTTAGGATGATATGTGGATGATTTACGTACGATACATGCCTTGTTGATCCCGAAAGTAGGGAACATGAGGAGGGGGATAGCTATGATGGGCCACATGGATAGGTGATGGATGGAGAAAGGATGATAGGATGAGATGGAGGAGGATTTTAGATATATGCCCAAAATAGACTTAGGACCCGGAGGAAACATGGGCATGGTAGATGGAGGATTGAGATGGTAGGATGGAGGGATGTAAGGACCCAAAGGATGGCTGCATGAAGGAGGAAGATGGAAGGCTTGGAGGATACGATAGCGAGGAGGGATGGCCACATGATCTTGTGGCTGCATGGGAAGAGCTCGCTAACATTCTTTTGGAAAAGGCCTGAGGATGTCTAGAGGTTGTACCAACATTTCTTGGATTGCGAATGTGAGTAGGACATTCAAGACCCTATGATACAAATGTTCTTTAGCTTGGATGGGCTCTATAATACCTTGCTCATGAAGGCCTAAACCTTTCCTTGATAGTTCATTCTCTTGAGTATTCGATCTAGGACAGGATTTTTGTTATTCTGGAAGAATGATGTGAGTTCATTAGTAGGTGGAAGAGGAGGGTTGGTGTATATGTTTTGTTTTTCTTCGGCGAGGAGACCACCATGGAGGAATGTAAGAGGACCAAGGGGATATGCAAGCGGTGTGGGAGGAAAGCATTTTTTAGGGTGATGATGAGGATCATGAGAAGGAGATGATGGGATAGCAACATCAAGAGAGGGAGTAGGGGCCATGATAGGATCTGGATTTGTGGTAGTAGGCTCATGCAATGGAGAGGGAGATGGAGTAGTGGAAGCCTGAATGACAAGGGGTCATGGGATGGAATGGATGGGGGACTGTGATCTTGAGGTGGACTAGATGGGATGGTGGGATCTTGATCTGGAGAAGGGGATATGTTGGCATGCTTTGGATTAGACTCTTGGCATGACTCATTGTGTGCGGAAGGCATGGTAATGGAGTCTGGTTGGGACTCTTCAAGTGGGGAAGATGGAGGGCTGGAAGATTCATGAGGTTCGTTGGAATCGGTTTTGGTGCTACGGGGAGTGGGAGGAGTGAATTGGATTTGGGTGGATCTAGGAGTAGAGGGAGTGGATTGGGATGGGGTGTCTTTGATGGATTCGGTGGATCTCATGGTAGGAGATGTGGGTTCAATGGATTTAGTGGGTTCAATGGTTTCAATGGTTTGATCAGTGCTAGGGGTGGTAACATCAATAATAGGTGTGGTATGGAGAAGGGTCTCATCACTAGTGACCGTGGATGATGGATCTAGATGGCATGGTTCCATGACTTCAAGATGTGGAGTTGGGGATGGCTTCTTTGTAATTAGTCCTTGGAGAACTTCTAAAACGAGAGACTTGCATATGGTTGGCTTGGCTAGGGTGGTAGAAATGGATGAGGGATTATGGATTGGTGGACCGGGGTTAGATGGAGGAATGGGATTGAATGTAGGACTATGAGTAGATGGGGGATTAGGATTGGATGGAGGACTAGGAGTAGATGGATGAATGGGATTGGATGGAGGACTAGGAGTAGATGGAGGACTAGGATTGGATGGAGAGTTAAGGTAAGGATATTGGAGTGGTGAATTAAGATAGGGGGACATGGATTGTGGATTAAGACAAGAGGATATAGGTGGTGTAGTGGAACAAGAGGATGTGGGGGATGGATTATAATAAAGGTATTGGGATGGTGGATTATGATTAGGATATGTGGATGTTGGATTAGGATACAAAGATACGAATGTAGGATTAGAGTGAGCAGATTGGCATGGAAGATTAGGGTAGTGGGTATATGCCGGTGAAGGATTGAGATAGGATGATGTGGACGGGGGATTAAGATAGGGGTATATACTAGGATAAGAGGATGATGTAGATGAAGGATATGATGGATATCCCTTGTCAAAGGTAGCATAAGCAACATGATTAGGCATGGATGAAGACATAACGGGATAACTGGAAGGGGTGATTGGATTGTGGAAAGTGGGGGGAGAAAGCTTACTAGTGACGATAGCATCAAGGGGATTTATGTCATATTCTTCTTGATCGACAAGACTTTTGTTATCGTCGTCCATGTAATTAAGGTTTCCCTTGACTACTATTGATGGAGGAGGAGGATTCATGATTATGAAAGGATAAATAGAATGGATAAAAGATTTTGTATGGGAACAGATTAAAGCTCAAATCAGGATTTTGGTCAAGCTCATATCAGGATAAAAGCTCAGATTAGGATGATTGGATGGGATTGCTTTTGATTTTGATGGGATTCAATAGATAGATGATTGGATCGAGTAGATGATTTGATGAATTTGATTAAAGTACTAGATCAGTTTGATGGGATATGATCAAATGATTAGATGATGTTGATTGGATAATTGTGATTGGATGAACTCAATAGGATTGGGGTGCTTGGATTGATTAGATGATCAGAGGAATGGATTTTTTTATTAGATAGGAAGAAATAAAAGGTACCACTAGATAGAGCTCAAAAAATTAAGCAATTTTGGTTTTTGAACGAAGTTGACCTGATGCACGGTTTATAAATGACAGCCCCGGGAAGTTAGGGGCATGTCCACGCTGCAATGCGGGGTGTGGCCGCCCTCGGATGGTCAAATTCTTGATAAGAGGAAATAGAAGGGACCACTAGATAGATCTCAAAAAACTAATCAACTTTGGTTTTTGAACGAAGTTGATTCGACGTACGGTTTGTAAATGACAGCCCCGGGAAGTTAGGGGCGTGTCCACGCTGCAATGCGGGGCGTGGCCGCTTAGGATGGTCAAATTCTTGATAAGAAGAAATCGAAGGTACCACTGGATAGAGCTCAAAAAATTAAGCAACTTTGGTTTTTGAACGAAGTCAATCCGATGCACGGTTTGTAAATGGCAACCCCGGGAAGTTAGGGGCGTGTCCACGCTACAATGTGGGGCGTGGCCGCCCTGGGATGGTCAAATTCTTGATAAGAGGAAATAGAAGGTACCACTAGATAGAAATCAAAAAATTAAGCAACTTTGGTTTTTGAAGCAACTTTGGTTTTTGAATGAAGTCAATTTGAT
>VDFB02105785.1:338998850-339056567 GCA_007258455.2 Sequoia sempervirens
AACATGCCCCAGGGAGGGGCGGACATGCCTCAAGGGAGCTGAGCCACCCCAGGGAGGGGCGAACACGCCCCGGGGGGAACGGAGTTGCCCCAGGGAAGGGCGGACACACCTCGAGGGGCGGAGCCGCTGCGAAAAAGAAAAGAAGAAAGAGGGATGGGGCAACGGATGATAGAAAAAAAGAGACTGCCCTGATGGGGGGCAAGATGAGGATGAAGAAAAAATAAAAAGAAAGACGCTCCGAGGCCAGGAAGATTGTGCACTGATAAATGGTTGATGTGGATGCAGGGTTTAGGGCGGATACGGTCTCATGAGCGACAGTTGGAGGCGCTGACAACGGCTCTAACAGTGATGATAGGCATGGATCATGTGGCCTTAGAGCATGCCAGGTTATTGCATTTTTTAGAGGTGCCAGTGATGAGGGCACATCAAGCGATGCTGACGGTCCTGATAGAGAGATGAAGTTCAGAGACGTCAACATTTCAGCTACTGATGGGGGAGGTTACGGTGACACTGGAGGATGTATGGTGCATCCTGAAACTGCCGATATTAGGGATTTTGTTGAGTGATGTGTTGAGCAGGGCTAAGTTGAGGTAGACTATGACAGTGCTATTTGGTCACGTTGCCCTACCGCTATAGGGTTAGCAGTTGGATTTAGATAGATGCCTAACAGTGGGAGTACCAGCTTTGCCTTTATTCTTAGCTGGGCTGATCAGTGGGGTATTGCTGCCAGATTGTAGCAGGCGGTATTGCAGTTTGCAGTTCATGGAGGTGATTCAACATATTGTGGAGTGGCGAGAGGGACAGATTGCATGGGGTGCTTGTGTCCTAGCCCAGTTGTATAGAGATATGTATCTAATTTTTTATTGGGAGGTAGTGAGTTTGACACACATGACCCTATTATAGGTGTGGGCATGGGAGCATATTATGGTGACAAGACTGATTATTATTCGGGAGGGAGATGTGGATGATAGAGAGCCAGTGGTGTGGAGGTATGGAGAGGCGAGGGGCTGGGTTATTCGGCATAGAGGATTGGGAGATGTGGAGGGATGGAGGAGGATGGTAGATGATTTGGAGGAGGGAGACATAGTGTGGTGACCTTATATGCATCAACGCTTCAGGGGATGGAGAGAGCAGATTGCAAGACAGAGTGGGTATTTTATGGTTCAGTGTGTCCTGATTGGGATTCTTCCCTGGATAGTGGAGATGCATCGACCAGATAGGGTGCTGAGATAGTTTGGGCGGACACAGGATATTCCTGGTGCGCCAGTGATGTTTTGGCAGTATGCAATTAGCCCTACAGAGGCTAGAGCATCATGGGCAGCGACAGTGCAGGTAGCTTATCTTGGGAGATGCGTGGGAGTAGAGGATGCAGGAGTGATAGAGCGATATGACCGGTGGTTTCGCAACCACCTATGGGAGAGGATTACACTATTGGTGCCGATTATAGGATCCGTCGGATTTGGATCAAAGGATGAGCGGCGTGGGGCTAGAGAGGGAGTATGATATGAGGGGGAGAGAAGTCCCGAGTCGGAGATGGGAGGAGAGAGGATGGAGGCAGTGGGACGGGCAGGTAGGAGGAGGAGGAGGGGGACCAGGGGGTAGCGGAGGAGGGTGAGAGAGGCGATACGATAGGAGGGGAGGAAAGATCCAGAGCCGGATGCAAGAGGATAGGAGAGGAGGAGAGATCCAGAGCCAGATGCGGGAGGACAGGAGGAGTCAGAGGTGGAGATGATACACGTAGTGGAGGGTAGAGGGGGCCGGCAGACTAGTATAGGGGGCAGAGTACGACAGAGGAGAGTGTTGGTACAGGCGGAGCAGGGATGGGAGGGACACTAGGATGGGGGTCAGGAGGAGATGGAGGCCAGGAGTCAACCAGAGTTGATAGTAGGTAGGGGGCGACTGATGAGAGTATAGACCAGAACAGAGCAGGAGGGTGCCCGAGAGGAAACTGAGGCTAAGAGTCAGCCAGAGAGGATGGGGAGTAGGGGATGGCAGAGGGGGTGCATATGGTATCAGGGTAGGAGCCTCCCGTTGTGGAGATAGGGGAGAGTGAGGATGAGGAGCAGCTGGAGATAGGAGAGCCACGGAGATTGATGAGAGTGGGGAGGCATGGGCAGCCGCAGAGAGTGCAAGTCTGTCCTTCCATGGAGGACTTGGAGGGTCAGGAGGAGGAGGATAGGGAGAGTGATGAGGCTATGGAGATAGATGGCGATGTGCCAAATATGGATGTTTAGGATGTAGAGTCATTGGCGGTGGTTCCTATCATTGCCTCAGGGGATTTGGTTGTGTAGCCGAGAGACACTATGGAGAGTCTTCAGAGTATAGATCAGAGGTTGAGGGTGGCAAAGGCAGAGGTGATCAGACTCAGAATTGAGCTATCGAGAGCACCAGTAGTAGGTCAGAGGACTAATAGATTTATGGTGGAGGTGATGTGGAGAGAGAGGGAGGTACTGCTGGTTGACATACAGGGGCTATGAGATGAGTTAGCTGCTATTAGTTGGGACCGTGACAGACTACAGGTGGAGATAGTGATTTTGTAGGCCAGAGGGGTAGTAGTGGGGATGACGGATCATGTATCAGTAGGTAGTGGGCAACAGGTGGATGATCTCTGGCGGGAGTGAGATGAGCTACGGGACAGAGTGTTTTTCTTAGAGCAGATGGTGGGAGAGATGGGGGTGATGCAGGAGAGGGAGAGACAGGCAAGGGAGCAGGTTCGTATTATGCAGGCGGAGAGAGATGTAGCCCAGGCACAGGTATAGGCAGTGGAGGCAGAAAGGGATACAACGCAGGTGCAAGTTCAGGTGCTATAGGATGAGAGAGAATTGACAAAGGCATAGATTCAGTCTCTTTAGAGGAGAGAGGAGGCAGCCTCAGAGGTATTAGTACTGCAGGGTGAGCGAGATGCAGCAGTGTTGAGAGTTTAGGAGCTACAGGGGGAGAGGGATGGAGCAGTGGTTCAGTGTCAGGTAGCTCAGAGGGAGAGGGATGATGCGGAGGTATAGATGCAGACACTGCAGGGGGAGCAGGATGCAACAGTGGTTCAGTGTCAGGCTACTCAGAGGGAGAGGGATGTTGCAGAGGTACAGATGCAGACACTGCAGGGGGAGCGGGATGTAGCAGTGGTTTAGTGTCAGGCCGCTCAGAGGGAGAGGGATGCTGCAAAGGTATAGATGCAGAAATTGCAGGGGGAGAGAGATGCAACAGTGGTTCAGTGTCAGTTCGCTCAGAGGGAGAGGGATGGAGCAGTGGTTCAGTGTCAGGCCGCTCAGAGGGAGAGGGATGCAGCAGTAGCCAGGGCGGTGGCTGTTGAGGAGATGAGAGATCGGATGCAGGCAGAGATGGCGCAGTTACGTTTATCCTAGGAGGCCTAGGAATAGGAGAGGAGGATGATTATGAGGGATCGAGACAGGTATCGTCAGGAACGGAATTCCGCTCGGGTTCAAGTTGCGGAGCGAGAGGAGAATGCGAGAGAGGCAAGATTTTGGATGGCCGCATACTATCATTCAGTTCCAGACCCGACCCATCAGATATTTTAGTATACCCGACAGACACCCTAGATGCCAGTGCCATCCTAGTCACTGGGGACATAGACTCGAGGTTACAACGATTCACCTAGTGCTACACCAGAGAGGAGATCAGTGTCGGATTCTCCACAGAGATCAAACGTGGGGAGCTCATTCGGGAGGTGATAGGTTACTGAGGTTTTGACAGATGTAGGGTGGAGCATGTAGGATTTATTTATAAAGATCAGAGAGGTTCCACATCTCTATATTTTGTATTTGATTATGTGATGGATATATGATAGATTTGGATGTATGTGACACATATTATATTATTATGATATGAGATAGTTCGTATTGGCATTATGTAGTATGTTTCCTTTTGTTATGGGTGACTGTATGCATGCTTATATGGTATTTTGGGTTATTTATGCAGAGGTGGATGAGATTAGATGTTTATGGTGATATACACACACGTTGCATTTATGATGATTTATATGTATGGATGCCTAGTCAACTTATTTATCATGTATGTATATGATTTTGTATGGACATTTTACATATGCAGGATGTGATGTATGATGAGTCTGACACTTTGTGATGCAAGTGGTGATGTACGCATGGATCTAACATGTGGTGATGCAGGTGGCGATGGATGCGTGGTTAATAAAATGATGCAATAATGCTTTTGTAATTGTATAGGAAGTAACATATGGTCATAAGTGCCAATAAGAACTGACAGGATAATGGAAAGTGGGTATGTAGTGATTGTGAAAATGGGTGTCATTTTGGCATCTGTCAAAAATCATGAGTATCCTGAGAAGAATGGGAAAGAGGGGGAGAAAATATTTGCACAACCAAAATCATAGGGTAAATGCAATGTGACAGATGATGAAATGCAATCCTAATATGAGTTGCCATCTTTGGAGCATTGATATTTGCTATAGCATAAGGTACCAGAGACCCTGATATATAAGATCAGGGCCAGTAGGCATCCAATGTATGAAACAAACATAGCAAGCAAAAGGGGGCTACCCCAACACCCCAAGGTCACAATGACCTTGGTCAGGCCAGGCATTGGGATAACCACAAACACACAAGGATGCCCCAACGTAACACAAGACCCCATGGATCCTGGTGGATACTACGTGGGACAACCAAAAAAGGTAGCAACAAAGAAAAGACCAAGATGAACCCATATGTCGACTAGTCAAAGCACACCATGATATGATGGATCAAGGTGACCATGACAAGTGTTGAAAATGAGCTCAAATGACAAATAAATTCCAAAACATCAAAAGATCACAATTAAAAATCAAAACATCCTTTGCCATAGGATTAGGGTGATGGATAGGATCGATGTGGTCTGCTTGGAAGGATACATCATGTTGAGACTGATGATGGATAGTAAACTAGAATGACCCAGTTTGACGCCAGACACTTTTCATTAACTAAATCTTTCAGTAATTTACGAAGTTTATTTGAGAATAACAAGCCAGATGGAGACACAGACTAACACATCCTATAGACCTAGGGGCTCAGGGGTCGATCAGAGATTAGCCTTGCCTACATGAAAGCGCAGAGCCCTCGTAGTTCATAGAAAAAGACCACGGATAACGCGAAAAAAAAGACAATGGTGACCAATGATGATAGACATAAAACATGACAGACAAATGCCCCGAGGGAGGATCAAATGACCAACCTTTCCTACGTGAAAGCGCAGGGGCAACGTAGTTCGACTAGTGATGTGGAAGGACGAGATCTAGATGGAGACTGCCACAATGGATGATCCTAGATGGTGACACAGACCGACTGACAAAGGGAATGAATGACATAAGCTCAAAGTGAGACACAGAAAAGCTCAGGATGGGGGATAGGCTAGATGGGTTGTCCAATGCTCAATCAATATATACCAAGTGGCCTAGGCTGAGGTGGGTGAGGAAGATAGTGTGGATGAAAGCATAAAATAACTAGGGTGTCAGGTAGATAATGATTAAGCCCTCTACGGATGACGCTTGTCACCAGATTTTCATCATCCATACTTATCCAAGGTGCCACCAAGAGGTGGTTTTCACCATAAGACAAATTTATTTTTCTTTACTATTTTTTGGATTTTTTGTTACTTTTTTGATTTTTTTAATTTTTTGATTTTTTGATTTTTATTTTTTGATTTAGGTGGGATTACCAAGTGGACCTAGGTGTAGAACTTCTTCAGATGCATGATATTGATGGGTTCATCAAGGGGTTCTCCTTCAAGAGTAGTCAACCTGTATGCCCCAGATCCATATTTAGCGGCTATGATATAGGGTCCCAACCAATTTTCCTCAAATTTTCCTTTCTTGTCTCAGTCTTGCTGAGTGCGCTGGTTCTCCTTAAGGACAAGCTCACCAACCTGGAATTGTCGAGGACAGACCTTTTTATTGTAATTACGTTTGAGGCAGTTTTGATATGCATGCAGATGATCATAGGCTTTTATTCTTCATTCATCCAGTAATTCTAGCTATGCAAGCCGTGCAACACAGGCATCTTCTTCGTTGATAAGATTCTTCAAAGAAATCCTTAGTGATGGAAGCTCAACTTCAATTGGCAAGATGACTTCAGCACCATATACCAAAGAATAGGGGGTGGCACCTATCGGGGTGCGGATAAATATGCGGTATGCCCAGAGGGCAGGATGAATATGAAGGTTCCAATCTCGTCCAGTGTTATTGACAACCTTATTGAGGATACGAATAAGGGTCTTGTTGGTTTCTTTTGCTTGACCATTTCCCTAGGGGTAATAAGGCATTGACCAATGGTGTTGGATATGAAAGGTGTCGCAGAGGTTTTTCATGGCTTGGTTCTTGAAGGGTTTTCCGTTATCAGAGAGGATGGTGGACGAGATACCATATCTGCAGAGAATATGGTAGAGGATGAATTTGGAAATCTGAGTACCAGTGATCTGCGAAAGGGGCATTGCTTCCACCCACTTAGTGAAGTACTTAGTAGCAGTAATGATGAATGTATGGCCATCGGATGATGGTGGGTAAATCTTGCCAATCAAGTCGAAACCCCATTGAGAAAAGGGCCACAATGTAAGGAGGGGCTGAAGATCTTGTGCTGGGGCATGAATCAAATCTGCATGTTGTTGGCATGGAAGGCATTTCTTCACAAACTCACAAGCATCATGTTCCAATGTGGGCCAATAATACCCAGCTTGTAGGATCCTTTTGGCCAGAGCCATACCATTTGAGTGAGCTCCACAAATACCACCATGTACTTCTGTTAGTGTCGTGCGAGCCTCAGTCTCATTCAAACATCTAAGGAGGATTCCATCATACCCGCGACGAGAAAGTGTATCACCAATGATGATGTATCGGGAAGAGTGATGAACGAAGGATTTGCATTGATTATGTGTAAGATTTGGGGGTATGATATTATCATGGAGGTAAGTGTATATGTCTTGATACCAAGGGGAGGCGGGACCTACAATATCGCACACCATATCAGTCTCAGGAACATCATATGCAGGGATTAAAAGTTGTTCAACAAGAAACTCACATTATGTTCGGTCTTTAGGCATGTCAATCAGGGAACCAATAGTGGCCATTGCGTCTGCCACTTTATTATGTACCCGAGGGATTTGGTCGAATTGTATGAAAGTGAAATATTTCTTGAAATCATCCACCATGCATTTATAGGGTAACAGTCTATCATCTTTCATGAGGAATTCATCATTAACTTGTCTAATGACTAGCAAGGATTCACCAAAGACTTTCAAATGAGTTATGTGCCACTGCTTTGCAATTATGAGGCCAGTGAGGAGAGCTTCATACTCTGCCATATTGTTGGTACATGGGAATACTATCCTAAATGATTTTAGGATGTAGTCACCTTGAGGGGTGACTAATAAAATTCCTACCCCAGATCCACTATGAGTGTATGAGCCATCAAAATATAGCGTCCAAGCTGGTGATTTTATAACTGTGTAGATTTCTTCATCTGGGAATTTAGTGTCTAGGGGGTAAGCATCTACTAATGGTGCTTCAGCCAATTGATCAGTGATGACCTGTCCTTTTATGGCTTTTCGCTCTACATACTCTATGTCAAATTAGCTTAGGAGCATGACCCATTTGGCCATGCGGCCAGTCAAAGTGGTTCTAGATAAAAATTACTTTAGGGGATCAATTTTAGCGATTAATTTGACCGGATGGCTAAGCATGTAATGACGAAGTTTCTGTGTGCTGAAGACTAGCGCAAGGAAAGCTTTTTCCATGGGGGAATAATTTAACTCATAGCCAACCAATGTTTGACTGATGTAGTAGATTGCCCTCTCTTTGAACGATTCATCATGTTGTGCCAATAATGCCCCAAGTGCAACTGATGTAGTAGAGATGTAAAGCAGGAGGGGTTTTCCTGGAATAGGTGGCATCAAGATCGGCGGATGAGCTAAATATTCCTTAATTTTGTTGAAACCCATCTGACACTGCTGGGTCCATCAGAAGGTGGAGTCTTTCTTCAAAAGATAGGTGAATGGCTGACATTTATCTGCTAGTTGGGCTATGAACCGACAGATGGACTGCATCTTCCCCTGGAGGCTTCTTAACTACTTCAGATTGCATGGAGGTGGCATGTCTAGAATAGCCTTTACCTTGGTGGGATCAACTTCAATACCTCTTCGGGAGACTATAAAACCCAACAATTTTCCCGATGTAACCCCAAAGATGCACTTTTTTGGATTTAATCGCAACTTGTAATGTTCTAACCATTCAAAGATCTGCTTCAGGACAATAGGATGTTCTGCTCATGTTTTTTATTTTCCTAGCAAGTCATCAACATAATCCTCCATGATGATATGGATGAGGTCATGGAAGATGACTGTCATTGCTCTCTAATATGTTGCCCCCACATTTTTGAGACCAAAGGGCATAACATTGTAACAGAAAGTGCCCCAAGGTGTTGTGAAGGCGGTCTTGTGTTGGTCCTCAGGTGTGATTTGAATCTGATTATAACCAGAGAAGCCATCCATAAGGGAGAGCATCTCATGTCCTGCTGTGAGGTCGACTAACATGTCAATGTTAGGCAGAGGGAAGTCATCTTTTGGGCAGGCCTTGTTAAGGTCCCTGAAATCTATGCAGACCCGAATGTCTCCATTTGGTTTGGCATCTGGTACTATATTGGAGATCCACTCAGAGTAGTCAATTGGCTGAATAAAACCTGCCTCTAGTAACTTTTCCAATTCTTTTTTGACTAGCAATGCGACCTGCGGATGCATCTTGCGGAGCTTTTGTTTGATAGGCTTGGCATCCGGGCGAACATCTAGATGATGAACCACTAAGGCAGGGTCTAATCCTGG
Source organism: Sequoia sempervirens (assembly GCA_007258455.2). Lineage (NCBI taxonomy): Eukaryota > Viridiplantae > Streptophyta > Pinopsida > Cupressales > Cupressaceae > Sequoia > Sequoia sempervirens. The sequence goes on from VDFB02105785.1 coordinate 339,007,686, forward strand.
CATGTTTGAATATGACCAAGAAAAGTTGATGATTCCTTCTCGGAGTAGCTGCATGATGACTGGATACTCCTGTTCTGAAAGTGACTTAGCCACATAGGTGATTTTAGGATTTTTTGCATTACCCAGATTAACTTCTTGAGTCTCTTCAATTAGGATGGATGATTGGGTAGATAACTGAGTTCCTACAAGGGGAAGATGAACATCTCCATTGTCTAGCGCCTCTTCGAGGTTTTTTCCATCAGATGCGTCCTTTATTTTTACTTTTTCAAGGTCAGGAAGCGCCTCAGGGATGTTTTCACTAGATGACCATTTTGTACTTTTCTTATTCTTATTTTTGTGATTGGAGTGTTCATCCTCCCCCAATCCCATAAGGTTGACATATGTATCCGCATACATATTGACAGATGTGGTATTACGTAGGTCCCAATCAATAAGCTCAGGGTGACAAAGAGATAGGCTAATGGTGCAGATGGATAGGCATTCGAACATGGATGATAAGTCAGTGTGATCGACGTCATCATACGCATGTATGATGGATTCCTCATCAGGTATGTCTTCCAAAGAGCCATTATCCATGGAAATACTATTTGAGGTATTAGGTGATGTTGCAGGGCTTTTCTATTTTTTGTCATACCCAATGCCTATGTTTTTTGGTAGCTTTGACGTATCAATGGGTTGCAACCACCCTTGTTCTTCTTTACCTAGGCCGCTGCCTTGATAGTTATGTTTTTGCATGAACTTTGTTGGCCAAGGGTATTTTTCTTGAAAATATTCCTTTAGAGGAGTTTCTAGCTAGGTTTCTTCTCGGTAGACCCATTGGCTTATGTCTTCTTCTGGTGCATCAATCTTGACACTTGGGGATTTGAAAGTGGTGGTAGGGATGTCTTTACCACTGAAGGTGATAGTCTTGTCTTCCTTTTGTGTAGCATGCGAAGGTTGACCATACTCGTGTGGTGACAGTGGCATGGTTGCTACATTGAGAGCCGTATGCACTTCATATTCACCACACCCTTTGTCAATGATCTGGACTTTGGTGACCATAGGATCAGTGGTAGAGGATGGAGGGGATATCGCGATGGAGGGTGGGTTTGCGGATGATGACCGGGATGCCCCCATTTCAACCCTGGGACAATAATGTAAATGGGGAAATGACACTTCTAAAGTGCGACAATATTCAAATGGTTGGGGGTCAGTGTAGATGGTGACTTCTTGTCCATTGAAGGGGAATTTTAGGCATTGATGGTATGTGGAGGGGACTGCTTGCATAGCATGGAGCCATGGACGGCCAAGGAGGAGATTATATGGTAAGTCCAGATCAAGGACATGACAAGTAGTATATTGGAGCACAGGTCCCACTTGGATAGGAAGACTGATAATTCCCTCTGAATTTCTTTCTACATTATCATAGGCCTTGATTGTGATTATCTAGTTGCTTAAATCCGCTTGAGTATACCCCACTTGTTTTATGAATTTCAAAGTGCACAAATTGAGGGCAGAGCCATTATCTACCAAGACTCTTTTTATTTTATGGCGAGCAACCACGACTTCAATATGTAAGGGGAAATTATGATTGACATCGATGTTTGGCATATTGTTGTGACTGAAGTGCAGTTGATGAGATAAAGCCAAATGTCCCACCAGAGCTTGGAATTGTGTGGGGTCGATGTCATTTGGGACATGGGTTTCTTGCAGGGCTCTATTGAGGATTTCCTGATGTACCGAGGAAGACTTAAGCAAATCCAAAATGGATATATGAGCAGGGGTCTTTCTCAAGTGATCAAGGATGTTGTACTAAGAGCTTACAAGAGTTGATTGGGTAGGTGCAGAGGCTACATGGACAGTGATGCGGGTTCATCGTGTAGTAACAACACATTGAGGGTCTTTGGCTTTAACATGTATCATGGATACATGGGTTCCACCTGCTCAATGTAATGAATAACACCTTCGTAATTGAAGGGCACATTCTTGTAGCTCACATTATTTGTGTTGTTTCCTTGGGGATTATTGCTAGATGTGCTTGGGCCTTGATTATGGTTTAGAAAGGTGTTCTGATATATCTGGAATTAAGCATTGGACGATGAGGCTTGAATAGTGTCAACTTTGATATCTCCTCGATCAATGAGATCTTGGACATAGTTTTCTAGACCCTGGCATTTATTCAAAGAGTGTCCCTAGATTTTATGGAACTCACAATATTCATTTTCCTTAAACCATGCAGGCTTGGGTTTGGACTCATCAAATGGCTTGGTGATAGGGTATGTGATGGGATAATTGATTTGTAACAACTTATTAAAAACAACACTCAGAGGTTCTCCTAATTGAGTGTATTGACATTTGGTGTTCCCTTGATTGTTCTGATTCGACTATTGAGGAGGACGGGGTGCCCCCTGGGGTACAGATATGGCGTTGGGTACAAATGGTTGTTGTTTTTGGGATGTACTAGCCACTTGGACATTTTTAGTGTCTGTCTCGCCATCATTCACTGCATTCTTGTTCTTGTTCCAAAACTGTGGTTTATCGCCAAATGACCTCTCTTTATCATGACCATGTATTTTGATGTGTCCTTCGGCAATAAGGGCACGTTCAAGGATGGGTCCCTTTTCCACTATCTCTGCGAAGGTGGTGACACAATGCAACCTAAAATTATGGGCCATGTCAGGATGAGAGTTTTCCACAAAAAGAGTGACCATGTCTTTCTCCTTCAGAGGGGTCTTCATTCGGCTTGCTAATGCATGCCACCATTGTAGGTAGCTAGTAAAGGTTTCTCCCTCACATTGTTTCTCTTTGAGGAGATCTAAGGTGTCTGTATCCTTCTCCAAATTGAAAGAGAAGTAGGATACAAATTTTTCTAACAAGTCTACAAAAGTTTTTATGGACCCTTTTTCGAGAGTCATGAACCAATCTAGGGCGTGGCTTGCCAGGCTTCGTGGGAATAGGGGCAAGAGATAGTTGTCATTGTACATAACTTCTTGACACTAGGAGTAAAACTCCTGCAAGTGAGCCTTAGGTTCTTTGTTTCCCTTTTATTTGTCAAACTTTGGTATCTCAAAATGTTTAGGGAACATGATTAATGAGATGGAGGGGTCAAATGGATATGGGCATATGTCTTCAAATTTGAATGATTGTTTGGTAGCCCCGGCTTGAAGATCTTTCAGAGTGGCTTTGATTTCCAACAGATCCGAGTTAGCTGGTGGCGAGCTGGGGGGATATTGATAATAGGATGATAAACAATCATGTTGAAAGGGCGTCAGATTGCTAAAATACAGATTTGGATGATTGGATGATGATATGGCTTACTGGTAAGGCGGGGGATTTTGTTGATACGGGGGTTGTTGTTGTAGGGTATAGTATGGATTTGTTTGATAAAAGTGTGGGGTAGGTTGTTGAGGAACTTGGATGGGACGTTGCATGTTGGTTTGTTGGTGTTGAAGGTATTGTTGTGATTTTTGGGAGGTCGCATAGAGTGGTTGTTGGTGAAATTGTTGCTGATTGTGATAGTAGTAGTGTTGGGGAGGTTGTTGTTGTGATTTCAACTATTGTATGGGCTGTGATGGGATATTGTGTTGTGGTTGAGCCTGCGGGCACAAAATGGATGCGAGAAAAGGGGATATGGTCTGAGCAATAGGCCGAGATGGATTTCCTTGTGGTTGGTAGGGTGGTTGTTGTGAAGAGACCAAAACATTATGTATAGGTGGTTGCTGATGAGATGGCTGAGGTAGCGTAGAAGTGTTTTGTAAAGGGGGTTGTTGGGTACTACCCGAAACATTCAGCTGGGGTGTGCCTTGTGAAGGTAACTGAGGTGGAATGTTGGGTTGGTGAAGCTGTTGAGATGGTAGATTTGTGGTCCCAGGAGGTGGAAGTGATGTGGTAAAGGAGGTGCCCCCAATGTTGACTGTAGGTTGATTTGGAGGAGGGGGTGTTGTTAACGTTAATGGCGGAGGTTGTGGGACATTTTGTGGCATACCATAAACAAAAGGATTATTGGGATCTGGCACTTGAGGACCTTCCATAACTGAGATCGAAGCATGTGAGGGATAGTTAACCTAATAGAGAATGGCATTGCCAAATTCAAGTTGATGCCAACCCTCAACTGGAGGAACATTGGGGAAGTATGGACCTTCTGGTGCATTTTGTGAACCTTGGAGTATGTTAGATGGGGAACTCCTATATTTGGACAAGTCAACACCTGAGGGGGGTTTGACACCCTTCTCAATTAGGTGGGCTAAAATTTCTTCCCCATGTTTTTCAAGCAGACGGTCAGTCATTTGCACATTGGCGGGATTACTAAAATGTTCTTCAAGTGTGAGTTCAGGTTGATTAGCCATACTCTCTTCACCAAGTGGTGAGTTGTTCTGATTTTCGGTGTTGGAGTGTGATGAAGTACCATTATGAGGATCATGAGGGATGTTAGTACCCTTGTTAGGATCTGATGAGACGTTCATTGTGTTGTTGGGATCTTGAGGGTTGTTTGATTGGGCATTCTGGGCTTGTTGGTCGGCCATTTTATTTGCCTATGATCGGGTCTAAATGGGCATGCAAATGTGCTATGAGTAGATTATAAAAATTCTTTTGACGAATGATTTGATTGTAGTTGGATGAGATGTGATTTGGATGGAATTTGGATTTGGACCAGATTTTGTTTGGATATATTAGATTGGATTAGATTTTGATTGGATCGGATTTTGATTGGCTAGATTGGATTTTGATCGAATTGGATTGGATTATTAAGATCAATAGGATTGCATTGGTTGAACAGATGTGATTTGGCTGATTGGACAATTTGATCAAATGATTGGTTTTGATAGATTTGGATGATTGGATGGGTATTATTGGATGATAAAAGATGTGAGAGAGACCTTGAGTTTAACCAAGGAGGTTACCCTTAATGACCAAGAGCTTTAATTGATTAACAGGATGATCACGGCACCGAATCCACCTTAAGATAGGAATGGATTGATTGGGCCGAGGATGATAACTTACGACACCGAATTTGCCTCAAGATGGAAGCAAATTGATTTGGGTTAAAGTTAAAGACTAATAATCAAGTTCAAGTGCTATGGTCAATTTAGGTAACCACTTTGTAATACAAGGTTAGGACGGTTTGGTTATGGGTGGTGTTTGGCGATGTAAATGGTAAAATTATGGTGTTCATTAGGTGAGGGTATGGACTTTTGAATGGATTATGGGGAAATTAAAATGAACAGGTGGATTGAAGATAATTGTGGAGAATGAACGGGGATTTAGAATGGCTAAACAGAAGTTTGGAATGATGAGATGGAGGTTTGAAATGGTCAAATGGAGGTTTTTTGGAGGTTTAGAGTGACAAAACAGAGGCTTGGGATGATGGGATAATGGTTGGGAATGGTTAAATGATGGTTTAGAGGCTAAACGGATCCAAATGGGGTGATTTCAGGTGTTCAAGAGGGAAAATTCGCCCCTCTGTAGTAAACTAGGGGCGTAATCACCTCACTGCGGTAAATTAGGGGCGTAATCGCCTCACTGCGGTAAATCAGGGGCATAATCACCTCACTGCGGTAAATCAAGGCTGTAATCGCCTCACTGTGTAAATCAGGGATTTGGCTTGATGAAAAAGAGTATGGAAAGGACTTTAAAATGACAATGATAAGGCCAATTTGTCAAAAATTTCACTGGTTTCTCACAAGAAAACACTCTCAAGCAAACACAACCCTATGATTAGTGTTAAGGGTATGGCCAAAGAGGTCTTAATCTAGGATGCACAAGGTGTCTAAGGAGTCCTTGATATACTCTCGGTAGGTGAGGCACAATTGTGAACACCAGTCCGTCACAAGCGTGAGTCGGGAACCCCAGTGAGATACTGAAGGGCTCGGACCAACTCTTCATGTCTATCTAGGTATCACCCTAGCTTCGACGCTTCACCAATTATGACGTGACTGGATTGGGATACAACTTTTGCTCTCCCCCCTTTATATACCCCGCCGGTATGCGTGGTTGGAATTATCTCTTGGGGTGATGAAATCCCCAAGCAGATCCCACTATAAAGAACGCACTAACCGTCTCCAACTACTCCCCAGGCTCACACAAAGTGCAAGGGGAAAGTGAAAACAAGCTAATGCTCCATTTGGGTAACACAAAAAGACAAGTACAACAAGCAATGAATAATATTACTCCCTCTAATTAAACCATGTTCTTAGATTAATGCAAACAGCGAGGATAGTTTAAAAAGTTTGAGCAAATAGATAGCCCTGCAAGCAAATGTTAGATGTTTTATCCCGCTTTCTCCATCAACTTCACAAGAATACACTACAAAAAGTTAGCAAAAATACATGTATCCTTGCAAGAACAATGTTAGGGAGAAAAAAAGCAAAGAAAACTGAAGCCAAGATAACAGTTTTACCTTCCAGGGGGCGCAGTCACCCTTCTGCAGCAAATCAGGGGCGTAATCGCCTCACTGCGGTAAATCAGGGGCATAATCGCCTCACTGCGGTAAATCAGGGGCGTAATCACCTCACTGTAGTAAATGTTAGCACAAAAAATAGTTTTCAGCCAAGGGGGCGTAATCGCCTCACTGCAGTAAATGTTAGCACAGAAAATAATTTTCAGCCAAGGGGGCATAATCGCCTCACTACAGTAAATGTTAGCACAAAAAATAGTTTTCAGCCAAGGGGGCGTAATCGCCTCACTGAAGTAAATGTTAGCACAAAAAACAATTTTCAGCCAAAGGGGTGTAATCGCCTCACTGCAGTAAATGTTAGCACATAAAACAATTTTTAGCCAAGGGGGCGTAATCGCCTCACTGTAGTAAATGTTAGCACAAAAAATAGTTTTCAGCCAAAGGGGCATAGTCGCCTCACTGCAGTAAATCGGGGGCATAATCACCTCACTGCAGTAAATCAAGGACACAGTTGGCCCACTACGAAAAAATCATGGGCATAATTGCCCCACTGCGGAAAAATCAGGGGCGTAATTGCCCCACTGCGACGTATTCCTGCAAAAATCTCAACAACAGCAAACGTGAAGTATAGGAACCCATTTGTGGGTCCCATCGGGCATGCCAGAAATGTGATATCAAGATGTTTAACCTATTCTAAGCAATTAAAATGCAATGGGAAGCATAATGAAACACCTCAAGATTAGCCTAAGGAATTTGAAAATACAAAGAGGAAAATGTTAAATGAAGATAAATGATTATACCTTCCTCCTTGCAGCTGAAACTCCTTGGTTGGCCCTTGATTTGGATTGATATGTATGCTCCTTGATGGCTCTTGATGTGGCTAAAATGAAGGATTAGACTATGTGCTTGAATGCTAATGCAAATGGATGGAATTGATGGTTAAATGAGGGCACAAAATGGCAGCATTTAGTTGCAAAAATGGCTAAGTCCCTAAATGCTTTTGAAGAGGGGGTATTTATAGGAGAATTTGAATTCTCTAGAGAATTCAACGGTTGAGATTATCCAACAAGGTCAAGATGAATGGCTATGGTGGGTTGAGAACTCACAAGCCCTCATATCTTGACATGTGGATGGTGAAGTGGCCAAGAAGAGGTGAGGTGTAAATGAGATGGCCAAAAGGTACATGAGGTGGAGGAAGGACAAGTACCTTCCAGGTAACTTGGGGAGTGAGAAGATCTCCTCAGAAAGGAATTTGTTGTCCCCAAGTGAGAGTGAAAGGGACACTTGAGGAATTTTGGAATTCCTCAAAAATCTCCATGGGAAAAGGAGAGGTGGTTGGAGAAATAAATGTGAATTAAAAATTCACATTCTTAGGAGAGTCTAAAGGATATAAGAGGGTCTCCAAGAGGGTGGGAATTGGTCACATGTGCATGAGGTGACATGTCAAATATTCTAGAAGCCTAGGGAAGAAAAGATGTGAATTAAAAATTCACGTGGTGAGGAGAGAGACATAGGATGAATAAATGAGAATTAAAAATTCTCATGGGAAAGAGGGTCAATGTCCAAAGAGGAAAAATGGAAGAATTGACCAAAAAGTGGTGTTAAAAATGGTTAATGACTTTGATTAAAGTTGTGCAAACACTTGATTATAATAATTAATGGAAGATTAGAGACAAGTGGAAAATGTAGGAGGATGTGATATTAATCCTTGATTCAGAGGATGCACACCCTAGATATGAATTAATTAAATTAATTCATATTAGAGATGGATTATGGAGGATGTGACAAGGAGTGAGAAAAAATGAATTTTAAATTGATTTTAATTCAATAGATTAGGATGACTAAATTAAATAAATTGGTGTATTTATTTAATTTAGAGAAGATAAAAGAACCAAATAAAGTATTTAATTATTAAATTAAACACTTTAAGAGTCTTATGTGAGAAGTGCAATATTAATTAAATAAATTAATATTGACAGAATTGATGAATAAAGGGGGAAATTTGATCATATGGGAGTGATCAAATTTGGGTGTCTACAATAAAAATAAAGGAAGAGATCATAAAGGGGGATCCAATTCTCTATCCAATATTAGAGTCAACATAGGGGTGTTGGATATTGCCAATTATTGTGTAAGAGAAAAATAATTAGCAAGAAGAGGAGACTTTAGATATAGGTTTTCATTCTCTCCAATGTGATTATTGCATTTGAAGAGATAATATATAGCATGGGAATTAAGAGGGGAAAGATCAAGGGTAGGAAGGTAAGATCTAGATTGGAATAAGGAATATTTTTTGTGGTGAATTGGAGAAATTAGTAAGACAGAGAGGAGAGAAGTAAGGAATTTGATTGATATGAATGCTTTCCTTGATATGAACTTGTGTGTATTTGGGATAAACAAAGTCAAGAGCAGGAGAAAATAGGTTAGGTCATAAACCCATTTCCATGTATGATTACCAATAGTATAATCAATTTATATAATTTTATTTTTATTTTAATGAAGAAATATGCATTTTGATGTATCAAAATTCTTTGCATTTTTTTTTGCATGTGATATGTATATGTATATATTTATTTGTGTATATGGATATGTATGATTTGATTGTTCTTGTAGCATCGAGTGGATATGGTTGATAGAAAATAGGCCTTGTACTAGCTATATTAGGCTAGGCTAGAAAAATTTAAATCTATGACCTCTGGAGAAAGATCTCCCTCCCCTACATATTTGACATCTACATCGAGAAGGGAGTGAGGAACATAAAAGGAGAACACATTTCATTTAAAGATAACTTTTAGATGTAACTTTAAATATCCTTTTATGCTAGATACTAGAAAACAAAATAGAAAAACCTAGACCCCCTATGGTTAACCTACTCTTGAAAAAATTCAAATCCTAAAAGTCTCTTCCTAACCCTACAACATTTAAAATTTTAGCTTCAATAAAACAACAATAAGAGAGCTAGCCCTCCTCTATCTAACCTATTTCACCATAAGTGTGTTTAGACTTTTAAACTCAATTAGGTGCTTCCTAGGTGAGTACATCTTATGCTAGAGCTTCAGCTAGTTGACTTGTGCATGAAGAAATTATACCTTTGTGATGATCCATGTTTTTTCTTTGTGGCAATCATCTTTCTATTGGTGGTACTAGTGTGGGTGTGTTTATATTGGGAATAATTATTATATCTCATGTTCTAAATGTATGTTCTTTAATGTTTATATACATCTTTGTGGTTGATTGGCATGATCTTGTGGTGGTATGTTGGTGTTTTTAATTGTGCATTACCTTGTTGTTTGGTTCTAGTTTGATGCTTTATCATACTATGATTTAACTAATCTCTATGTATTATTCATGATTGATTTATAATTCAACATCATGATAAGGAAATGACCAAAGACAAACATCAGAGGAACATAAAATCAAGAATACAAAGAAGAGAAGAATTTGGAGAAACAAATGCAATGAATACAAAAATTTTGTGCAATAAGGAAATTTAATCTTAGAGTTGAACGTCACTTTGTGGCTTGGTGCTTTGTTGATGTAAGTCTTCAAACCTCAATTACCTCTAGTTTTTGTATTCCTTTTGATTTCTTTTCTTGAAGCTTAAAATTATGGTAGGACTTATTCCAAGATGATTCCTTGACTATCATTGATGAAATTCAAACACAGAAAATATAATAAGGTGTCACAAACATGCCAAACAAGGTATGCGAATGCAAAATATGGCGTGCTAGTGGACTAGTGTAGTATAAAGAATTGACTTTTGAATATATATATATATATATATATATATCTTTTGTGATTGATTGGTTGGTAGATGGATTCATATGTCATAGTAAATTTCCATAAACACATTTACATGGTCATTAATTGAAAATATATGGCATGAGATCCAATGTGATAATGAATATTTTGCGAAAGGTGACTTTAGGGCATGAAAAATGTGAATTTAAATTTGGTAAACAATATCCCACAAAAAAATCTAGTCCAAAGTGTCTAATTTATTGGATTTTGCAATGGAAAATCGTGAGGTGCTTTGTACTGGTTGATTACTAATGGGTATTGTGCTAAATGGGTCACTTAGTATTTATGATGCATGTGAAAAATGGTATAGAAAAAGCTGTAAGTTCTATAATATGCACTTTTCTCCCTTCAATTATAAAGAATATTATAATTTGACTTACAAAACTTGTGTGATTTGTAAATTGAACACTTCAATAATGTATATGATTTGATTTATTTGAATAATTTAGTTGTGCATGCATTGAGGAATAGTGAACTTGATAAAAAATGCTAATTAAGGAAGATCTATTGATGACTTTGAGTGTATTGAAAATATAATAGAAAACTAAAGGGATCACATCAAACTAGATTTATGTAAAGAAGCTATGTAAAAAAGACACAAAAAGTGAACTTATAAAAAGAGGACATAGAAATACACATTCAGTAGATATATAAATGAATGATGAAACAATACACCTTATAATCATATTTTAAAACTGTTGAATTTTATTTTTGAACAAGAGAATAGACTCATTAATTAAAAAATCATATAAATTTACATTTAAAAAACCTTTTACAAATTTGTTTCAAAATTTCTCTTTCATATACATTGTTATATTGTTCTACTTTGTCTTTTTAACTATTTATCTCTTGAAAAAAATCTCCAAATTGATGGAGTCTCATTATTTTTTGTTTTGTCAAGCCAATTAAGGATGTTAATTTAATGACTTAGAATAGATAATTTTCTTAGAAATTAGACTTGTCACTCCTTTTTAAGCACCGAATCCAAATGCATTATTATTCATTGACCTTCTAAATCCTCCTAGATTGAGAGATAATTGAATGTGTGTTGCTCGAAATGAATAGAAAATAATATTTTTATACCAATACATAATAATTTACATAAACACCCACACACACATATTGCTTTAGGTGAGACAATAGGTCAATTTGAATTTAGGCAAGTTGAGTTCATAGTTATGACGATGACCTCATGATTGTCGACTTGACCTAGGATAAAATAGATGGAATAGATTATAATTGTGATAGGTCGAATATATGCGTTAGAAAACGAGCAACAAACTAAAGAGTGCAAATAAACACCAAAACAACCTACACCTCAAGATTAGCCTAAGTTGGAATCAACACAAGATAAAAACAACAAATGGAACTTTATACCTTGTGTCGAATCGATCCTTTGGTTGGCCCTTCGATCTTTGATGTGTATGCTCCTTGGATGGCAAGATATGCAAACTAGATGATGATGTGAGGATAGATGGAAATGGATGAAAGCATGAAAATGTCTAAGTGTAGCTTGAGAAATAAAATTGCAAGAGTTTGGCTAGCAAAATGATCTCCCCCAAATGAGAGAAAAGAGGGGGTATTTATAGGAATTTTGAGAATTCCTAAAAGAAATGGATGGCCAAGATTGAGCCACCAATGATCAAGATGTAGGGCTAAGGTGAGTTGAGAACTCACAAGCCCTCACATATTGACATGTGGCATATGATATAGCCCTAAAAGGTGAAGTGGACATGAGGTGGAAGGATAGTACATGACATGGAGGGGGGTACAAAGAACCTTGGGATTGGACAAGATATCCTCATAAAGGAGGTACTTGTCCCCATGTGGGGGAGAGGACAAGTTGGGAATTAAAAATTTCTCAAATATTCTCATGGAGATGAGAGAAGGAATTTAAAATTCCTTAAATGCATTGGAGGATTAAATGTGAATTAAAAATTCACATGGGGAAGTGGAGTGCCTTGTCCAAAAGGAGAAAGCCTTTAATAGGGTTGACTCAATTAAGTGATTAGGATTGTGCAAGTACTTGATTAGATTAATTAATGAAGATTAGAAGAGGGTTAGATCTCACATGTGACTTGATGTCACAAGTCAAAGATCACATGGGGAAGAGAAAAATGAATTTAATATTCCTTGGAAGGATAAAAGGAATTAAAAATTCCTTGAGAGGTTGATTAGGCTAGTTAGTGAAGGATTAGAGGATGGTTAGGTGGTTAAGAGAGATTAGAGGCCAACTTGCAAAAGTTTGAGGATGTGACACCTCCTAATCAAGGATTAGGCATGTGCACATCCTAATGATGAGATTAGAAGAAGGATTAAGATTAGATAAAAATGATGGAGGATGTGACATGAGGAGGAATTAAATAAATATGATATTTAATTCATTTGATGAAAGGAGGATTAAAAAAATAAGGTATTATTGATTAAATACCTTAGGGATTTGACATAATTAAAGTTATTAATTAAATAATAGCAGTATTACTTAATTAACGAAAATAAGACGAAAGGGGATGAATTTGGATAAATTAAGTGTCCAAATTCAGGTGTCTACATTTTGCCCCTCTTTGAGATGATGTTACGAAGTAGCATCATTTCAAAGAATATTAAAACATAGAACCTAGAAGAGGATGGTTAGATTGGAAAAGATGCCTCAATCATCAAAGGATTGACTAGGAAGGAAGATGATGGGCGTGAAGATGAAAGTTAGGGATTGAGGATGCCCCCTCAAGAGGACATCAGGGTTCAAGAGAAGATGATGCAAGGAGGGTTGAAGAAGATGATGCAAAGTGATGGGTAAGAAAGGATGAAAAGGCGATAGGAGATTGGGAGGGAAGCGTGATGAAGGATGAATGGATGGGGGGGATTTTGATAGATGAGAAGATGAAGGTGAAATGCAATCCAAATGCAATTTGCCATCGTTGGAGCACTGATTTTTGCTATAGCATAAGACCCAAGACGCCAGGGTATGAAGAACCAAGGCAGATTAGTGTCTAATGCATAAAACAAACATAACAAACAAGAAGGCTATCCCAACACCCCAAAGTCACGATGACCTTGGTCGGGCCAGGTATTGGGATAACCACAAGCACACAAGGATGCCCCAGCATAACACAAGACCTCAGGGATCTTGGTGGGTACTACATGGGACAGCCGAGAAGACAAAAAAAAGATCAAGATACACCCCTATGTTGACTAGTCAAAGCACACCATGATATGATGGATCAAGGCGACCATGACAAGTGATGATAGGGAGCTCAAATGATAAACAAAAGGAAAAAGCATCAAAAGATCACAATCAATTTCAAACGTCCTTTTCCATAGGATCAATCAAGAGGATGGATGGGATTGATGAGGTCTGTTAGGAAGGATGCATCCTATTGAGACTGATGATGGATACTAAATTAAAATATTGATATGACGTAGGATATTTAGAACTGATTGGATTTGATGATACAAGTGAATCTCATTCGTTAAGATCTAGCTAGATAAGGGCGTAGCTTGACGATGTGACACAAGAGACATGACACAAGAGACATGACACAAGATAGGAGACTAACACATCCAAGTGACCTAGGGGCTCGGGGGCTGATAAAAGATTAGCCTTCCCTATGTGGAAGCGCAGAGCCCTCATAGTTCGATAAAAGGCTGATGATAGACCATGATGGAGATTTTGATGGATGACCAAGATAGGATGGAGAATAGGAGAAAAGTGGACAATATAGATTGATGATGGATGGAACCCTAGGGGCGGATCAAATGATCGACCTTGCCTACGTGAAAGCGCAGGGGCAACGTAGTTCGACATAAGGCCAAAGACAAGTGATGGATAAAAGATGATGAGATAACCCTAGATAAGGGGATAAAATGATTGGACCGATATGATGGGACAAGATAGACCTATTGGATTGGATTGGAGGATAGTGACTATATAAAGCTCAGGGATGGGATAGTTATCCAAATCATCAAAGATGAAGTGGGCGGATGACATGCCATATAGATGAATGATGAAGTGATAAGATAGATGATGTTGGATTGTATGGGGAGTAGCCAATGACAAGGGATTAAGAGATGTGATGTGGATAGAGATAAATGGACAGGAAGATAATGATGGGGAGAGGGAAGGGATGTTATGATGGATGGGTAGGGGGATAAGGATAGGGAGGTTAAAAGGATTGTGGGGAGTGATTAGAAGATAAGGATGGGGAGATGGAAGGGATTGTTCTGATGGAATGAACGATGTCTCCAAGGACTGCATCACAAATGAAGATAGATTCCCCCACCCTAGATATGACATGTGCGGGGAGGAATGAAGGATGGAAGACAAGTGGATGGGAAGATAAAAGAGTGAGATGGATGAAGATATGATGCATGTATAAGGAAGGGAGATGGAAGGTAGCATGACAGGTGGATAAGGAAGATAGACAAGTGCAAATGAGGATTTGGGTAGTGTGTGGATGTGGGGAATGTATGCTAAGAGGTGTCCAAAGCATGCTTATATGTTTGCCCCATTGTTATCAAGATCACAAGGAGGATGGAAGTATGGGGATAAGTGAGATATGCTAAGCAAAATGTGTAAGATAGGGAGGATGGAGGGGTGAATGAAAAGGATGTATAGGATGGAGACGGGTGCATAGCTGGAAGCAAAGCGGATGGAGGGAACGCAAATTAGGAAATTGCCCCCAAGTGCAGATGGGGATTTACGCATGACACCTGTTTGCCAGGTTTTCATCATGGTACTTATCCAAGGCGCTTGTTTGCCAAGTTTTGACCATTGGATAGATTGTTTCTCTTTACTATTTTATTTTTTGATTTTTGATTTTGATTTTTGATTTTATTTTTTTTGGATTTTTATTTTTTTGGATTTTTTGATTTTTTTCACTTTTTTGGACTTTTGGACTTTTTTGGATTTTTGGACTTTTTGGATAGTATGCGGAAGGAGATGGATAAGGATAGGGAGGCAAATAAGTGGATTTAGAAGACATGCGATAAGGATATGGATGAAGGACTCAAGCATCAAGTTCTATATCAGGTATTAAGAGCTCATGTTTGAGCTGATTGTTGGATGTTGGTACAACCTTATGAGGATAAATGGATTATGCAAGAGGATGAATTAGAGGGATTTGATGGGGGAGATACATGGGATAATGGGTGGGATGTTGGAAAGTGTATGGATGGAATGATGGGGTGGATATGTGATGGAGAGATGTGTTTAGGACCAACATTGGCACATGTGGTGATGGATGTGAAAATATAAGAGGACTAATGGATGGAGAATGTGGGGATAATGAAGGAGATGGAATAGTGAATTTCGGGACATAGGGACCCAAAACAGACTTAGGAGATGAAAGGGGGGTATGATTAGCTTTTGGATTAGCAACTTTGGATGTTCTTACAGATTTTTCATTTGATGGCATTGCATCTTTTTTCTTTGGGATCCACATGGTTTTGATTTTTGCTTTAGTGGGCCTTTGTGGCTGATGGGTTTGATTTGGATTATGGATTTGATTTTTCTTTTCTTCAACATGTCGTATAGAGGGGACATGGGGAGCTTTAGATTCATGTGGATGTTTGGATTTATGCATTTTTATGTTAGCATCCAAAGTGCATTTATTAGCAATGGGATGGGTGTGAGGGGATGGACGATGTGGAGCAATGGAGGTAGGAGTATGGGGATTACGTGTAGATGGGGGATGTTTAGGTATGTGCCTTTGTTGATCCTGATTATGGGATATGCGAGAGGGATGTTTATGATGGATGACATGGATAGGCATTGGATGGGTGAAAGGATGAGATGGAGGAGGTGATCTTGGGATATACGGACCCAAGATGGATAGAGTAGATGAAGGACGGAGATGGTGGATGGAGGGATGTAAGGACCCAAAATGGATGGAGCAGATGAAGGAGGAATATGGACGGCTATTTTGAGGTGATACGATAAAGGAGGAGGGATGGCAGCATATGATTTGGTGGGCGATGGGAAGAGCTGACATTTCTTTTGGAAAAGGCGTTGAGGACATCTAGAGGTTGTACCAACGTGTTTAGATTGTGAGTCTTGGGGAATAGATCCAAGACCTTGCATGCAGATTTGTTCTTTGACTTGGATGGGCTCTAAAATACCTTGCTCGTGAAGGCCTAGACCTTTTCCTTGATAGTTCATGTTCTTGAGCATTTGATCCATGATAGGATTTTTGTTATTGTGAAAACATGATGCGAGTCCATTATTAGGTGGGGGATGATGGGTGGTATAGACACTATGTTTTTTTTCTGCAAGGAGGCCACCATGGAAGAATGTGAAAGTACCAAGGGGATATGCAAGCGGTGTGGGGATATCATTTTTAGGCAATGATGGGGGATCCTGAGAAGGAGATGATGGGATAGCATCATTTGGATGGGTGGTATCTAGAGAGGGAGTAGAGGATATGATAGGATCTAATTTTGTGGTAGCAGGCTCATGCAATGGAGATGGAGATGGAGCGGTAGAATCTTGAATGTCAAGAGGATCATGGGATGGAATGGATGGGGGACTGTGATCTTGCAGTAGACTAGATGGGATGGTAGGATCTTGATCTGGAGGAGGGGATATGTTGGCATGCTTTGGATCAGGCTCTTGGCATGATAATGGAGTCATGGGGGGACTCTTCAAGTGGGGAAGATGGAAGGATGGAGGATTCAAAATATTCCTGGGAATGAATACTAGGAGTGGAAGAAGTGGATTGGATTTGGGTGTCATCGATAGGTTCGATGGCTCTCGGAGTAGGGGGAGGGTGTTCAATGGATTTGGTAGATGTGATGGTAGGAGATGGGGGCTCAGTGGATTCAGAGGATGCGATGGTTTTGATGGTTTGAGTGGTGCGAGGGGTGGTATAATCAATGATAGGTGTTGGGTGGAGAAGGTTCTCGTCACTAACGACCATGGATGATGGGTTGGGATGGCATGCTTCCATGACTACAATGTGTGGAGTGGGGGATGTTTCCTTTGTTATAAGTCCTTGGAGAAACTTGAATACGCTAGGCTGAGATGGTGAGGTGGGAGTGGATGAAGGTTTATGGATTAGTGGACTAGGATTAGATGGAAGATTAAGACTAGATGGAGGATTAAGGTAAGGATATGGGCATGGGGAATTAGGATAGGATGACATGGACGGTGGATCGTTGGTAGAAGATATGGGTGGTGTGTTGTAATAAAGGTATTGGGATGGTGGATTAGGATGGGAAGATGCAGGTGTTGGATTAATATAGGGAGATGCAGATGTTGGATTAGGGTAAGTTGATGGGTGTGTTTGACTAGGATAGGAAGGTGTGAATGTAGGATTAGGCTGAGCGGATTGGTATGGAAGATTAGGGTAGTGGGTACATGTGGATGAAGGATTGAGATAAGAGGATGTGGATGGGGGATCAAGATAGGGGTATTGTGACGACAAACTAGGATAAGGGGATGATGTAGATGAAGGATATGATGGATATGATGGACATCCCTTGTCAAAGGTAGCATAAGGAGTGTGATTAGGCATAGATGAAGACATGATGGGACAACTCGATGGGGTGATTGGGTTTTGGAATGTGGGTGGAGAAAGCTTACTAGCAATGATAGTGTCAAGGGGATCTATGTCGTATACCTCTTGATCAACAAGACTTTCATTATCATTGTTGACGTAATTAGGGTTTCCCTTGACCACTATTGATGGAGGATAAGAATTCATGATGATGAAAGGATAAAGATGATGGATAAATATTTTGGATGGGATCGGACTAAAGCTCAAATCTGGATTTTGGTCAAGCTCAGATCAGGATTGGATTAAAGCTCAGATTAGGATGATTGGATGATGCGATGGGATTGATTATGACGATAAGATTTGATTATCAAAGGATGATTGCGACACTGAATCTACTTCGATATGGAAGTAGATTGATTGGGTCAAATGTGATTGGATAGGAATGCGATTGGATTGGATTGGATTGGATTGGATAAGATCGATCGATGATTGAATGATAAGATCAACTGATGGATGACAAAAGAGACTACAAATCCCGTTCAGAGATTATCTTAGATGACTTAGGATATTGATTGATTGGATTAAAGGATAAATGGATGATTGCGGCACCGAATCCACTTTGAGATTGAAAATGGATTGATTGGGCCAACGATGACTAACTTAGGACGGATGACAATCCTAAGCAAATGTTGATGAGGATGATCAGATCAGACACTTAGGTCAATTTGGATAATAACCCGAGATGAAGTTCAGGGGATTTGGATGGGGAAAACGATGATTTGATTGGAGAAATGGATGATAGAAATGGATGAACAAATACTCAAAATGAGCAAACGATTGATCGAGACGAGTAAACAAATTATCAAAATGATAGAACGAGGGTTCAGAATGATGAAAAGAGGTGTGAAATGGATGAATGTTTACTCGGAATGAGTAAACAAATGATCGGAACGACAGAACGAGAGTTCAGAATGAGGAAAGGAGGGGTGAAATGGATGAATGTTTACTCGGAACGAGTAAACGAATGATCAGAACGACTGAACAGGAGTTCAGAATGGGGAAAGGAGGTGTGGAATGGATGAATGTTTACTCGAAACGAGTAAAAAAATGATCAGAATGATAGAACAAGAGTTTGGAATGATGAAAGGATGTGTTAAATGGATGAACGTTTACTCGGAACGAGTAAATGGATGATCGAATGATAGAACAAGAGTTCAGAATGATGAAAGGATGTGTGAAATGGTTGAATGTTTACTTGGAACAAGTGAAACAAGATCGAATGACAGACGAGAGTTGAATGAGGAAAAGGAGGGGTGAAATGGATGAATGTTTACTCGAACGAATAAACGAATGATCAGCAACGAACGGGAGTTGAATGGGGAAAGGAGGTGTGAAATGGTTGAATGTTTTACTGAACGAGTAAACGAATAATCGAGAATGATAGAATGAGAGTTCAGAATGATGAAAGGATGTGTTAAATGGATGAACGTTTACTCGGAACGAGTAAACGAATGATTGGAATGATAGAACGAGAGTTCAGAATGATGAAAGGATGTGTGAAATGGATGAATGTTTACTCGGAACGAGTAAACAAATGATCGGAATGACAGAATGAGAGTTCAGAATGAGGAAAGGAGGGGTGAAATGGATGAGAGTTTACTCGAAATGAGTAAACGGATGAGCGAAATGACAGAACAAGAGTTTAGAATGATGAAAGGATGTGTTAAATGGATGAGAGTTTTCTCAGAACGAGTAAACAGATGAGCGAAATGACAAAACGATACTTTGGAATGATGAAAGGATGTGTTGAATGGATGAATGTTTACTCAGAACGAGTAAATAGAGAGAATGGTAGGGTATACCCCCTCGAGGAGGAAAATGGTGAAGAAAAAGGTGCCCCGACCAACTTCTCAAAAGTATGAAGTGGTATATATCATCGGAAAGAGCATGAAAAGCGAGAGAATTGCCTTTGAACGGAGTCAATCGGATAAATAGTGTGGAAATGGAGGCCCAGGAAGAAAAGAGAAGGTCCAGTCACGACATAAGGTCAGATCCGCCAGCAGGAGTCAAGTCGCCACCAAAAGGTGAGTCCGGAATGGGCAAGTGAGCGCCAATGAGGTTAATGCCGGAAGGTCAGTCCACCACGGAAAAGCAAGTCCGCCCGGAAGGAGGTCTGCCCGCGGAGGTCCGGATCCCTGCTTGGGAGGCCGGAGTCCACCAGGAGGCCGAGTCCCACAGGAGAGGAGGGTCGCCGCCGGAAGGTGAGGTCCACCACCCGAGAAAAAGTTGCTCAAAAGTATGAAGTGTTATATGTCGTTGGAAAGAGCACAAAAAATCAAGAAGATTGGTGCTTGAATGGAGGAAAATGGGTTTACAGTGTGCACATGGCAGGGCATATACGGTTGCCTGTCAGGGAAAATCCGCCATAGCATGAGGTCAAGTCCGCCACAGCATGAGGTCAGGTCTGCCAAAGGATAAGTTTAAGCTTGATTTTTTGATGGATGGGTAAGGCAAAGGACCCAAAATATAGCAAACACTGATAAACAGATTTGGCTAACCTGAAAATGACTGGTTTTGCACGAGAAAGACAATTTAGACAGCACAACCCTAAGATTAGTAGAAATGGGTATGGCCAACAAAGTCTTCTACTCTAGGATGAACATGGTTGCTAAGGAGTCCTTGATATACACTCGATACGTGAGGCCCAAACCGTGAACACCAACCCGTTACAAGCGTGAGTCGAGAACCTTAGCGAGATACTAAAGGCTCGGACCAACTCTTCACGTCATCCCGACGCTTCGCCAATTACAACGTGGTTGGATTGAGGTACAGCTTTCGCTCTCCCCCCTTTATATACCCCGTCGATTTGCGTGGTTGGAATCGTCCCTTGGGGTAATGAAATCCCCAAGCAGGTCCCACTAAGAAAATAAAAATAGAGTGACTCAAAGGACTTGGAAAGCTATGATTTCTTGTCACCCAGGATCGCTAAATGGTGCAAGGGGATTGGATACGTCAAATAGCCTTCCACAAGCACGCTAAACAAGGTTTGTTGACCCCTCTAATTAAACTATGTGCCTAATTTACCAAAGAACAATTGGTAAAAACTTGAAATTTCACCTTCGGGCAGTCAGGTCCACCACCGGAAGGTCAGGTCTGCCACCAGAGGTCAGGTCCACCATCGGAAGGTCAGGTCCACCACTGGAGAAAAAAAAGGTGCCCCGGCCAACTTCTCAAAAGTATCAAGTGTTATATATCGTTGGAAAGAGCACGAAAAAATAAGAATTGCCTTTGAACGGAGTCAATCGGACAAACAATGTGGAAATGGCGGCCCCAGGAAGAAAGAGCAAAAGGTCAAATCCGCCACCGCATAAGGTCAGGTCTGCTACAGCATGTGGTCAGGTCCGCCACCGGAAGGTCAAGTCTACCACCGGAAGGTCATGTCCGCCACTGGAGGTCAGGTCCGCCACCAGAAGGTCAAGTCCGCCACCGAAAGGTCAGATCCACCACCAGAGAGGTCAGGTCTGCCACCGGAAGGTCAAGTCCACCACTCTGTAACTAGACTTGCAAAAATGCTAAAAACAACAAATATGGAAGAAAAAGACCCGTTTGTGGGTCCCACCGGGCGTGCCAGAAATGTGATAGGTCGAATATATGCATTAGGAAATGAGCAACAAACTAAAGAGTGCAAATAAACACCAAAACAACCTACACCTCAAGATTAGCCTAAGTTGGAATCAACACAAGATAAAAACAACAAATGGAACTTTATACCTTGTGTCGAATCGATCCTTTGGTTGGCCCTTCGATCTTTGATGTGTATGCTCCTTAGATGGTAAGATATGTAAACTAGATGATGATATGAGGATGGATTGAAATGGATGAAAGCATAAAAATGGCTAAGTGTAGATTGAGAAATAAAATTGCAAGAGTTTGGCTAGCAAAATGATCTCCTCCAAATGAGAGAAAAGAGGGGGTATTTATAGGAATTTTGAGATAAGAGGATGTGGATGGGGGATCAAGATAGGGGTATTGTGACGACAAACTAGGATAAGGGGATGATGTAGATGAAGGATATGATGGATATGATGGACATCCCTTGTCAAAGGTAGCATAAGGAGTGTGATTAGGCATAGATGAAGACATAGAGGTTGATTAGGCTAGTTAGTGAAGGATTAGAGGATGGTTAGGTGGCTAAGAGAGATTAGAGGCCAACTTGCAAAAGTTCGAGGATGTGACACCTCCTAATCAAGGATTAGGCATGTGCACATCCTAATGATGAGATTAGAAGAAGGATTAAGATTAGATAAAAATGATGGAGGATGTGACATGGGGAGGAATTAAATAAATGTGATATTTATTTAATTCATTTGATGAAAGGAGGATTAAAGAGATAAGGTATTATTGATTAAATACCTTAGGGATTTGGCAGAATTAAAGTTATTAATTAAATAATAGCAGTATTACTTAATTAACGAAAATAAGACGAAAGGGGATGAATTTGGATAAATTAAGTGTCCAAATTTAAGTGTCTACAATAATAAACATAGATTTTATGAATCAATGTGTATACTATTATGGATAATTAGATGGATAGATCGAACATATGAGAACATGAAGTTCAAGTGTTAATATATAAAAGATCTTCTAAAGATGAGGTGAAATCTATCCAAATATGCTTAACTTTATATTAAAGTATGACATTTGTCATATGCATATATACCAAGACATGATCCAAAAATAAACACAAAATATATTTATTTTAAATATCATCATAATATATTTTTCACCCTTAAATTATAATTATATAAAAATAAAACTTTTGAAATAATTAAAAAAATAAATTATTCATCCTTAAATAAAAAGATTAAAAATAAATAAATTTTTGAAATAATTAAAAATAAAAACAAAAAATAATAAAAAATAAAGCCAAAATGAATCACTTAATTCAAATTTCACATATACATCTATTAAAGATGAAAACACAATAACATTAGTTTAATTTAGAAATGGAAATTACAAATACAGATTTGCATTTTCTCTGAATTATTAAGCATCTTAAGCTTAATCATATAATCCCTTTCTCCATTGTTTTTTTTCACCTAGTGCATGTGGGATTAAGAACCCTTTGGTCAAACCATATTTTCTCTTTTGCGCAGCAGAACAAAATTGAAGATATCTTCCGCATGGCAGAGATTCTGCAGAGAGGATACTAACTCTTGCTTCTAT
The DNA here is from genome assembly GCA_007258455.2 of Sequoia sempervirens. Taxonomy (NCBI): domain Eukaryota; kingdom Viridiplantae; phylum Streptophyta; class Pinopsida; order Cupressales; family Cupressaceae; genus Sequoia; species Sequoia sempervirens. Next base: position 339,030,579 of record VDFB02105785.1, read on the forward strand.
ATATACTGCAAAGCATGCTTGCTCCCGTAGTTGTCAAAGAAATCTTTGAGGCACTGTGACCAATTCTGTAACACTTACAGCTCCCACATTAATATCCATACAACGCGAACGAAAATAGCAACAGAATTGAAACGGGATGCAGAATCGGTCCAAAGAAACAGAAAAGTACAGAATAAAAGGGCCCACATGACCCGGCCACCTAAGCAGTCGAATGCTTAGAGTGTTCCGGTTAAGCCGGCCCCTTCTTTAGTTAGCATATTGCAGTGAAAAAACACTCATGTTTACTTAAGTTAGCTTATTGCTTGAAACACTAATTATAGAGGAATTCATGTCCGTTGATTACGGAGGAAAACTAACGTTAACAAGAGCTTCATCTCATTTAAACACTTTTTAAAAAATGGCTCAGTTCTGCTTTTATTCCTCAAAATCTTGAATGCCCCAGGTGATGTTTAATTAGTTGGAGATCCTCATACGAAAAACCCTGCAACCGGGAAGAAGTTCTCAGTCATGTAGATCATACAAGGCGTATGCTCAATCTCAACGACCACCACATCTCTGGAACGTTGTCTCCCGCTATCGGTGGTCTACGCAATTTGAAAGAGCTCTACTATCATATAAACACTTTCTACGACCATTCTTGACAAGCTTGCAAATTCCAGAGAGTTGGAGTCTTTAGATTTCTCACAGAATAATCTCGACGGCCAAATCCATGTGTAATTGAGTGGCCTCAAAAGCCTCAGGTCGTCGTCACTCTATAACAACTTTCTTACCAAAAGCATTACTCAGCTTCCCCTGTTGGAGGTGGTTTATTTGAACAACAATAATTTCACTACTTAAAATATTAAATGAAATGAGTGTGGCTACTTCAAATAATAGTTTCTTCATCTTGTAATTTTAAATTGCAGCCTTTATAATTTATAATTTATAATTTATGTATCAATGTAAACATTCATTAATTAATTTAATAAAAATTTGAAATACCTAAGCACTCTTCAATTTTTAATTCTTAAATAATAAAGATGAATGAATAATAATTAAATAATAAATAATAAACAATTATCATATTTTATAAAAACAAAAATCAAATAAAAATATATATATATTAAATCAAACTATATATTAATCACAATCTTAGATTTTAACTTTATAGATCATTACAAATAAATATAAACTTAAAAAATATATATTCTTAAGCATAATCTCTAATTACATTAATATTCATTCAGTAGAAGCATAGCTTAAATATTCTAATCATTGCTGATGCAAATACACCTAAGAAATTACACCTGCAAATAACAATAGCTAAACAGCAAAAACCAAATTGCGGCTCCATATGTGAGGGAGTCTCCATATCAACTGCCGTACGTTGAACACAATCTACAATGCTTCCAATCCACACTCAATGCATGGCATTGATGCGAGCAGTATGTCTGAGACACACTCATTTGGACCTTGCAAGAGTCAACTCTGAATTTAAATATTTCTGGGGTCTAATGTCTCTCAACATCTCCACCACTTCTCTCATGGAGGGCCTTTCCTCTGCCTTAGCCTCTGTACACTTTAACGCAATTCTAATCATACCCACCATCTTTCCTTTCACGGCTGATTCTGTCGCTTCGTCTCCAAGCCCTTCATCAATCACCGCATCTTCCCTTCCACTGAATGATTTTACCCAGCTCACAATGTCCACTTCCTCTGCAAAACTCGAACCCACTGCCCTTTCCCTCGTTATCAATTCCAACAACACCACACCATAGCTGTAAACGTCCATCTTCTCCGTCATTCTGATTGAAAGTCCACGTTCTGCAGCACATAAAAAATCCAAATCAGAAAAGCAAAGCAAAATTCATAGCACAGTAAAACTAATATAGACATTCTCTTACCAGGTGCAATGTAGCCCAAAGTACCCATAACAGAGGAATCAACAGTGAGGGACCAGTCCATGAGTTGAGCAATCCCGAAATCAGAAATATGGGGTTCCATATCTGAATCGAGCAGTATATTGCTGGGCTTGATATCACCGTGTATGATCCCCGGATTGCAGTCATGATGAAGGTATGATAGCGCATGAGCTGTGCCGATGGCAATCTTGTAACGGATATCCCATCCTAAAACAGGAGGGGGCTTCATCTCGTGCAATATATCATTCAAACTCCCGTTGGACATGTACTCGTATAGAATGAACCCGCGATCTTTCATTTGCCACATCTCCAACAGTTTAACCAGATTCCTGTGACGGATTTGTCCCGCCGTTTTGATCTCCCTTCTTATGCTCCGCTCCTCTTTTTGTTTAGGAGTCATCTTTATCGTCTTCAAAGCGAACAGTTGACCGGAAGGCAGCTGCACCCTGTAAACAACCCCTTTGCCGCCTTTACCAATTACATATTTCTCACTTAGATTTTCCGTTGCTCGAAAAATTGCTTGTAGTTCGGCCGGCACTTGTGCACCAGTTTCGAGAGTGGGTAAAAGTCTCCATAAAATCAGAGCTACTGGGAGACAAGAGAGCACAACTACTCCAATCACAACAGGGACTATATAGACTTTGCTGGGATGTTTGATTTGTTTAGTAGAGAAAGGAAAATCGCCCCTGCATTTACAGAGATTCCTCTGGTTCTCTGTTGCACACAAATCTGGATTGCCACTGAATGAGCTTGAGGACGAATTCCATAACTTCAACCATGACTTGGGTAGGCATCCACTGAGCTGATTATTGGAGATGTTTACTCCATCGAGGGACAACAGACTGTCAAGCGCAGATGGAATGTTGCCAGAGAGGTTGTTGGATGACAAATCCATTCTCTCTAGTTTATCTAGATTTCCTAGGGCCTCTGGAATTGTTCCACTCAATCTGTTATTGCCTATATTTAGACCAATTTCTAGACTTCCTAAACTTCCTAGTGATGGGGGAATTTGACCTTGGAATTGATTTTGCCCCAAATTTAGTTGCAGTAACTGTCCCAAATTGGACAACCAAGCTGGAATGCTTCCGGAAAAGTGGTTTCCTTCTAAAATTAGATACTGCAAATTCTGTAGACTAGCTAATTGGTGCGGCAGAGAGCCATTGAATGAATTAAAACTCAAGTCCAGCGAAAACAAGAGAGAAGTATTACCTAGCTCGTGAGGAAGCGGACCAGTCAGAACATTAGAGGAGAGGTTCAAGCGCTGTAGCTTGGAGAGTTGTCCTAATTCTGCAGGAAGGGTACCATTCAGTTGATTCATGGACAGGTTTATGGAGCTCAGGTTCTTACAGTTCACAATACTCCATGGTATTCTTCCTTGTAACTTATTATCACTCATGTCCAGATAATCAATAATAGAATTGGAACCCAGAAAATCTGAAGGAATTGCACCAGTTAGATTGTTGTGGCTCAGGATCACTCGGCTCAATCTCCGGCATCGACCAATCTCTGGAGGAATGTTCCCTTCCAACTGATTATTTCCCACAACTAGAATCTCCAAACGTCCGGAAGAGCAAAGTGCCTGAGGAATTGCGCCGGTGAGCCGGTTCCTTGTTAGGTCGACTCCTGTGAGATTGTTGTGGGCGCCCAATCCTGCAGGTATTGAGCCTGATAGCTGGTTGTCCTGCAAATATAGTTTTTGTAACTGTTTGAGATTACAAATCCTTGGAGATATGCTTCCCGTGAGACTGTTGTTGTAAAGATACAGTTCCTGTAAGCTCCTTGCCTTGAAAAGCTGGTGAGGAATTGGACCATGGAATGAATTTTCGGATAGAAACAAAAGTTGTAAATGCCCCAGTCGACCCAACTCGGGAGGAATGAACCCCTCAAGTTTGTTTTTATGTAAGCTGAGCTCCTCCAGAAGACTGCAATTCCCAAGTTCTGCTGGGATGCCGCCGGAGAGGAGGTTTTCATTTAAATAAAGCTGCCTCAAGGATTGCAGCGATCCAAGAGAGGACGGTATGTTTCCTGTGAGCTGATTCTGAGTGGCAAAAATCGCGGTGAGATTGCTGCACTTGCCAAATTCCCATGGTATTTCTCCTCTGAATGTATTGTTTGACAATTCAACTTCAGTGAGATTTATGCAGTCACCAAGCGATTTGGGGATGTGACCTCCAAGCTTATTGGTAGTAACATACAGACGTTTTAATTTTGAAAGCCGGCCCAGAGATTGTGGCAACTCCCCAACCAGCCGATTCTTTTGCACATAAATCTCTGTTAGATGCTCACAATTGGCAATGGAAGAGGGTATCTCTCCTACTAAGGAATTTTCTCCCAACCATAATATGGAGAGTTGGGTGAGATTCCCAATATTTGACGGGATCTCTCCACTCAAATTATTGGTAGACAAATAAATCACCTCCAGCAGTGGAAGCTCAAATATGGAGAAGGGAATGCTTCCGCTAAGGATGTTATGATAGATTGATAAAGAACTGAGCTTTTTGAGGTTACCCAGTTGAACAGGGATTTGCCCAACGAGTTTGTTGTCTGAGAGATCTAAAGACTCTAACTCTGTGCAATTTCCTAGCTCAGGAGGAATGGTACCAGACAGATTGTTAGAGCCCAATAACAGTTCTTTCAAATTGTGCAAAACACAAATAGCTGAAGGCAGCGTTCCAGAGATTTGGCTTTGAGAAAGATCAAGTGTACGCACCGTGTGATCTGGATGACAGGCGACTCCTTTCCAGTGGCAGGAGTACTTATCGGAGGAGTTCCAGCTGCTGAAAAAGTTGGGAGGTGCACTGAACTTGTTGAGAAGAGAAAGCAGAACGGCTCCATCACTGCTAACTGCTTCAGTGCAATGTGTGTGAAATGCTACTACAAAAAACACCAATTGTATCACTCTCACTATAAGTGAGCTCATTCTGAATTTTTCGAACAACCAGCCGTTTCCTAAGCAGTGACTGTAAATTGGAGGGGGCAAGGCCTTTATCAACAAAGCATTCAAACTGGGATACTTCCTACGAAGGGGGGCTAACTAAAATTTCTCACGTTGCTGGGAAAACTTAGGAATCTTCAACCAGTAAAAATGTACTAGTCAATACAGGACTGAGAATTTTGTGGAAAATCCAAGGGAAAAAATGTAGGGTCTTCAATTTTCCAAAGAAAATTTATTTTTAATCATGCAGCATCTAGGGGAGAGGGGCCTATAGTGGGGCACCCTAACTTCGGGTTTCTCAAAATCTTATGTGGAAATTTTAAATCACTCTCAATTGGCAACTCGGGTGCTTCTATACTTCGTTTTAAGGCCACATCATCAAATATGATGCCACATCAGCATGCTTTTTGTTGAGGTCTCCAAAACGGCCCAAAAAACAATGAGACCCATAGTGGTGCACTAAGTCATGTTTTATTGGTGTGCTAATGTGGCATCACATGATTTGTCACTTGGCAAACTTTATGGATAAAAAGTGTTTTGCAATTGGATATTAAAGTGCTCCACTATGGGGCCCGCTAAGGACTACTTCTATTCCCACTATTGGACCCTGCTCCATTATGGGCCCCTCTCCCCTATTTTCACATTATAGGGGACCAATCTGTTCATAATTTAGACCCTAAAAACCTTGCATTATGAGTTAAGGTGCTCCCTTTGAACCGGGCTTTTAAATTTTTGCAGCGAGCATTACTTATAAATTTGGGTCTAGATTGTATGAAAATGGTTTCATTTTTTAAACTATTTTAGTTTACAAATATTAGGAGGAAAGCAAATATACTTTTATGATTTTAACATATTAAAAGAAAATATATTTTTAATTTGTTGTCATTTGATCAAAAATGTATTTGATGTTTAAGTGAAACAAGTTAGAATGGTAGGTCTTGTAATAGAGTGTAATTATGTAAATATTATAAAATATTTATTGTAAAATTATATTAATATTTTATATTTGTTTATGAAAATTGTAAGTTAAAAAAGTATATGGAAGACATTCTTAATGTTAACTATAGTGAGAGCATGTATGTAGACAAAAAAATTCAAAGGAAAACTCTTAAAATGGTTTGTAAATATGAAAATGTCTTTTTCTTTCAAAGTAGTATTGATATAAACTCTAGATTGAAGACTACTTTGGATATGTTCAACATTATATGTCGTTGTAATGTAGTTGAAGAAAAAGGGTTTATGTATGCATGGTTATGTTAATGCCATTCAAGTAGATGTTTTCTAGTACAAAAGGCTCCCTCGTAGGCATTTCAACAAGAATCTAAGGGTGTTCATTCTAGGCTAGCAAGGTGCAACAATCTTTGTGCCTCAAACAATGAGGGGGACTCTCATGTATCATTCTCAAAATGAAAATATCAAGAGGCAAGACAACAAGATTGAGAAGAAAGCACAAGTTTCATGCTTTGACTATCTTTGGGTGATGCTAGACAAAATAGAGTTTGGGTTGTGATGGAACCTGCAAAAAAATTTTGGTGTTCAATCTCAAAGTCTTGTCACTTTTTCTTTGATGATATCCTGAAGGCTTTTAGTTATGTTTCTCATTACTATGTGGGGTTTTATTTCATTGTTGACTTCTTGTTGCCCATTGTCGATCACATTAAAATGTCTTATGCCATCCATGGTCATTGGGTAACTGGTCCCCCATGCCTAGGTCTGAGTTTCCTATTCTTATAAGGTTAAGTAAAGAGCCTTTTTAGCATTTACATCCTTTGCATTTTTGACTTAAAAGCTTTTGATTTGTATTGCTTCTGGATTCGATTGTGTAAAGATTTTTTGCATCAACGTTTCGAATCACACTCCGTGATCCATCATCAGGATGAAAGAGAGCTAGAGGAGAAAATGAATGATTGCAGACTCAGACTGAGTAAAAAGGAAGAGGGAGGAGGGAAAGATGCACGCAAATCAAGGACAATAATAAAGAAAAAGAAAAAGATGAACATAAAACCAAAAAAAGATGGAACCAACACAATAAAAAAGAAAGGAGAAAAAAAGGTTTGTTAAGGGAAATAACATAACAAAAACAAATAATCAAAAAGAAGAAGCAACAAATAAGACAAGAGAAACTAGAAAAATAAAAGTGCAAAAATTGAATAAATTAAAAAAATTTAAAGGAAGACCAATAAGAAGAAACAAAACAAAATCCCCTTCATTAGAAGAACATTTAAAAGCTTTTGAGCCCCTTTTCTCATATCGTCCTAGAGCATCCCCTTCATTAGAAGAACTTATGGGCACATGCATAAAAGTTTTCACTTAAGTCTCATCGGTTGTCTCTCCTCATCGCTCATCGCAAATTATTTTTGGAGTGTAAGTTTAAAAACAATGAATAGCGATGAGCAGTATTTCTTTGTATTTTATTGCTCAATCGCGGATAGCTTCTAGAGCTCTTGATATCAATGCATGATGAGCAATGCTCCTTGCTTCTCCTTGTATCGGTGAAGGATCACCTATCGCTAATGGTTTTTGAGCCTTGAGTATTGTAATAGTGATAAACATGACTTTCGGTCTTATGTTAGATTCATTTCATCACTCATCGCGGATGATTATGAAATGGTAAATTTCAAATAACGATGAGTGATATGATGGATCTCCCGAGCTTTGCGTATCGTGGATGAGTTTTGAAGGCTAAGTTTTGTATTAGTGATAAGTGATACATGTACTAAATGTCATTATGGGGATCTCTCATTGTTGGTGTAAATAAAGTCTTATACCTAGTTCATTCATTACTAGGGAACTTATTTACATCATATTAAGTTTACTTAGGTCCTAGGAAGGAATCTTTCTAGAAGGTGTTAGTTGCCATTAGTTGTTATCTTATCCTTTGACAACTACTACATCTGAACCTAGGTAAGTGTGATTAGTTGCCTCATGTCATATGATTAAGACACTTGTCATAATCCTATGACATCTTGCATCTCACCTTGGCTATATAACCAAGGGGTCTCTCATTGTAAAATCAATCATCTCATATCATTGGCATTGAATACAATTTATTCTTGTCATATTCATCTCTCTCTTGTGCTTTCCATTAGGTCCATAGATCTTGGCATCCATAACCAATCCTAACACTCGTCGCTAATATGCAACCCTAAAGAAACCCTAATAGGTAGACATTTAATAATTAATATAATTATTAAATGTCACAATATGCAAACTAAAGTGAAATCTTGAGAGGAATAAAGGTAACTTAATTAACATAATTAAGTTAAAACCTTTACTCTAACACCCCCCCTTAAGATGAGCAAGAGTGCAGCTACAAACATGTGCAAGAAAGCAAAGGTAACTACAATGCATGAAAGCAAACAAGGGTCCCGACAACTAGGCCTAATCAGGTACCCGAATACAACCAAATCTTTGTAAAATGGAGAAAGGGAGAAAACCTAATGGGAACAAATCTACCCCCCAAAAGAGAGAAAAGAAAAGAAATGCACTAATGAAAGAAGGATAGGAGGTGGATTACATGATACCCCCCATAGACAACTTCTATCATATAAGTACATATACAATGGTCTCCATATGAGAGATATAAAGAGACAAGAAGGCCCCCCCACAATGAAGAAACTCTTATCACAATGGTAGATGCCTAGTGTAGAATCCAAAAAGAGATCCTGAAGTAGAAAATAACATTCCTCCCCTTGGGAAGAAATGGATCCAAAGGACGATGTCAAAGAAACCTTGTGAAGAGTGATGAACCAATATGTCTCAAGATGTGTGCCATGATAGGATGCTGAAGAATCTTTGTGTCTAAACTAAAAAAAATGATGCCAAATCCAGAGTGATGTGAAGACTCCTGAAATACAACCTCTAAATGCACTGATAATGGTGGGTGGAAAGTGATAACCTGATTGTCATGGTAGAGGAGATGAATGTCCTCAAAGTAATCCTCCAGATCTGCAATATAGGACTCTACAAACAAGGATGATATGTTTGCAAGATACAAATCCCAAGTAGCTATGTCTGGAAGATGGATGATGTCCTATTGTACTGAATCAATAGGGGCCAAAGATGTGGTGATGTCAAATTGATCAGGAACAATAGGATAAGTTGATGTAGTCTTGATCTTAAGAGTGGGAATATGAATACAAGTCTCTAAACCATTGTCACATGCAAGACCTGTGATATACTCAAGCTCCTCTAGAGTATGGTTATCATAGGGTATGAAATCTATATCTACAAGAGGGATGAGACAAACTACAGCGGGATCCTCTGGGAATGGAGAGATATTAGAATCTCCAAAAATCTCCCAAAGATGGTGCCAAAGTGTGCAAGGACAACAAATATCAGATAAAGCACACAAAGTGTCAAAATCAACACTATAACCAATAACCCCTACAATATGATCTCGTATAATAACCCATGCTAATAAACTCCTTGATGTGTCTGGTGTAGGTATGAGTCCATACAAATGAGGCAAAATATTAAGCCACCTACAATGTGTAAGTATGCCCTTTGCCCATGGCTCATAATTATCCTTATCCAAGTTGATCACAGAAGGATGAATAGAAAAACCCATGATACTCACTCAAATGAAAAAATCAGAGACTAATGACCTCAGTACATATAAAGCAGATCAAAATATGCCATCTCACGCAAACATATCCTTTTCAGGTGCCAAAACATCCAAGTAATTGATAGAATTATGAAAACAAAAAATACTGAATAAAATGTACCTGGGGTTGATTCTAGAAAAATAAATGATAGATCTGGAAATAGCACAAAACCAACTTTTGAACGCTTATTTGTTTGCAAAAAATGGAATCTGTATGCAAAGGTTACACCATCGGGAGTGCAAAAAACATGTTCTGACTTTGACTGAGAAAAAAAGCATCAAAACAGAAAAATTCAGAAACCACACCTACTCCATCCACTAGTATAAAAACAATAATATATGACTAAATAAACTACTAAAAATTGCATATATATTCAACTAATTTTGGTCACGTGACCATTAGTAGTTTATTACTGGTCATTTATAACACGGCCAAATTTATGACTAAACTATTTTAGTCATTTATCTAGTCATTGATTTGGTCATTGATTTGGTCATTGATTTGGTCATTTATTTAGTCATTTATTTGGTCATTGATTTAGTCATTAATTTAGTCATTTATTTAGTCATGGTAGTGATTTGTTTAGTCATATATTTAGTGATTAATTTAGTCATATATTTAGTCATTAATTTATTCATTGATTGTTGTTAACTGGTCATTTATTTAGTCATGGTAGTCATTTATTTAGTCATGTAAGTCATTACTTTAGTCATATATTTAGTCATTACAAATCAAATCTAACTTAATTAATCCTCACAAATTAATGCATATAAACTTCAAGTATCATAGATATTCAAATGTTGAAGAAGCACCATGAAATGTAGACTAAAATTCTTGAACAAATATGATTGATCAAACACAAACACAAACAACATAGTATTTATGAGTGGAGAAAAAACCACTCTAAAAATTTACTTTATTAAGCCTGATTGGCAATTCAAAATTTCATTGATTACATTCAATGTCTCAGTGACACTGTACAACTTACTGACACTATATAAACAGAATACTCCTATTTTCATATACTTATATTGTTTTCCCCTTCCTTAACTGCAATCATTTTGGAAGGGCAGCGTCCTCCTATAGGGGCTCGACCCATTTAATCCCCTTGCAAATCCACAACTTTCCCACCGCTATTGGTTTCAGCTCCTCCAAACTCTTCCTTGCTAGTATTCACCTTTTACTTCTCCAATTTGGAGCTGCAACCTGAAAATAAGGTTTCAAAATTTACACGTCAAAAACATATTTGGAAGTAGATTTTTATCAGATATTATAGTTGCAAGTTCCACTAATTATAATAAAGATAAATAGTTTTACCTTTCTGCATCAACTAATGCAATTCTAATAACTTTTAGAGGATCGACAATGCTAGCCTTTATCATATCAACATACTCAACTGCAAGTTGCAACACAACATTAAACTTATTAATTAGACTCAACATCTAAGAAAGAAAGAAAAAATTCAAACATTATCAATTTAGTTTCCTCATAGCTTTCCTCTAACATATCTGGAACCTCTTTAGATGTTCCATCTAGCTCTCATCACTCCCATATAGGTAGAATTGTGTATGTCCATCAAACTATCATCTTTCCCATAGAGTTAGAGCTAAATTAATTTAGAAATCTTTTCTTGTTGAGCAATCCAATTCCCCTAGCAAGCCTAACATATAGACAACCTCCTTTACATTCAAAAATTTACTCAAGGATGTCATTTTTAGTCTCAGAAATCAAAATAACCTTATTGTTCATTTGTCAAAACTACATAGTTAATAGAAAAAAAATTCAATGGAAAAAGCATGAGGAAAAATAATCTACCTCTATATTATTAGGGGTGATCAAATACTGCTTAAATCTACAATCAGAAACCCTCCTATGAGATACAACCAATCCTATCAGATTAAAAAACAAGAACTAAAACCTTCTTGGGAATCACAACAACAATACCTGAAATCAATCAATGGACGAATGTAATTTTGTCCAAACATGTAGTAATCAAAAGGCTCCTGTATTGCTCTATGATAATTAGAAAATGTGAAAGGATCTTGAAATAAAGGAAGAAATAGAAGAAATTATGCATTTGTTCAAATGAGTAAATATAGTGTAATGTGTTAATTGTTTTTTCTTTACATCATTTAGGAACTAAAGCATAAAAAATTACATAGAGAGGATTTGAAGCAGCAAACCTCAAACTATAACAGAATCCGATCAAAAGTTGTTGCCATGTTTGAAAGGACTATTTCTTTTGCATTGGGATTCCCACTCTCAAAAACCTGACAAAGGAAATCCAGATACATGACCATGGAAAGATACAAAATTATCACATTAAAGAGAGGAAACAACAAACACTCTGTTAAAATTCCATTCCTACCTCAAAATCTACTGCTTTGCAAGAAAGAAAAGCATTTCAGGCAATTCCAAAGCAATACTTTCATATTTTTTTATTAAACATCAATATAAAGACCTTTGTTTTGTTGCTCTTATGGGAATTTTTTAACTGGGAATGAAACTATTTCAACATTTAGAAAACCACATTTGACAGGTATACAAGGTATTGGAAATGCAAACTTACAAACTATTTGCAAAAATGCTTTTACATTTTAAGATAGAGAAATTTCATTCTGTGGACTTGCTTTAGTGGCAAAGACAAAGCAGAGTTGATGACCATCACCAGCCAAGCATGTGGCTTCAGGAAGGTTTAGAAGGTTGGTCGCTGCCCTTATTCAAGGGTAAAATCTATTACTAGGTCGTTGACAACACTGTCTCAACTCCAACATCTAAACCAGGTTGGGATTCTTGTTGTCTATGTAATAAATGAACAAAAAATGAATGTAAATGTAGGTTAGTGTTGTTGTAGCAGATTATGGAAACATATATTGTGTTTACTTGGTCACTGTATCATTTTCTGAGTTCAAACACTTTTTATTTGCTCATTGCATTGTCTCATTATCCACATGTACAAGTCTGAAATACATTTTCTAAGTATTTTTATTGCTGCCATTATTGGGCTATGTAGAAAGTGAATTGGATGTTAATAAATATGCAATGTTAAGAAACAAATGATTCAACTAGGATTCAAGTAAAACAACCTTAACTACAAATTACAACGTTATACATAACTCATACAAAATAGACCCTAGAAGCCAAAATGTAGTAGTGGGAAATACGTTTAAGAAAAGATTCTAGGGTATAGATGGTAGCCTACTCTGTAGATTTACCATTACTATGGTATTGAGATTTTCTTATATAAATTTTGGGAATTTCTTTATGATTGTGAATTCTATAATAAGAATTCTCTATTTTTACTTGCATAATATATTGAACATAAATTTTTCCCATAGTCCATAAGAAATGGCATGCAAATAAGTTTTTTGAATACAACGCCTACAGTATCAAGCCAAAGGGGATAATTTTTTCTTATGGTTATGAGGTGACATAGTATACCATAGCTAACACCCTTTGCATTGTTTGTCTCAGCCACAATTGCATCCTTCCATCCTTGTGAAATCATAACCCTGGTACAGGCAAAGAGGGATATGAGTATGGAGCAAGGAAGTATATGAATAAGTGTACAACTATATTGCATTCCATTGAAGCAATTTTATATCCATGCTAAATGATTTTCTTTTAGTTACAACAAATATAGTGAAAACTGTATTTATTTGAACAAGTGTTTTCAGTTTCTTTGCATTACTTTAATATAAGGGCTTTTGTCACACATCAGGCCTTGAGTACATTACATAAAGGGATCACAATACCAGGTCCAAAACTAATAAAACTTATTCATCAAGATTTTTAAAACCAACTTTTTGGACCACACTTTGTGATCCATCATTAGGAAGAGGAAAAACAGTTACATTTTGACCATCTCTATGGGCTTTGGAAATATCACGACTATTAAAAAAGAGGGGTTTGGCTAGGAAAAACAAATCCATAAAATGGTTTCATCAAGCCGCAAAGGTTGTGGAAGGGTAGTAGCTTCTGAAGATAAATCAAACTGAAGAGCTGCAAAATCCCCCAAAAAACTGAGTTATAGGAATACAATGTTATTGTGTACTTGAAAGTTCCAACTCTATATCAAAACTTAAGTATAATCTCTTATTTGACATTTGAGAATCTAGGAAACTAAGAAACATGGTTGCATCACCATGAGTAAGAATAATTATGAAGTACAGTTCAAGATTTGGGAATTTGAGAAATATAAGAATTCACTATATGGGAACTTGAGACACCGATGGGAGTTCAGTGTCATGTGTACATGAAAACTTCTAAAACCCAAATTTAGAAAAAGCTTCAAGATTCAATAAACTAAGTAATTGGGATCCAACACCATCTGTACATAATGAAGCCTTGTTTGAAAATAATAAAAAGAGAGAAATGGAAAACCAAGATGCCATATAAAGAATTTGAAAATGGTCCAAAACAAATAGAAGAGTTGTGGATGCACATAGGGTACAAAGGAATTTTTGTGTTGGGAATCATATATTCTTAGAGTAAAACCTAGGTGAATCTCATTGATCATCAAAAGTTGTAAACATTGGCACCAAGATATTGTGAGTCTTTTGAGAGTATGGATGACCATGTCAGGACCATGGCAAAGAAGTTTCAAGTTAAGGTCAAATCAGAAAAACACACACCCAAAGAGTCAACCTAGGAGATGGAAGATGGAAGTAAAGGGAATGTAATACAACATATTTGAACCCCTTGGATATGTAAACATATGGCATATAACTCAAGAGATAGAGGGAAAGACTAACAGGCTGGGCAGGTTTCTGCTAAGGCAAAAAAAGGCAAGTTATAGTTCCAATTATGAGGGAATGGTTTATTTTAGTAGGCACACTTTTTTTCTCATTTCAGCCACATTTGTTTGCTTTCATCCTTGCAAAGGGTAATTTTTCTTTAAAGTCCCAATAATTATTATGCAAACTTTCTATATTTGAACTAGTGCATTCAATTTCCATGGTATCATATATGTTTTTTAAGTTCCTTTCTCAAGCTCCAAGCTTCCAAAGAAGACCTAGGTACATGGAAATTAATCAGTGAACTTTATTAGAAAGTGTAGTTCTCCTCCACAAGATAGTATTATGGCTTGAAAACTACCTTTTATTCTTCATGCCTATACAAAACATGATTGCAATTCCTTCCAACCATATGTTTATAATTAGATTTGTCATTTATTTTGACAAAATATTAAGCATTTATAATACTGTTTCATTATACTGATGCAAATAAACAATAGTCTTACATGGTATATTTCACAATGATGAACTTGGTGAGATAAACTAACAATTCAAATGAGAATCTCAACATTTATTTATCACAAGCACTAACAATTAAATAGTCCTTAATCCAACATAAGTTTCTAGAAGCTAGAAAGAAAATGAGAATACTGTCACTTTTAACCACATGAACTAGATATCAAGTCCCAAAAAGATCATACTAACATTACTGGACAATGATTTAAAAATAGAAAGAACTGGATTCTTCACTTAATATGCATATGCTCTAGGATTCAGCAATAAATCTTTGCAAAGAAATAGATGTGCAAAATACCAGCCATTGGCTACAAACATAACAAACAAGTCTACAACTTTTCAACTTTCAAGTACTCATTAATGGAAATGGAAATCCACTTACTGCTTGATTGAGTGGAAAAAGGAAGAGTATAGCCAGTACAGGCTTGGGAACCATATCTAATAGCTCATCATCAAAACCATAAACATCGCAGAACTCTACTTCTTCTGCAGGAACGCCAAGGCCCCACATAAACTGCAAAATGTACAAAAGAAAAATAAATTAGCTACCCAGATGCAAAAGCCATTACTAATGTGGCTTAGCATAATTAATCAGACCATAATTTTAGAAAACAATAGTTGTGATCTAAGCCTTTCATACACTCAACACACAAAAATTCTAAAGAATGCAATGGTCATCTCTAAGATGACAACTCCAAGCAATGCTGCATTTCCATACCAGCTGTCATTGACATAGAAGAATTCTATTTTTAAAACAGAATACACAACCTTGTTGCTCTTAAATCAAATGCACCCAATGTTCCCTTACTACCTTTGCCAACATTCTAGCCAATTGGGACAAGTATTCTAAAGCATGTAAGATAGTATATGCAATGAGAAGCATATTCTTGTGAATATATAGCCAAGAGCCATATTCTTGTGAGGATTAGTCAAGAAATATTTTATCAATTGTTTTATTCATTTCATTAATATTTGGATTTTGGATAAATATCAATTCCAAACATGTCAACATAATTATTAATATAGTAAAAATAGAAGCAAAGGATAACCAATAGAACTCAAATTTATGATACCAAATAGAAATTTGATTTAAGATTGAGTCTGTTTTAGAAAACTAATTTTATAGACCAATGCAAACCATATTTAAAGGGTTGAGATGCAATTGTCTGTGCATATAGAAGTGGTGTAATTTGGCACTTAACACAGGGAATGCTAAGAAAGAATATCTCTTAAAATATTACTGAGTGCATGCTTTTTCTTCGACTTGTTGGATGGAAACACAACTACCTCAAAGATAGTTGGGTGGCCTTTGAATTATTGTCAAGGAAAAAATAAACGAAGATAGGGTATTTGGGTGGCCTTTGAATTGATGTCAAGGAAAAAAGAAAGGAAGATAGGGTTTTCCTAAAATTTTCATCTCCAAGTAAAACAACCTTAACTACAAAGTACAACATTATACATAACTCATACAAAACAGACCTTAGAAGCCAAAATGTAGAAGTGGGAAATACGTTTAAGAAAAGAAGTGACAAGTGACAAGTTTGGTATAAAGGCAAATACAGAGCTTAAAGATCAACAACAGATGAAAGGAGCAGACATGTCATCCAAGAAACATAAAATTTCAAAAAAATTGAGCAGCTTCAGCAAGAAAGAATGTAAGAGAATAAACCCAAATGCTAAAGCCAATCAGCAAAAGATGCCTCTGGCTAAAATCTTCAATGCAGGAGAGAGCCTGTGAAAAGCAGCATCAAATATAAAACATTCTTGCTACAAATCTTGTCTATTGCTAGCTCAGAAAAGACTTTAGATTCCATTGTTAATTTAAAATTTTTAAAAGCATCAAAGTGAAGAAGCTGCTGATCATATCTTCCTCACCAATCAAAGTTCAAGTCCGATCATTTAATTTTTCATGTCCACTGAGGTATGAAAATAAAAGCCAACCAAAGCATTTACACTTTAAAACCCCATTGCATTTTTTTAAATTCAAATTAGCATTTGACAAAAGTTGCTAAATTTTATGTTGATTGATTCAGATTAATTTCCCTTATGTACATGGTCTGATTAGGCCATTGATTTGGCAGGCAAGGGAGACTTCAAGATGAAATCTAGATTTTATGAATTTGCAATCATTAATGTAGTCCAAACAAAGTCTATAAATCTAATGCCTCATATTAAAGGTAAAACTTATAGAGAAATTTTTTGAATTGAGAAGAAAACAACAAAGTCAAGGTTGAGTTAAAAGATTTACCAAAGTTCAATTGCACCCAGAAACATAAGAGAAGGTCCAAAGAAACCAGCCAAGAAGCACAGAAGGAACCACTACACGTTGAATATAGAGATACATTGCTATTCAATTCAAGGGTAAATTGTTCAACAATTTATACAACCTTTTCAAGGATTATCATGAGGAAAATCCCCAAGATTTCCCTTTTGTAGATGAGAGGATAGAGAGTGTTGGCAAAAACATTCCTCCTTCCTGCACATAGCAGTAGGCAAATTTATTGTTTCCCTTGTAATGGCCATACATTTAAAATATTGGTGATATCTTCAAATATCGGTGGTGCATACTGCATACATTTAAAATATTGTAGGGAATCCTATAGCTATGATAACTGGGATTGCTTTTTGATAGATGTTGAAGTTGCTTGATCCTATATTATGGTATGATAGTTTGATGGCTCAGTAGTGGCAAAACGCTAATGACATGTTTGAGGTGTTGCAAGATTTGTTTGAGGGAACCTTGCAAAGAGAACTAATGTGCTAGAGTATAACATACATAAAATCCCCAGTCCTTGTGAATGATTGAGAATGCTTATGGTAAGAACTATATAGTTATTTTCTTTAAATGTGAAGAGTATATAGGTAAAGTGATAATTATGAAAAGAAATATAGAGATATTAGTGAAAGAAATGCTATTTAGCTTATAATTGAAATCAATAGGAAAAAGATTACTTAGAATCATGCCAATATGTCATCAAGAGTTAAATCAATATATGGAAATTTAGATTATTTCACAATAAATTAATATTGTCTATGAAAAAAAAACTAGAATAAATGAAATGAATGAGTGTTAGATTACTTTATCATATGTAATAAAATCGATGTAACCATTGCACCTTCTTTCGGTTAGTCACCCTTGAAACAAACTTAAACTCATGACCAATATTTTTGTTTAAAAGGCTAGAAAAATCATGTCTAGAGCTCAGGTGATTATATAGATTTGTGAATTTTCATTTAAAACTAGCTACAATGAATTATTAAGGGAACTATTTTAGAGAAAGAATGAATGAAACTTTGACGTGCATTTGTGCTCTGAGAATTTTCAAATCTTCAGTGTAAAAATGAGGGAAAAATAGAAAAAGTACTTATAGACAAAAATGAAAAATAAATTGTGTGATTAAAGGCATCTTGAAATGCATGTTAATGTTTTCGTAAAATTGGCAATCAAATAGGGATTAGATTGCCTTTGTATCTAGTTTGCAATTTTATTTAGATTTTTGCTTCTATGATTGTAATCTACATTTTACATTCTGGAACAAATTGTTTCAAAAATCATGTCAAACGTTCTATAATTATGGGAGCATGGACCATTTCTCTATACCTGTACTAACTCCATTGTGAAGAGAACCAGAGGCAAGTTTCCTCATTTTACATTTTTATCTTACTAATAATTATTTTTCTTACTTTATCTGGTTAATACTATATCTAGCTTATGATTTTTTAATTTAATTAACTTATAATTTGTAATTTTGTATGAGCTCGTGATTTTTCTTTGGGTTAGTTATTTTGAATCATCCTTAGTTGAACAATGGTTTCTTGAACTATCAAACTTTGGTTCACAACCAAGCTCTACTTGTAAGGCTGCACTGTTAGATGAATTTGGAACAAAGTTTCTTAGGATTCTTAGGAAGGTTGTGGAGACCTCTAGGAATTAGACCAAGAGGTTATTTATCTAAGTAAAAGTAAACCATACCAGCTACAACAAGAGTAGGATTTGAGTATTTTATGGAGATGCTTTAGTGTTTGAGGATTTGGCTCTGTTCTTTCCCTTATCACTTCACTATTTCCTATGTCAAGAGAGTTCTAAGAGGTCTCCTTTATCTGGGGTAGATTTGAGAATTCTTCAATACCAAATTATTTAGGAAAAGTGGATATCCCTGGCTTTGCAGATTTGGTCTCCATCATATTATAGCTGGCATCCTTTCATATCTCAATTTGGAAGTTAATTCTTTTTGTCATCTTTTGAATAATTAATTCAAAGGTTGAGATTGATTGTAATAACATCAATGAGATCAAAACAATTACATGTACATGAAATACTTCCCAAACACAATAAATTCTAAGTTGCTCATTGAAAACCAGATAAATGTAGCAAATCTGGTTTAACAAAACTCTTACTAATGATTTCAAATGCAAGTTTGAACGTTTGACGTTCATGTGTGCTATGAGAAAATTCAAATATGCAGTGTAAAAATGAGGGTAAAATAGAAAAAGTACTTATAGAAAAAAATAAAAAATAAATTGTGTGATTAAAGGCATCTTGAAAGGCATGCTAATGTTCTAGTAAAATTGGTGATCAAATAGGGATTAGATTACCTTTGTGTCTAGTTTGCAATTAATTGCAATTTTATTTAGATTTTTGATTAGATGGTTGTAATCTACATTTTACATTCTGGAAAAAATTGTCTCAAAAATCATGTCAGATGTTCTACAATTATGGGAACATGGACCACATCTCTATACTTGTACGAAATCCATTGTGAAGAGAACCAAAGGCAAGTTTCCTCATTTTACATTTTTATCTTACTAATAATTATTTTTCTAACTTTAGCTGGTTGATACTATATCTAGCTTATGAGTTTTTAATTTAATTAACTTATAATTTGTAATTTTGTATGAGCTCATGTAATTTAAGGCATTGATTCTTAAGGACATAAAATGTGAAGAAATGGATTACATGTTCATCGTTTGGATTGCCTCAACTATATAAAGCAAAAACTTATTAATGCACTCATTGGATTTTTCATCACTTCATCTGGTAGCCTAAGGATGAAATCTAGAATATCATAGCCAACCAAAAACTGTGAAACCTCATTGCTAAAATTGTTACAATTATGGTGCAATAAATTTTAAGTTTCACCTCTGTACCATGGACCTATTCCCTACAAATACTCTTCACACATTTCTATAGGTATATGAGTGACACCCAATTCCACAACTTTATAAGGCTTTTCATAAGGAGTTTCCCCTACAGGGGTGTTTTGGATACCTCCCCCAAAATAATATTCTTTCCCATATACAACCAAACCTGTATGCCTTGCCAAAACAGGTAATACATACTACTTTTGTGAGTAAAAATATGTCAAGCACAAAGACAAAATAATCAATACTTGCTACAAAAGATAAAAAATTTAAAGCAAACAAAGATTTCACCACACTTGGAATAACATATCATTGAATAATTTTTTACGAAGAGTAAAAGAAATTGGTTACCTTAAAATTTTGAGGTCTACAATTTTCCATTTGAACTCCTCTACTTTAATGAAATCTTTATGAACTCCTCTACTTTAAGGTCTAGAATCTACTATAAATATCAGAATTTTTCTACAACAGACTATCGGTTAAGATACATGGATTAATACATCCTTGAAGAGGCCATAGGCTAACCCAAGGTACCATCTACTATAACATGCAAGCCCAAGAGTTTAAAGAGGTCAGAAAAATTGAGACATGAATAATATGCATAGTAGAACTAAAATGCCATAAAATATTTTGCACTGAAATATTGCTCTGACAAGTAAGACAAAGAAGTGTGTAGTGAAAGATGTTAGTCTTCACTGTGCTTTCCCTAAATTTTATCAAGATATACCCCTCAAATAACACCAAACATATCTAGAACCTTCAGAAGAAGCTTGCATGTTGATCAGAACAAGGAGGTTATGGATCTACCTGCTGTCAGCTCCCTCCCAAGTCTTTGCTGCATGTGTAGTTTTCAATTTGTTTTTCTTAAATTTTCTTTAAGGGAATATCTACGTAAATAAAATTTTATAAGAATTGAACATTATATATATATAGACTCACAAAAAAATGAGTATCTAATGTACTGGAAAAGCAGAGTCAACATTAGAGTTAGGTTAGAGATGGAACATAAAAATGCAATAACGTATGTAGATTATTCAAATAAAAGCTTTTAAAATAAGGGAGCACCCACAAGTGTAAGAGTACAGTTTTTGCCTGGCTACATTTATAAATTTATTAACATTGAATAGTCTCAGAATGAACTAAATTATCAAAACTGATATAAAATTCCTTCATCTTTGTGTTATAAAGTAAAACAAAAGAGTGTTATACCTATAGCACCCAAGTTTTGAAGTTCTAAACCAGTTGCTATACATCCCTACACCCAGATAAGCTTAAGACACCTATTTCCTTTTGGTTGATTTTAAATGCACATACTCAACTCCCAATCCAGAGACCCTAAGCTTCCATTGAACATTATGATAAAAACAATCACTACTACTATATAATGAGAACCGCCAAACTTTCATCTGTTATTCTGCAAAAGACCATTTTTTCCATATAACAAAACATAACTTCAACTTGGTTTGTAGAAGAACTGGATAAAATGCTAGCAGCAATAGCACCAACATTGTCACAAGTAGGATAAAGCCTCTTTCAAAATAACACTACCTTTTTCAAACCTCTTGAGCCTATAAGGCTGCCATGCTCTTGAAATTGAACTTTCACTACTGTGGTCATGTTGGATTTCTTCAACCAATCATTCAGCCTAGCTTTTTTGGCAGAGTAAGGTGTAAAAGTTCCCACCCCTACTTTTTTCTCATTCCTCTTTTCTCATTCAGCCTAGCTTTTCTCTTTCCTGTCAGAGTAAGGTGTAAAAATTCCCACCCCTGCTTTTTTCTCATTCCTCTTTTCTAAGGTAAAAGTAGAATCAAAATAAAAAATTTAGAGTTTCAAGGCCAAAATGTATTCTTTTTTCCACTATCTCATGTCTTTAATACCATGGAGTTAATTTATAATAAAATCAAAGCATCTCCACTAATGGTGCATGCTCAAAATCAGCTAAAGGTAAAGAAGGGATAAAAGCAACATTTTTCTCACTTAAAGCTTTGTTTTATTTCCATATTTATAATGATCAACTATGTTTCCAGTCCATGTTTTAATGAATATTTTCAACAACAGGGACCCATGTTTTAGGGATTTCCAAGCAAATGATGGGTCCACCAACCAGAAAACATTGCCAAGACCCAACTGACAAAAGCTTATAAGCACATATCAAATAATATTGACAACAATTATCCTAAGAGTAAGAGAGAGGACATTACAGTTATGAAACTCCATTCTTACTCTCCAATATGATGCCAAAAAATGATGCACTCTTAGTGGTGGGATCATTGGAAATATGTCAGTTGTGTTTTTAAGTCTTTTGCTAGTTAATGGAGAACAAGCTAGGAATGAAAAAGGAGTTATAAGTAGGTCCTTAGGCTTTTGAAGTATTCTATCTTTTGGAAAAAATAATCTTGGGAAACACAATGTTGTATTCTTCTTTCAATTGTGTGTTTTGATCTGGGAAATTCATAGGTCTGATACACGTTATGGCCAAGGGAGTGATCATACTATTCTTGGTTGATTCTTTTGTGAATATTTTCTCAGACAGATCTTTCCTCATGTAAGATTTCCATAAAGTGTAAAATCTGAGTTTCTTTGCAGTTTTTGTTTAAGAAAAAAGAAACAAACAAGTTATAATGAGTTACAAATAATATTAAAAATCCTCTTACTTGCAGCATAAATACACTTACAAAAAAATTAAAAATCCAAATATCAGACCCTGCTTGCTTGATATCTAGCAGAAAATTAAAACGCTATTATAAACATTTTGAGTTTGTTCCTGGAATGAAATATTATAAATGTTAATTGGACAGTTTTTACCCCAAAAATAATTGATTACAACAGCAGATAATGCTGGAAAATGTTCCAAGTGGGATGACGACAAATGAAACATTCATCACCATAGTCTATATTGTTCTCAAAGATCTAGCTAAAAATTCAATTCCTCTGCAATAGGCTGTAATAGAAAATACAAACATTTATCTAGAATTATATTCAAAACAAACTCTTTAACAGACTCTTTAAGAGAGAAATAAATGGAAATCTTGAGAAAGATGAAAAGAAAGTAAAGGAAGGGGATGTATCTCAAAAAGAAATGCAAAAGATCACCAAATACAAACCAACAAACAGTTAAATGCAACACATGTGATAAGGTATTCATCACTCAGGATAGTCTTGAATCACATGTTGCTAGGAAATATAGAGCAAACCCCTCGTGGGGTTGCAGCTCCCACAGGGCCATGAACAATATGCATGTAGTTGATTTGTATTTTTCGCAGGCCTCTAAAATGTGAGAGAGCTCCATATCTTAGGTCATTTCATTTTATTGTATTTTATTTTGAAACCACATCATCTAACATATACATGTACATGTCCATTCACTTACGTGGTTTTCTCTGAGATCTAACTAAATGGCTCTTCCTTCTCTATAGGAATCACGTACCGGGGTTGACTAAAACACAAGCTTCCTAATATATGCAAGCCAGAGTACATGCTAAATACAATGGGGGTTGGATGATACAAGCAAGGTTATAGTCATACATACCATTCCCATTTGAAACCCCAGGATTATAACAAGGGGCTGATTGTATACACAAATTGTGAGATGGGGGTTGCTTTGTAAGTAGTCAACTAAAGAAATAAAGAGATTGTTAGAGTTTTCTTTTTCTTTTTCCTATTATACATTATGTTATCTAAGAGCAATAGTAAAATCATTTAAACAATCACAGGGATGCAAGGAAGAATTATGATGTGCCCAGTTTACACAACAATCCAATGAATTAGCAAAATCCAACTTATTATTCCTTTTTATCTCTCATACAACAGTGTGTAGCAACAACTAACAAGTTAAAAAAAAAACTCACTATTCTTTCTTGTTTGTATCTTTATCCTAACAATATGTAACTTACAGATTAACATGTACATAAATTGGAATCCATCAGAATGAAATAAAATGCTTCTATGCATGTTGTGATAAAATACTTTAACAGTAGATAGGTAACTTCAGATTCTTTTCTTTTCCATTGTTTTACAACATACATGTGATAGTTTTGAATCACATGTTGCTAGGAAATATAGAGCAAAAGAAGTGACAAGTTTGGTATAAAGGAAAATACAAAGCTTAGAGATCAACAACAGATGAAAGGAGCAGACATGTCATCCAAGAAACATAAAATTTCAAAAAAATTGAGCAGCTTCAGCAAGAAAGAATGTAAGAGAATAAACCCAAATGCTAAAGCCAATCAGCAAAAGATTCCTCTAGCTAAAATCTTCAATGCTGGAGAGAGCCTGTGAAAAGCAACATCAAATATAAAAAATTCTTGCTTTAAGGAAACTTACCTGTACTAATGAATAAAAGAGCACTGGAAAAAGCCTGCACATCCAAACAAAAGAACATTGCAAAGCCCAAGCCCTCTGTTAATGCCTACAATTGTCTTCAAATAGTCTGTGATTTGCTTACAGAGGGTAAACAAAAAATAATGCTTATTCAAAAAATGGTTGAGAACACAATGGAACGAAATTGCTTTTAAAGAGCACAATGGTGGTGAGTTTTAGGGTTTTTTTGCATGGAAATCCAATGGCGGTGCTGTTAATAGGGCATGTGAACTACAGATTTGAAGTGTAGTTTTGAAGTGGTGGCAGTGAAGTGCAGTGTTGAAGTGCAATATCAATATTCTCGTGCCCTGTCTCAAGCGTGAGTTTTTCCTCTCTAGCAAAATCTCGGTGCCCTGTCTCACGCGTGAGACTTTTCCAGTGGGCAAGCCCACAATAAAGAGCCTATCGGCTAAATATTATAATATATATATAATACTATAATATAAATATTATAATATTATATATTATATTATAATATTTATATTATAGTATTATATAATATTATAATATTATATTATTAATATAATATAATATAATAATATTATATACATGATTTAATAGAATAATAGAGGACTTAATATTATATAGATGATAGATAATTTGTGAATCAACTTCATCCATGAAGAAGGGAGCTATAAGTAATAAGTAATGAAACTTTGAATTTCATTGAGAGTTTGATCCCGGCTCAAGATGAACGTTGGCGGCATTCTTAACACATGCAAGTCAGATAGGAAGTGGTGTTTCCAGTGGTGAACAGGTGAGTAATGCGTAAGAACCTACCCTTGGGAGGGGGACAAGCTTAGGTAGGGGTCCCATGAGGGGGGCTTAAACTCTATGGATTATGATCAAATTTGAAAGAAAAAAGAATAGAGGAGTAATAATCATTTATTTAGTCCTTTTTATTTGTTTGATATTAGTCATTTTTATTTTCTTGATATTAGTCATTTATTTAGTCATTTAGTTTTGATTTTACCTGATGACCAAATTAGTCACTTATAAATGACCAAAGTAGTCATTTATTTGCAATATTCTATTAGTGTTAGTCTCATGACAACAAGTTTTAGTCATCTGACTAAAATTTTTAGTCAAGTATTCATTTATTTGCAAAATTCTACTAGTGATCAGATCGGTGTTGGAATCAGCTTTCCAACGGTATCTCATTTTTGAAAAATGGAGATTGTATGCTCAAGATATGACCATTTTACTAAATATGCTCATTTAGGCTTTAAACCAAACATTTTATTAATTTAAAGATTAAAAAATTAATAAAATATTTAACTATACCTTCATGGCATGAAAACTGAGGCATTCATATGGATCCGTACAATCATATGAATTTTTTTGGTAACTGTTTTGAGATTCCCCAAAAACACTAAAAAATCAATTTTCAGCAAACCTTATCATATTTTATATGAAAATAGGAGTTTTTTGGCTTTTTGAGCGCACCTATGAGGTTTTTTTTGCACTAGCATGGACTGTTTGAGAGATCAAGGTCAAAATTTCTTAAAAAATGATGGAAATCTGATCTGGCAAAAAATACCAAGAATGAAACCCTTGCACAGAAAAAAAAACTCTGTAAGCTGAAATCTTCAAAAAATGAACAGGAAACCGCAAATCTGGAGCTTTGATACCATGTAGAAGTTGAGAAAGCCAACTTCACAAACCCTGAAGATCACTTGCATGCAAATAACCTGTCACTGAAAGGAAGAGATGGAGACAAAAAAGCAAGGGTGCTTTGCAAGCTTCAAGAGAGATTGCATTGACTTAAATTGAAATAATTACAAAGATCAATC
>VDFB02105785.1:339056667-339078547 GCA_007258455.2 Sequoia sempervirens
AGAGAGGGAGGGAGTCAAAGAGCGATAGAGGGTAAAGGGGAGAGAGATACGAGAGATTGAGTGCGAGACTTGGGAGAGAGAGAGGGGGAAAGAGATAATATTTAAATATTTTATATATTAGTAATATATATATTTAAATATTTATACATTAAAAAAATATATTGAAATATTAAACATAATAATATAATATATTATATATTCAATACATAATTCGGTAAGAGATTATCATAAATTGTATATTATATATTACATTACACACTATATTGTATATTATATACTAAATTATAAACTTTATTGCATTTTTTAAATCATATATAAATTGTATAACATTTTCGCAACTCTATATAGAACATATCAGATATCTGATTCAAATCAGATATTGAATATCGGATATCTGATATCCGATATTCGATATTTCTAACACAAAATTAATGCCTAGGGATTAGGCTCATGCTTGCTTTAGATTTTGGTTCAGACCTACCAATCCTAAGAAGTCAACACAAAAAATGTGTTTAACAACATACCTTACTTTTCCAGACTTCGTGCATATGGCTGACAACCTTTTTTTTACCCAAAACTAATGAAACAAAAAGGGTTTGTATAGGAGTTTCTCAGCTTTCCACCAATATAAATTATACTTTAGTTTGAATCTAATAAATAATTATTATTCATTTTCTATTAGAATTACGACTAAAGTCTTGATTGATAGTCTGATTGAAAAAAATTTATAACTTTCAAATGCTATCACATTTTTTGAATCCAAAACATGTGTCACATTCTATGCTTCACATACTATATAGGATTAAAAAAAAAAGAATTTCATGAAGTTTTGACCAAGTTAAGGTGGTCAGACATACGAGTTTTTATATTTTTTAAAAGTTGTAATTAAAATTTCATAATTAATTATTTACTTGGAAAAAAATTACAAAAAAAAAATGCATCACATCCGGACATGAGTCCTCTACTTATATATAAAATCTTATAAAAAAATATTATGATTTTATTATGGTTAGGGTGATGAGATAGACACCTACTTCTTATTTTTTACCTGAAATTAAGTACTACTGCATTGAAATTTCAATTTTTCACTAAATAGATTTTTTTTTTAGAAAAATAAACCTAGTAGTTTAGAAACTACATTCAATTTTCCATAGATTCTATTCTGACATATTTTTGAAATAATATAGAGAACTTATTCAAATTTTTACTTGAAGTTGCATAACTCTGATTTTTCTGAATTTTCATTGCCACTTAAGGACCTATTTTTTCCATGATGATCCTACACATACCCATTGCTAACATATTTCATCCTTCACCAGCTCCATTAGTGATGCAAGCATTCGCGCGATGAAATCTTAGCCCTTGTATTTGTGGCCCATTCTCAATCACGTTCATTTTCCTATCACACATCGCTAATTCAAACATCACACCTTGGATCCTATTAGCGATGGGAGATACAACAAAGAGGCCAGGTTAAGACACATGCATCTGTATGAGAATCAATAGTATAAAAGACATGAATCGCACAATAAGATTTATTCAAATTAGTGAAAGAAACTTTGAACAAATAACTCCATGGATTGCTCATCACTATTTTGAAACTTAAGCTTTAGAGAAAATCCACGATGAGTGATAAAATACAAAAGCTCTAGGCCATCGCCCATCACTAATTCTCCTCATACAGTTTGCAAGCAATTAGCGATGAGTGTTAGAATTGGCTATGGATGTCAAGATCTATGGACCAAATGGAAAGCATAAGAGAGAGATGAATATGACAAGAATAAACTATATTCAATGTCAATGATATGAGATGATTGATTTTACAATGAGAGACACCTTGGTTATATAGCCAAGGTGAGATGCAAGATGCCATAAGATTATGAAAAGTGTCTTAATCATATGAAATGAGACAACTAATCACACTTACCTAGGTTCACATGTAGTAGTTGTCAAAGGATAAGATAACAACTAATGACAACTAACATTTTCTAGAAAGATTCCTTCCTAGGACCTAAGTAAACTTAACATGATGTAAATAAGTCCCCTAGTAATGAATGAACTAGGTACAAGACTTTATTTACACCAACACCCCCCCTTAAGTGCAACTTAGGGAGTAGAAAATTATTATGCAAATGACACAAATATGCAAAGATGGGTCCCAGCTACTAGGCCATGTTAGGTACCATGTACATGCAATGCAATCTCTCACAAACGGAGAAAAGGAGAAAACCCAGTGGGAAAAAACTCCTCCCCAAAAGAAAGATGAAAATAAAAAATAGAAATGCTCTCAATGATGCATAAAAAGGTAAAAACCCCATGTGAGGTAAAAGACCCTCCCATAAGAGAGAAGTAGAAGAGAGACAATGTACCCCCCCCTCAATGTTGAGTCTCCTACAATGATGGTAGAAGCTCGACATTGAATGTTGAAGATGATCCAATCTCGCCGAACAACATTCCTCCCCTTAGGAAGAAACAAAACCACAGATGTATGCAGAATTTCACGAATATGAATGATATGTGATGATTTCTTTGAAGTATGCTCAAGTGTCTCCATGTCGATGCCAAAAGCTGACACATTCCAAACAGGCATTCTAGGCCACACTACTAAAGATGACAATCCAACATCTAGTAGAGATGAATCTAGAACATGATCCAAAGACAAGAATATCCCCTCTGAAGACAAAGAATCCTCCTCCAAATGATGTCTAGAAGTATCCACACTCACACCAATCTTTGAAGAATGATCATGTAGAGAATGAACAAGAGGGTCAAGGTGTTCCCTCACAAAAAATGAAGGAGCATCTTCATCAAAGAGAAGATGAATTTCATCAATGGTTTCCTCCAAATCTACAAGATGAGACTCCACAAACAAGTCTGAAATACCTGTCAGGAAGTCATCCAAAGTAGCCATATCTGGAAGACTATGTATATCCTGCTGAACTAAATCACAAGGAGCTAAAATTATTGAATCACAAGTATCATCAACTGTAACAATAGGTGGAGGAGATCAAATGCATGGCTCAAGGACTAGATTTGATGTGATAACTCCCAAGTTCAAGAAGCTAAATGTATCCTCTAAATCATGGTGTATGTGATCAATAGTTGAAGGAACAATGCCATCATCATAAGCAAAATTTGCAAAGGTATACAACTGAGATGAATGATCAACCACCCCAGTAGCAATGATCTCTCTAGTCTCCAAGTCTCAAATGATAACTCAATCAGGAGTGAACTCCACAGTTCTCCCATCTCCACCATGTGTAATCTAATATATGGAAAGAAGATTGTTCATTAAATGAGGAACACACAAGACATCCTAAAAAGTGTTTTCCCCAAAACTAATAGATCGCTTCCCTATTACACTCATGTATGTATTGTTTCCCATCAAGATAGGAGACATAGTACAAGGCTAAAATGAAGAGAATATAGACTGCGAAGATTCCATATAATGAGATGCTCCTGAATCTAGAAGCCATCTCCCTGATCCTATACCTAAAAGAGCACAAAGAGCTTGTCCTTTGTTTCCTGATGTAGATGCATGACCTTTGTCTTTTTTAGACTATTTTGAAGTAGAAGGAGAAGAATATTCAGAGATTCTAGAAGGAAAATCAATGTGATTCTTTATGAGAAGATTTTTGAACTCATTAATGTCCTTATAACAATAGTGTTTTTCATGTCCATCCTTCTTGCAATATGCACAAAAAGGCCTCCCCTTCTTAGATGATTCTCCTTTTGAGGATGAGGATTCTGATTCTTTATGTGGCTTGTTCTTTTTCTTCTTTTGCTTCTTATCAAGACTCCCTTTTTCTTTTTGTCCCTTAGACTCACTTGCCACCAATGCATGTGACTTGGAAGACTTGATTAGAACCATGTTCATTAACTTAGCTTCCTATTGGATTAGGAGATTTGAAAAGTCATCAAACTTAGGATCAACATATGATGCTCCCATAGAAAGTCGATGTGTATGAAATCCAAAAAAAAATACTGAATACTCGGGACCAAGCTTGGATAACACATTCAGAATCAATTGTAAATCATCTTTTTCAATACTGCATTCTTTCAATTGTGTTCTTAATTGCTTGATTTTGGAGATGTAGTCTTGGATGTGGTCAAAAATTTTAGGATCAAGATTCATCAAATCATTATCAATTTGATATCCTCTAATCTTATCTATTTTACCATACAATTTTTCAAAAGTCTCCCATGCTTCTTTAGGTGTATTACATGATTAAATACGAAATTGCAAATCAAATGAGACTAATGAACATATGCATCCAAGTATTTTCTCACGATCAATCTCCCACCTTGC
Organism: Sequoia sempervirens; assembly: GCA_007258455.2. Taxonomy (NCBI): domain Eukaryota; kingdom Viridiplantae; phylum Streptophyta; class Pinopsida; order Cupressales; family Cupressaceae; genus Sequoia; species Sequoia sempervirens. Next base: position 339,060,977 of record VDFB02105785.1, read on the forward strand.
CAATTCTTTAACATCAGTAGGTTTTTGAATGGTGTCCTTTAGATGACCTATTAGACCTTTCATCATGAGATAGTTCCATACTGATTTCCTCCATGTAGCATAATTATGTGGAGTTAGGAGTTCAATTTGAGATTTCCCCATTGCAAGAACACAAACCAAGCAAAAGAATGCAACCAATCACTACAAGATTACCCCCCCAAATCACTCAATCAAGAAACCCCTCAAGCAATATCTAATTTGGCACTTTATATTTAGTGCATTTACAACTGTTGTTTGTCAAAAAAATGAAGTGGACTTTGATCTTGGTGTATGCAAATGCCAAATTTGGCCATAGAATCAAGTACAATTTTTGGTACAAATTGAGATCAATCTAATCATACCATTGAGAAGTACACGAAAAATCATGCACTTTCAAAAAAATTGAATGCAAAAATGTTACTATGGGAGCAAGATATGAGTTCTTGAAGTTCCCAAAATGAGGACGAAGCAACAAAACCTGTGAGAATCTACAATTTCTGGAAAAACCAGACACTAAAACCAAAAAACTAATTACACCACTGTGAAGAGCGTGAAAAATTATCCCAAATAAAAAAAAAATTCTTGAAAAAAGGTGTCAAAATGAGCAACTTATGGCCTTCTGAAGTCAGACTGCAAAAAGAAAATGCAATCTATGAGGGGGCAAAAAATTTCAAAACTGCGCTGATGTCAACAACTGCCTAGATTAAATTTGATGGTTATTTGGCCGTCACTGTTGACTAGAGCTTAAAATTGACGGTCTTCGGCTCGTCAAAGGAAAACACGCCCCTTTACCAGAATATTCTCACTAGGTGACGGAATATGTTGTTGTTAATCAAAATATTCCGAAGATGGTATCTTAGAATTTGACTGCTAGATAGACTTGATTTGATAGTCCACCACTTTTGGAGAAGATGGGTGCCAGTATTTTTGAAAGTTGGCCAATTTTTAGAATTTCTGCCGATAATTTGAGGGTCCACATGGGCAAATATGACTCGTGGGTGGGGCTGCGGGTATGAGGCCACATGGTGCAATAGGAATGGCTGGCAGTACTGTAGTTACAATATGTAGACGGGTACATCTATGGACTATGCGTCCTTTGATATTTAAAAAAAAAAACTTTTACAAAGAAAAGAATGCCGAAACCAAATATTTTTTACAGAAATTTAATCAGTATTTTTAATTTTTCAAAACAAAATTCAAAAAATTACACCCTGAATTAAATAATAATTTTTCTGCTAATGGTACCATCAGGTAATTATGACAACTTGGGGGTCGTACAACTCTTCAGGCAATTTTTTTGTTTTGCCTCACTGGACAATTGATCTTATTTAGATGAATTGGCAATCAATCTTAGGGTTTTTGGCCCTTCTAGACATAATGGTAGGGTTGGATTTGATCCAAAATACTCCAAAATTGCAGCTACCTTCTGGATTTGGCAACCACACTTTAGCTTCAAACCCTCATAGATTTGGCCTCATATGTCCGATTTGGACGAAACAAAAGGAAAAATTGACTTTTTCGAACCTTCTGGACATAATTGCGAGCTTCAATTTGCACCAACAAGCTCCAATTTGAACCTACAATAAAGAACCAAAAATGGAACACCCCTAAATCTGATATCTCTTCAGAAAAAGACTCTCCATTGACACCCAACCCACTCTGATAATTAAGTTACCTTTATTCCTCTCTTAAGATTTCACTTTAGTTTGCATATTGTGACATTTAATAATTATATTAATTATTAAATGTCTACCTATTAGGGTTTCTTTAGGGTTGCACAATCTCCTTTTAAGGATTGATCTTTGTAATTATTTCAATTTAAGTCAATGCAATCTCTCTTGAAGCTTGCAAAGCACCCTTGCTTTTTTGTCTCCATCTCTTCCTTTCAGTGACAGGTTATTTGCATGCAAGTGATCTTCAGGGTTTGTGAAGTTGGCTTTCTCAACTTCTACATGGTATCAAAGCTCCAGATTTGCGGTTTCCTGTTCATTTTTTGAAGATTTCAGCTTACAGAGTTTTTTTTTCTGTGCAAGGGTTTCATTCTTGGTATTTTTTGCCAGATCAGATTTCCATCATTTTTTAAGAAATTTTGACCTTGATCTCTCAAACAGTCCATGCTAGTGCAAAAAAAACCTCATAGGTGCGCTCAAAAAGCCAAAAAACTCCTATTTTCATATAAAATATGATAAGGTTTGCTGAAAATTGATTTTTTAGTGTTTTTGGGGAATCTCAAAACAGTTACCAAAAAAATTCATATGATTGTACGGATCCATATGAATGCCTCAGTTTTCATGCCATGAAGGTATAGTTAAATATTTTATTAATTTTTTAATCTTTAAATTAATAAAATGTTTGGTTTAAAGCCTAAATGAGCATATTTAGTAAAATGGTCATATCTTGAGCATACAATCTCCATTTTTCAAAAATGAGATACCGTTGGAAAGCTGATTCCAACACCGATCTGATCACTAGTAGAATTTTGCAAATAAATGAATACTTGACTAAAAATTTTAGTCAGATGACTAAAACTTGTTGTCATGAGACTAACACTAATAGAATATTGCAAATAAATGACTACTTTGGTCATTTATAAGTGACTAATTTGGTCATCAGGTAAAATCAAAACTAAATGACTAAATAAATGACTAATATCAAGAAAATAAAAATGACTAATATCAAACAAATAAAAAGGACTAAATAAATGATTATTACTCCTCTATTCTTTTTTCTTTCAAATTTGATCATAATCCATAGAGTTTAAGCCCCCCTCATGGGACCCCTACCTAAGCTTGTCCCCCTCCCAAGGGTAGGTTCTTACGCATTACTCACCTGTTCACCACTGGAAACACCACTTCCTATCTGACTTGCATGTGTTAAGAATGCCGCCAACGTTCATCTTGAGCCGGGATCAAACTCTCAATGAAATTCAAAGTTTCATTACTTATTACTTATAGCTCCCTTCTTCATGGATGAAGTTGATTCACAAATTATCTATCATCTATATAATATTAAGTCCTCTATTATTCTATTAAATCATGTATATAATATTATTATATTATATTATATTAATAATATAATATTATAATATTATATAATACTATAATATAAATATTATAATATAATATATAATATTATAATATTTATATTATAGTATTATATATATATTATAATATTTAGCCGATAGGCTCTTTATTGTGGGCTTGCCCACTGGAAAAGTCTCACGCGTGAGACAGGGCACCGAGATTTTGCTAGAGAGGAAAAACTCACGCTTGAGACAGGGCACGAGAATATTGATATTGCACTTCAACACTGCACTTCACTGCCACCACTTCAAAACTACACTTCAAATCTGTAGTTCACATGCCCTATTAACAGCACCGCCATTGGATTTCCATGCAAAAAAACCCTAAAACTCACCACCATTGTGCTCTTTAAAAGCAATTTCGTTCCATTGTGTTCTCAACCATTTTTTGAATAAGCATTATTTTTTGTTTACCCTCTGTAAGCAAATCACAGACTATTTGAAGACAATTGTAGGCATTAACAGAGGGCTTGGGCTTTGCAATGTTCTTTTGTTTGGATGTGCAGGCTTTTTCCAGTGCTCTTTTATTCATTAGTACAGGTAAGTTTCCTTAAAGCAAGAATTTTTTATATTTGATGTTGCTTTTCACAGGCTCTCTCCAGCATTGAAGATTTTAGCTAGAGGAATCTTTTGCTGATTGGCTTTAGCATTTGGGTTTATTCTCTTACATTCTTTCTTGCTGAAGCTGCTCAATTTTTTTGAAATTTTATGTTTCTTGGATGACATGTCTGCTCCTTTCATCTGTTGTTGATCTCTAAGCTTTGTATTTTCCTTTATACCAAACTTGTCACTTCTTTTGCTCTATATTTCCTAGCAACATGTGATTCAAAACTATCACATGTATGTTGTAAAACAATGGAAAAGAAAAGAATCTGAAGTTACCTATCTACTGTTAAAGTATTTTATCACAACATGCATAGAAGCATTTTATTTCATTCTGATGGATTCCAATTTATGTACATGTTAATCTGTAAGTTACATATTGTTAGGATAAAGATACAAACAAGAAAGAATAGTGAGTTTTTTTTTTAACTTGTTAGTTGTTGCTACACACTGTTGTATGAGAGATAAAAAGGAATAATAAGTTGGATTTTGCTAATTCATTGGATTGTTGTGTAAACTGGGCACATCATAATTCTTCCTTGCATCCCTGTGATTGTTTAAATGATTTTACTATTGCTCTTAGATAACATAATGTATAATAGGAAAAAGAAAAAGAAAACTCTAACAATCTCTTTATTTCTTTAGTTGACTACTTACAAAGCAACCCCCATCTCACAATTTGTGTATACAATCAGCCCCTTGTTATAATCCTGGGGTTTCAAATGGGAATGGTATGTATGACTATAACCTTGCTTGTATCATCCAACCCCCATTGTATTTAGCATGTACTCTGGCTTGCATATATTAGGAAGCTTGTGTTTTAGTCAACCCCGGTACGTGATTCCTATAGAGAAGGAAGAGCCATTTAGTTAGATCTCAGAGAAAACCACGTAAGTGAATGGACATGTACATGTATATGTTAGATGATGTGGTTTCAAAATAAAATACAATAAAATGAAATGACCTAAGATATGGAGCTCTCTCACATTTTAGAGGCCTGCGAAAAATACAAATCAACTACATGCATATTGTTCATGGCCCTGTGGGAGCTGCAACCCCACGAGGGGTTTGCTCTATATTTCCTAGCAACATGTGATTCAAGACTATCCTGAGTGATGAATACCTTATCACATGTGTTGCATTTAACTGTTTGTTGGTTTGTATTTGGTGATCTTTTGCATTTCTTTTTGAGATACATCCCCTTCCTTTACTTTCTTTTCATCTTTCTCAAGATTTCCATTTATTTCTCTCTTAAAGAGTCTGTTAAAGAGTTTGTTTTGAATATAATTCTAGATAAATGTTTGTATTTTCTATTACAGCCTATTGCAGAGGAATTGAATTTTTAGCTAGATCTTTGAGAACAATATAGACTATGGTGATGAATGTTTCATTTGTCGTCATCCCACTTGGAACATTTTCCAGCATTATCTGCTGTTGTAATCAATTATTTTTGGGGTAAAAACTGTCCAATTAACATTTATAATATTTCATTCCAGGAACAAACTCAAAATGTTTATAATAGCGTTTTAATTTTCTGCTAGATATCAAGCAAGCAGGGTCTGATATTTGGATTTTTAATTTTTTTGTAAGTGTATTTATGCTGCAAGTAAGAGGATTTTTAATATTATTTGTAACTCATTATAACTTGTTTGTTTCTTTTTTCTTAAACAAAAACTGCAAAGAAACTCAGATTTTACACTTTATGGAAATCTTACATGAGGAAAGATCTGTCTGAGAAAATATTCACAAAAGAATCAACCAAGAATAGTATGATCACTCCCTTGGCCATAACGTGTATCAGACCTATGAATTTCCCAGATCAAAACACACAATTGAAAGAAGAATACAACATTGTGTTTCCCAAGATTATTTTTTCCAAAAGATAGAATACTTCAAAAGCCTAAGGACCTACTTATAACTCCTTTTTCATTCCTAGCTTGTTCTCCATTAACTAGCAAAAGACTTAAAAACACAACTGACATATTTCCAATGATCCCACCACTAAGAGTGCATCATTTTTTGGCATCATATTGGAGAGTAAGAATGGAGTTTCATAACTGTAATGTCCTCTCTCTTACTCTTAGGATAATTGTTGTCAATATTATTTGATATGTGCTTATAAGCTTTTGTCAGTTGGGTCTTGGCAATGTTTTCTGGTTGGTGGACCCATCATTTGCTTGGAAATCCCTAAAACATGGGTCCCTGTTGTTGAAAATATTCATTAAAACATGGACTGGAAACATAGTTGATCATTATAAATATGGAAATAAAACAAAGCTTTAAGTGAGAAAAATGTTGCTTTTATCCCTTCTTTACCTTTAGCTGATTTTGAGCATGCACCATTAGTGGAGATGCTTTGATTTTATTATAAATTAACTCCATGGTATTAAAGACATGAGATAGTGGAAAAAAGAATACATTTTGGCCTTGAAACTCTAAATTTTTTATTTTGATTCTACTTTTACCTTAGAAAAGAGGAATGAGAAAAAAGCAGGGGTGGGAATTTTTACACCTTACTCTGACAGGAAAGAGAAAAGCTAGGCTGAATGAGAAAAGAGGAATGAGAAAAAAGTAGGGGTGGGAACTTTTACACCTTACTCTGCCAAAAAAGCTAGGCTGAATGATTGGTTGAAGAAATCCAACATGACCACAGTAGTGAAAGTTCAATTTCAAGAGCATGGCAGCCTTATAGGCTCAAGAGGTTTGAAAAAGGTAGTGTTATTTTGAAAGAGGCTTTATCCTACTTGTGACAATGTTGGTGCTATTGCTGCTAGCATTTTATCCAGTTCTTCTACAAACCAAGTTGAAGTTATGTTTTGTTATATGGAAAAAATGGTCTTTTGCAGAATAACAGATGAAAGTTTGGCGGTTCTCATTATATAGTAGTAGTGATTGTTTTTATCATAATGTTCAATGGAAGCTTAGGGTCTCTGGATTGGGAGTTGAGTATGTGCATTTAAAATCAACCAAAAGGAAATAGGTGTCTTAAGCTTATCTGGGTGTAGGGATGTATAGCAACTGGTTTAGAACTTCAAAACTTGGGTGCTATAGGTATAACACTCTTTTGTTTTACTTTATAACACAAAGATGAAGGAATTTTATATCAGTTTTGATAATTTAGTTCATTCTGAGACTATTCAATGTTAATAAATTTATAAATGTAGCCAGGCAAAAACTGTACTCTTACACTTGTGGGTGCTCCCTTATTTTAAAAGCTTTTATTTGAATAATCTACATACGTTATTGCATTTTTATGTTCCATCTCTAACCTAACTCTAATGTTGACTCTGCTTTTCCAGTACATTAGATACTCATTTTTTTGTGAGTCTATATATATATAATGTTCAATTCTTATAAAATTTTATTTACGTAGATATTCCCTTAAAGAAAATTTAAGAAAAACAAATTGAAAACTACACATGCAGCAAAGACTTGGGAGGGAGCTGACAGCAGGTAGATCCATAACCTCCTTGTTCTGATCAACATGCAAGCTTCTTCTGAAGGTTCTAGATATGTTTGGTGTTATTTGAGGGGTATATCTTGATAAAATTTAGGGAAAGCACAGTGAAGACTAACATCTTTCACTACACACTTCTTTGTCTTACTTGTCAGAGCAATATTTCAGTGCAAAATATTTTATGGCATTTTAGTTCTACTATGCATATTATTCATGTCTCAATTTTTCTGACCTCTTTAAACTCTTGGGCTTGCATGTTATAGTAGATGGTACCTTGGGTTAGCCTATGGCCTCTTCAAGGATGTATTAATCCATGTATCTTAACCGATAGTCTGTTGTAGAAAAATTCTGATATTTATAGTAGATTCTAGACCTTAAAGTAGAGGAGTTCATAAAGATTTCATTAAAGTAGAGGAGTTCAAATGGAAAATTGTAGACCTCAAAATTTTAAGGTAACCAATTTCTTTTACTCTTCGTAAAAAATTATTCAATGATATGTTATTCCAAGTGTGGTGAAATCTTTGTTTGCTTTAAATTTTTTATCTTTTGTAGCAAGTATTGATTATTTTGTCTTTGTGCTTGACATATTTTTACTCACAAAAGTAGTATGTATTACCTGTTTTGGCAAGGCATACAGGTTTGGTTGTATATGGGAAAGAATATTATTTTGGGGGAGGTATCCAAAACACCCCTGTAGGGGAAACTCCTTATGAAAAGCCTTATAAAGTTGTGGAATTGGGTGTCACTCATATACCTATAGAAATGTGTGAAGAGTATTTGTAGGGAATAGGTCCATGGTACAGAGGTGAAACTTAAAATTTATTGCACCATAATTGTAACAATTTTAGCAATGAGGTTTCACAGTTTTTGGTTGGCTATGATATTCTAGATTTCATCCTTAGGCTACCAGATGAAGTGATGAAAAATCCAATGAGTGCATTAATAAGTTTTTGCTTTATATAGTTGAGGCAATCCAAACGATGAACATGTAATCCATTTCTTCACATTTTATGTCCTTAAGAATCAATGCCTTAAATTACATGAGCTCATACAAAATTACAAATTATAAGTTAATTAAATTAAAAACTCATAAGCTAGATATAGTATCAACCAGCTAAAGTTAGAAAAATAATTATTAGTAAGATAAAAATGTAAAATGAGGAAACTTGCCTTTGGTTCTCTTCACAATGGATTTCGTACAAGTATAGAGATGTGGTCCATGTTCCCATAATTGTAGAACATCTGACATGATTTTTGAGACAATTTTTTCCAGAATGTAAAATGTAGATTACAACCATCTAATCAAAAATCTAAATAAAATTGCAATTAATTGCAAACTAGACACAAAGGTAATCTAATCCCTATTTGATCACCAATTTTACTAGAACATTAGCATGCCTTTCAAGATGCCTTTAATCACACAATTTATTTTTTATTTTTTTCTATAAGTACTTTTTCTATTTTACCCTCATTTTTACACTGCATATTTGAATTTTCTCATAGCACACATGAACGTCAAACGTTCAAACTTGCATTTGAAATCATTAGTAAGAGTTTTGTTAAACCAGATTTGCTACATTTATCTGGTTTTCAATGAGCAACTTAGAATTTATTGTGTTTGGGAAGTATTTCATGTACATGTAATTGTTTTGATCTCATTGATGTTATTACAATCAATCTCAACCTTTGAATTAATTATTCAAAAGATGACAAAAAGAATTAACTTCCAAATTGAGATATGAAAGGATGCCAGCTATAATATGATGGAGACCAAATCTGCAAAGCCAGGGATATCCACTTTTCCTAAATAATTTGGTATTGAAGAATTCTCAAATCTACCCCAGATAAAGGAGACCTCTTAGAACTCTCTTGACATAGGAAATAGTGAAGTGATAAGGGAAAGAACAGAGCCAAATCCTCAAACACTAAAGCATCTCCATAAAATACTCAAATCCTACTCTTGTTGTAGCTGGTATGGTTTACTTTTACTTAGATAAATAACCTCTTGGTCTAATTCCTAGAGGTCTCCACAACCTTCCTAAGAATCCTAAGAAACTTTGTTCCAAATTCATCTAACAGTGCAGCCTTACAAGTAGAGCTTGGTTGTGAACCAAAGTTTGATAGTTCAAGAAACCATTGTTCAACTAAGGATGATTCAAAATAACTAACCCAAAGAAAAATCACGAGCTCATACAAAATTACAAATTATAAGTTAATTAAATTAAAAAATCATAAGCTAGATATAGTATTAACCAGATAAAGTAAGAAAAATAATTATTAGTAAGATAAAAATGTAAAATGAGGAAACTTGCCTCTGGTTCTCTTCACAATGGAGTTAGTACAGGTATAGAGAAATGGTCCATGCTCCCATAATTATAGAACGTTTGACATGATTTTTGAAACAATTTGTTCCAGAATGTAAAATGTAGATTACAATCATAGAAGCAAAAATCTAAATAAAATTGCAAACTAGATACAAAGGCAATCTAATCCCTATTTGATTGCCAATTTTACGAAAACATTAACATGCATTTCAAGATGCCTTTAATCACACAATTTATTTTTCATTTTTGTCTATAAGTACTTTTTCTATTTTTCCCTCATTTTTACACTGAAGATTTGAAAATTCTCAGAGCACAAATGCACGTCAAAGTTTCATTCATTCTTTCTCTAAAATAGTTCCCTTAATAATTCATTGTAGCTAGTTTTAAATGAAAATTCACAAATCTATATAATCACCTGAGCTCTAGACATGATTTTTCTAGCCTTTTAAACAAAAATATTGGTCATGAGTTTAAGTTTGTTTCAAGGGTGACTAACCGAAAGAAGGTGCAATGGTTACATCGATTTTATTACATATGATAAAGTAATCTAACACTCATTCATTTCATTTATTCTAGTTTTTTTTTCATAGACAATATTAATTTATTGTGAAATAATCTAAATTTCCATATATTGATTTAACTCTTGATGACATATTGGCATGATTCTAAGTAATCTTTTTCCTATTGATTTCAATTATAAGCTAAATAGCATTTCTTTCACTAATATCTCTATATTTCTTTTCATAATTATCACTTTACCTATATACTCTTCACATTTAAAGAAAATAACTATATAGTTCTTACCATAAGCATTCTCAATCATTCACAAGGACTGGGGATTTTATGTATGTTATACTCTAGCACATTAGTTCTCTTTGCAAGGTTCCCTCAAACAAATCTTGCAACACCTCAAACATGTCATTAGCGTTTTGCCACTACTGAGCCATCAAACTATCATACCATAATATAGGATCAAGCAACTTCAACATCTATCAAAAAGCAATCCCAGTTATCATAGCTATAGGATTCCCTACAATATTTTAAATGTATGCAGTATGCACCACCGATATTTGAAGATATCACCAATATTTTAAATGTATGGCCATTACAAGGGAAACAATAAATTTGCCTACTGCTATGTGCAGGAAGGAGGAATGTTTTTGCCAACACTCTCTATCCTCTCATCTACAAAAGGGAAATCTTGGGGATTTTCCTCATGATAATCCTTGAAAAGGTTGTATAAATTGTTGAACAATTTACCCTTGAATTGAATAGCAATGTATCTCTATATTCAACGTGTAGTGGTTCCTTCTGTGCTTCTTGGCTGGTTTCTTTGGACCTTCTCTTATGTTTCTGGGTGCAATTGAACTTTGGTAAATCTTTTAACTCAACCTTGACTTTGTTGTTTTCTTCTCAATTCAAAAAATTTCTCTATAAGTTTTACCTTTAATATGAGGCATTAGATTTATAGACTTTGTTTGGACTACATTAATGATTGCAAATTCATAAAATCTAGATTTCATCTTGAAGTCTCCCTTGCCTGCCAAATCAATGGCCTAATCAGACCATGTACATAAGGGAAATTAATCTGAATCAATCAACATAAAATTTAGCAACTTTTGTCAAATGCTAATTTGAATTTAAAAAAATGCAATGGGGTTTTAAAGTGTAAATGCTTTGGTTGGCTTTTATTTTCATACCTCAGTGGACATGAAAAATTAAATGATCGGACTTGAACTTTGATTGGTGAGGAAGATATGATCAGCAGCTTCTTCACTTTGATGCTTTTAAAAATTTTAAATTAACAATGGAATCTAAAGTCTTTTCTGAGCTAGCAATAGACAAGATTTGTAGCAAGAATGTTTTATATTTGATGCTGCTTTTCACAGGCTCTCTCCTGCATTGAAGATTTTAGCCAGAGGCATCTTTTGCTGATTGGCTTTAGCATTTGGGTTTATTCTCTTACATTCTTTCTTGCTGAAGCTGCTCAATTTTTTTGAAATTTTATGTTTCTTGGATGACATGTCTGCTCCTTTCATCTGTTGTTGATCTTTAAGCTCTATATTTGCTTTTATACCAAAATTGTCACTTCTTTTGCTCTGTATTTCCTAGCAACATGTGATTTAAAACTATCACATGTATGTTGTAAAACAATGGAAAAGAAAAGAATCTGAAGTTACCTATCTACTGTTAAAGTATTTTATCACAACATGCATAGAAGCATTTTATTTCATTCTGATGGATTCCAATTTATGTACATGTTAATCTGTAAGTTACATATTGTTAGGATAAAGATACAAACAAGAAAGAATAGTGAGTTTTTTTTAACTTGTTAGTTGTTGCTACACACTGTTGTATGAGAGAAAACATTAACATGCTTTGCTTGGAGTTGTCATCTCAGAGATGACCATTGCATTCTTTAGAATTTTTGTGTGTTGAGTGTATGAAAGGCTTAGATCACAACTATTGTTTTCTAAAATTATGGTCTGATTAATTATGCTAAGCTACATTAGTAATGGCTTTTGCATCTGGGTAGCTAATTTATTTTTCTTTTGTACATTTTGCAGTTTATGTGGGTCTTGGTGTTCTTGTAGAAGAAGTAGAGTTCTACGATGTTTATGGTTTTGATGATGAGCTATTAGATATGGTTCCCAAGCCTGTACTGGCTGTACTCTTCCTTTTTCCACTCAATCAAGCAGTAAGTGGATTTCCATTTCCATCAATGAGTACTTGAAAGTTGAAAAGTTGTAGACTTGTATGTTATGTTTGTAGCCAATGGCTAGTATTTTGCACATCTATTTCTTTGCAAAGATTTATTGTTGAAGCCTAGAGCATATGCATATTAAGTGAAGAATTCAGTTCTTTCTATATTTAAATCATTGTCCAGTAACCTTAGTATGATCTTTTTGGGACTTGATATCTAGTTCATGTGGTTAAAAGTGATAGTATTCTCATTTTCTTTCTAGCTTCTAGAAACTTATGTTGGATTAAGGACTATTTAATTGTTAGTGCTTGTGATAAATAAATGCTAAGATGCTCATTTGAATTGTTAGTTTATCTCACCAAGTTCATCATTGTGAAATATACCATGTAAGACTATTGTTTATCTACATCAGTATAATGAAACAGTATTATAAATGCTTAATATTTTGACAAAATAAATGAAAATCTAATTTTAAACATATGGTTGGAATGAATTGGAATCATGTTTTGTATAGGCATGAAGAATAAAAGGTAGTTTTCAAGCCATGATACTGTCTTGTGGAGGAGAACTACACTTTCTAATAAAGTTCACTGATTAATTGCCATGTACCTAGGTCTTCTTTGGAAGCTTGGAGCTTGAGAAAGGAACTTAAAAAACATATATGATACCATGGAAATTGAATGCACTAGTTCAAATATAGACAGTTTGCACAATAATTATTGGGACTTTAAAGAAAAATTACCCATTGCAAGGATGAAAGCACACAAATGTGGTTGAAATGAGAAAAAAAGTGTGCCTACTAAAATAAACCATTCCCTCATAATTGGAACTATAACTGGTCTTTTTTTGCCTTAGCAGAAACCTGCCCAGCCTGTTAGTCTTTCCCTCTATCTCTTGAGTTATATGCCATATGTTTACATATCCAAGGGGTTCAAATTTGTTGTATTACATTCCCTTTACTTCCATCTTCCATCTCCTAGGTTGACTCTTTGGGTGTGTGTTTTTCTGATTTGACCTTAACTTGAAACTTCTCTGCCATGGTCCTGACATGGTTATCCAAACTCTCAAAAGACCCACAATATCTTGGTGCCAATGTTTACAACTTTTGATGATCAATGAGATTCACCTGGGTTTTACTCTAAGAATATATTATTCCCAACACAAAAATTTCTTTGTACCCTATGTGCATCCACAACTCTTCTATTTGTTTTGGACCATTTTCAAATTCTTTATATGGCATCTTGGTTTTCCATTTCTCTCTTTTTATTATTTTCAAACAAGGCTTCATTATGTACAAATGGTGTTGGATCCCAATTACTTAGTTTCTTGAATCTTGAAGCTTTTTCTGAATTTGGGTTTTAGAAGTTTTCATGTACACATGACACTAAACTCCCATCCATGTCTCAAGTTCCCATATAGTGAATTCCTATGTTTCTCAAATTCCCAAATCCTAAATTGTACTTCATAATTATTCTTACTCATGGTGATGCAACCATGTTTCTTAGTTTCCTAGATTCTCAAATGTCAAATAAGAGATTATACTTAAGTTTTGATATAGAGTTGGAACTTTCAAGTACACAATAACATTGTATTCCTATAACTCAGTTTTTTGGGGGATTTTGTAGCTCTTCAGTTTGATTTATCTTCAGAAGCTACTACCCTTCCACAGCCTTTGCGGCTTGATGAAACCATTTTATGGATTTTTTTTTCCTAGCTAAACCCCTCTTTTTTTTAACAGTCATGATATTTCCAAAGCCCATAGTGATGGTCAAAATGTAACTGTTTTTCCTCTTCCTAATGATGGATCACAAAGTGTGGTCCAAAAAGTTGGTTTTAAAAATCTTGATGAATAAGTTTTATTAGTTTTGGACTTGGTATTGTGATCCCTTTATGTAATGTACTCAAGGTTTGAGGTGTGACAAAATCCCTTATATTAAAGTAATGCAAAGAAATTGAAAATGCTTGTTCAAATAAATATAGTTTTCACTATATTTGTTGTAACTAAAAGAAAATCATTCAGCATGGATATAAACTTGCTTCAATGGAATGCAATATAGTTGTACACTTATTCATATACTTCCCTGCCCTATTTCAAAATAATGTAACCAACCCCACCTCCATACTCATATCCCTCTTTTCCTGTACCAGGGTTATGATTTCACAAGGATGGAAGGATGCAATTGTGGCTGAGACAAACAATGCAAAGGGTGTTAGCTATGGTATACTATGTCACCTCACAACCATAAGAAAAAATCATCCCCTTTGCCCCAGTAGCAATCCCTTTGGCCTGATACTATAGGCATTGTATTCAGAAAACTTATTTGCATGCCATTTCTTATGGACTATGGGAAAAATTTATGTTCAATATATTATGCAAGTAAAAATAGAGAATTCTTATTACAAAATTCACAATGATAAAGAAATTCCCAAAATTTATATAAGAAAATCTCAATACCATAGTAATGGTAAATCTACAGAGTAGGCTACCATCTATTCCCTAGAATCTTTTCTTAAACGTATTTCCCACTGCTACATTTTGGCTTCTAGGGTCTATTTTGTATGAGTTATGTATAATGTTGTACTTTGTAGTTAAGGTTGTTTTACTTGAATCCTAGTTGAATCATTTGTTTCTTAACATTGCATATTTCTTAACATCCAATTCACTTTCTACATAGCCCAATAATGGCAGCAATAAAAATACTTAGAAAATGTATTTCAGACTTGTACATGTGGATAATGAGACAATGTAATGAGTAGATATGAAGTGTTTGAACTCAAAAAATGATACAGTGACCAAGTAAACACAATATATGTTTCCAAAATCTGCTACAACAACACTAACCTACATTTACATTCATTTTTTGTTCATTTATTACATAGACAACAAGAATCCCAACCTGGTTTAGATGTTGGAGTTGAGACAGTGTTGTCAGTGACCTAGTAATAGATTTTACCCTTGAATAAGGGCAGCGACCAACCTTCTAAACCTTCCTGAAGCCACATGCTTGGCTGGTGATGGTCATCAACTCTGCTTTGTCTTTGCCACTAAAGCAAGTCCACATAATGAAATTTCTCTATCTTAAAATGTAAAAGCATTTTTGCAAATAGTTTGTAAGTTTGCATTTCCAATACCTTGTATACCTGTCAAACATGGTTTTCTAAATGTTGAAATAGTTTCATTCCTAGTTAAAAAATTCCCATAAGAGCAACAAAACAAAGGTCTTTATATTGATGTTTAATAAAAAAATATGAAAGTATTGCTTTGGAATTGCCTCAAATGCTTTTCTTTCTTGCAAAGCAGTAGAGTTTGAGGTAGGAATGGAATTTTAATAGAGTGTTTGTTGTTTCCTCTCTTTAATGTGATAATTTTGTATCTTTCCGATGGTCATGTATTTGGATTTCCTTTGTTAGGCTTTTGAGAGTGGGAATCCCAATGCAAAAGAAATAGTCCTTTCAAACATGGCAACAACTTTTGACCGGATTCTGTTATAGTTTGAGGTTTGCTACTTCAAATCCTCTCTATGTAATTTTTTATGCTTTAGTTCCTAAATGATGTAAAGAAAAAACAATTAACACATTACACTATATTTACTCATTTGAACAAATGCATAATTTCTTCTATTTCTTCCTTTATTTCAGGATCCTTTCACATTTTCTAATTATCATAGAGCAATACATGAGCCTTTTGATTACTACATGTTTGGAAAAAATTACATTCATCCATTGATGGATTTTAGGTATTGTTGTTGTGATTCCCAAGAAGGTTTTAGTTCTTGTTTTTTAATCTGATAGGATTGGTTGTATCTCATAGGAGGGTTTTTGATTGTAGATTTAAGCAGTATTTGATCACCCCTAATAATATAGAGGTAGATTATTTTTCCTCATGCTTTTTCCATTGAATTTTTTTTCTATTAACTATGTAGTTTTGACAAATGAACAATAAGGTTATTTTGATTTCTGAGACTAAAAATGACATCCTTGAGTAAATTTTTGAATGTAAAGGAGGTTGTTTATATGTTAGGCTTGCTAGGGGAATTGGATTGCTCAACAAGAAAAGATTTCTAAATTAATTTAGCTCTAACTCTATGGGAAAGATGATAGTTTGATGGACATACACAATTCTACCTGTATGGGAGTGATGAGAGCTAGATGGAACATCTAAAGAGGTTCCAGATATGTTAGAGGAAAGCTACGAGGAAACTAAATTGATAATGTTTGATTTTTTTTTTCTTTCTTAGATGTTGAGTCTAATTAATAAGTTTAATGTTGTGTTGCAACTTGCAGTTGAGTATGTTGATATGATAAAGGCTAGCATTTTCGATCCTCTAAAAGTTATTAGAATTGCATTAGTTGATGCAGAAAGTTAAAACTATTTATCTTTATTATAATTAGTGGAACTTGCAACTACAATATCTGATAAAAATCTACTTCCAAATATGTTTTTGACGTGCAAAATTTGAAACCTTATTTTCAAGTTGCAACTCCAAATTGGAGAAGTAAAAGGTGAATACCAGCGATGAAGAGTTTGGAGGAGTCGAAACCAATAGCGGCAGTAAATTTGTGGATTTGCAAGGGGATTAAATGGGTCGAGCCCCTATAGGAGGTCGCTGCCCTTCCAAAATGACTGTAGTTAAGGAAGGGGAAAACAATATAAGTATATTAAAATAGGAGTATTTTGTTTATATAGTGTCAGTAAGTTGTACAGTGTCACTAAGACATTGAATGTAACCAATGAAATTTTGATTTGCCAATCAGGTTTAATAAAGTAAATTTTTAGAGTGGTTTTTTCTCCACTCATAAATACTGTGTTGTTTGTGTTTGTGTTTGATCAATCATATTTGTTCAAGAATTTTAGTCTACATTTCATGGTGCTTCTTCAACATTTGAATATCTATGATACTTGAAGTTTATATGCATTAATTTGTGAGGATTAATTAAGTTAGATTTTATTTGTAATGACTAAATATGACTAAAGTAATGACTTACATGACTAAATATATGACTAAATTAATGACTAAAGTAATGACTAAATAAATGACTACCATGACTAAATAAATGACCAGTTAACAACAATCAATGACTAAATTAATGACTAAATATATGACTAAATTAATCACTAAATATATGACTAAACAAATCACTACCATGACTAAATAAATGACTAAATTAACGACTGAATCAATGACCAAATCAATGACTAAATAAATGACTAAATAAAATGTGGAATCAATGACCAAATCAATGACTAAATCAATTACCAAATCAATGACTAGATAAATGACTAAAATAGTTTAGTCATAAATTTGGTCACGTTATAAATGAACAGCAATAAACTACTAATGGTCATGTGACCAAAATTAGTCATTTATATGCAATTTTTAGT
>VDFB02105785.1:339078647-339201254 GCA_007258455.2 Sequoia sempervirens
ACCATATATATGCATTAGTGAAAGTATAAAATCATCTTTCCTAACTGGCTTTTTATATATCTTCAATCTGTGTCCATTCACCAGCAATGTGAATCTAACTGCATCTATAGTTTGTAACTTGACTACTCCATTGAGAAATACCTATTGAATTTCATAGGGTCCCAACCATCTTGACTATAACTTACCCTTATGATCTTTGTAATTGGAATCATATAGTAAAGCCCAACCACCTACAGTGAACTCTTTGGCCTTTATAAACTGATTATTCCATTTAGTTCTCTATTTCTAAATGATCTTTGTATGATACATGGCATCCATGTGAAATTTATCCAATCCATTTAGACTATGTAACCTTTCTTTCTATTTTTTTGTAAAATCCATTCCTAAATCCACTGTTGTCATTAGTGTCTTCTACTCAAACTCTATTGATAGGACTATTGTTTTACCATAGACTAACTCATAAGGTGTGAAACTTTTAGCTATTTTACATGTTGTTCTATAAGCCTGCACTACTTTAGGTAATCTTGAGGCCCAGTCCTTTTTGTGAATTTGCACTATTTTGGTCAAAATATTCTCAATCTCCCTGTTTGTAACCTCCACTTTCCCATTGGCTTTGGGATGATAAGGTGTTTTTTTTCTATGTCTTATTGAATATTCTTTAACCAATTGATAAATAATGTCAAAAGTAAATTGAGCACCTTGATTAGTGACAATTTCTCTAGGTATTCCATACCTAGTAAAGATGTCTTCATACAAGAACTTAGCTAGATTTTCGTCTTTTGCAAATTATAATTCTTTTACTTCAACCCATTTTGTCAAATAATTTGTACAAACCAAAATATACTCTTTGTTATTAGAGGTTGGTGAAATTGGGCCAATGAAGTCAATCCCCCATTTGTCAAATGGTGCTAGCGTTATTTGTGGCTTTAAGGGAATTTCATCTATCCTTGTTAGTTTCCCCATTCTCTAACATCTGTCACAGCTTCTGGTATACTTCATTGAATCCTTTTGGAGAGTTGGCCAATAGTAACCTATTGTTAAGATCTTAAATGTTCTTTTTTTTTCTACAAAGTGACCCCCACAAGGTTCATCATGGAAATATTTTAGAATTTCAAATACCTCATCCTCTATTATACATATTTTCATGATATTATCTGGGCCAATATAAAATGAGTAACCAACTACCCAAGAATATGGAAATATTTTATGCACCAAATATCTATTTTCTCTAGGAGAGAAATGTGATGGTATCTACCCTGCCAATAGGTAAGTTATAATATTAGAAAACCATGGTGTGTGTACAATAAGAGAAAATAAATGCTTATCTGGAAAAGAATCATCCACAACACCTCATTCTATTTGTGTAGGCAACCTAGATAGAAAATTTGCCACCACATTAGCTTTCCCTAGCTTATTAACTATTGTTATGTCAAATTCCTATAGTAATAGTAGCCATCTGACTAGTCTCCTCCCAACTATAGGTTAGTTCATCAATTATCTTATGGTTCTATGATCTTTATGAATAAATACTTGATAACCAATGATATAATTCCTAAACTTATTGATAGCATAAACAACTACCAGCATCTATTTCTTAGTGATAGTGTAGTTAATATTAGCTCCTTGCAAATTTTTGTTGATATTGTAGATGACATATTCCTTATTCCCTTCTTTTTGTCCCAAGACTTCTCCTATGGAAAAATCAGAAGCATCTGTATGTATATGGAAATGTAGTGTCTAATTTGGCCCCCTTAAGATAGGTTTTTGTGTCTTGAAGCTATCTTAAGCTCTTTAAAGGAACGATGAAATTCTAGAGTCCATTCAAATTCTATCTTCGGTGAGTAAGACAAATAAGGGTGTTGCAATTTTAATGAAATATTGAATGAATCTCCTATAGTATCCTACATGCCCCAAAAATATCCTAACATATTTTTTCTTTTGTGGCACAGGAAGTATAAAAATGATCTCAATCTTGTTGGGATCCACCTAAATACCTTCACTTGAGATAAAGTGTCTTAGAACAATCCCTTGAGTAATCATCATGAAAATTTTTTTATGACTCAATGATAGATTATGTTCTTTACATCTTTTCAAAACCTTTTCTAGATTTTTGAGTGTGTCTTCATAGGTGTCTCCATATGTAGTGCAATCATCCATGTAGATTTCCATGGAATCATGAGCATAGTTTGAAAATATACTTAGCACTTCCCTCTGAAAAGTTGTTGGGGCATTACATAGTCCAAAGGGATCAAGAAAATAGGCATAGGTACCCCAAGGGCATGCAAATGTAGTCTTATCTTGGTCCTCTAGAGATCTCTTTATCTGGTTATAGCCACTAAACCCATCTAGGAAAGCGAAGTATTTTTTAGCTACTAAGGAATCAAGCACTTGGTCAATGAAATTTAGGGAGAAGTGATATTTTCTAGTTGTTGTGTTCAACTCCCTATAGTCCACAAATACCCTCCATTTTCCTCCTTTCTTAGGAATAATTACTAATGGTGACACCTATTGGCTATCAAAAATGGGATAAATGAAGCCCGCATCAAGTAGCTTTTTCAACTTAGTCTTGACTATCTCTCTTAAGGTAGGCTTCTTTCTCCTTTGGGGCTATCAAATTTGCTTGAAACCATCATTTATGTAAATCCTATGCATGAATTTTTTTGGATTGATTCCCTTCATATCATGGAAGTGCCATGCAAAGGCTACTATCTGTGCTTATAACATAGTGTTTAGGGAATTATGTTATTCTTCAATTAATCCATTGTTGATGTTTAGGGTTTTACTTGGCATGATTTCCCAAGTTTTGTATTCTGATTGCATAGATGAGAGATCAAGGCCACTAATGTTGGGACCACATTGTTGTGGTAAAATGGAATGGAATAGTTGGGATACCTCTTCACATGAATTTGCAGGTATAATTTTCTGCAGTGGATCTTGAAGACGTGAAAGATGGTCTTGTTGTTGTAGGTCCCTACCATAGTTGTTTTGTATAATATGGTCAATTAAATCATCCTCATCTTGGGTTCCTAATAGAGGGTTGCATTCTATTTTCATAAGAGTTTGCAAGGAATAATGATCTTATTCATCCAAGGTAGTCCATATAGTCTGCTCTAGGTTTTCATGAGGTTGGGCTATTGGATAGAGAACCAATTTCTTGGTTATAGTCCCATTGGATATTATCATGTTCCCATACTTACAACCCATGAATGCATCAACTGCATCTAACCATGGTCTACTTAAAATGAGTGGATATCCTACAAGGTTGACCTTTGGTTGTAAGACTATAAAATCTACAGGATACTCCCATGAATCCAATGCAATGACTAAATCCTCAAAAATCTCCTCAATCTTTACTATTGAACTATCTACCAATTATAAAATAGTTGGCATATGTCTAAGGTTAGCTAACTAAATTAGTTGCATTGTCTCTTTATTCATGACATTAATTGTTGCCCCTAAGTCAATCAAGTTGTTCTTAATAAGGGTCCCATTAATCTTAGCATCCACTACTGGACTTCCAAGGTCTGCGTATTTAGGTGCAATTATATTCCCTATCATAATATCATCAAAGATTTCTAGGACATGAATTGTTTGAGGGTCCTTCCTCTTTCTCTCTAGTTTCTTAAGATAGGTCACTTACTATCTTGTTATAGATTGGGATATCCTTGATAGCTTGGATGAGGGGGATTTTGATATTGACATCCTTAAGCTAACCCAATAGGTCTATCTCAGCTTGGTTATGATTTTTTTGAATGGATAAACACTCAGGGAAAGGGGGCTATAGACTTGAGGTAGTCTAGCTTACTTGATTTGACCTAGGTTCTAGAGGTGAATTGTCTAAAGCTTCAGTTGTAGGTTCCTCATCCTTCATCTCAGTGATTTAGGGTGATGAAGGTCCAACTAGTGTCTTCCCTAACCTGAGGTGGGCATCTCTCACCTCTACCCCATAAGTGGGGTATTGTATCTAGCCTCATTAGTATAAGCCTATTGGATAGGATTTTTGTTAGGGTTAGGTGTAGGTTGGGTAGGTAATTGTGGTGCTCTTGACGGATGATATGTTGTATTTGAGAGATTAGGCATTATAGCCTATTGTTGTGGATGAGAGAGAAGTAAAGGTTGTTGGTAATTCATATTTTGGTGTTTCCACCGGTGGCCTTTTTGCCATTGTGGCTGCCATTGATTTAGCTACAATGTCCATTGAGGGTTATAATTGGAACCTTGAAGATTTTGTTGTGACCATGCATTTGGTTGCTACTGGTTCTTGTTTTGTTGAGGGTTTTACTATTGTTGAGGGTTTTTCCATTATTTTTGGTTATTTGGCTAGGGAAAAGAATTCCAAGCAAACAAATTTTGGTTACCAATTGCAAAAGATGTATTGAAATTTAGAGGGTCTTGTGGCATACCTTGTCTTGGCTTCCATGGAATTCTTTGAGCAATGTAAAGTAGTTGTCCATCTTCTCCTTCAAGTGGTTGAAAATCAAATTTTTGTATTTGTATTTTGTAATAGTAGCAACCCTCTTGCACTTGTAGTTTGCTTTCCTTTGTCTACAATTGGGGTAGTGTTCAATGAGCATTTCTTCAACCTCTTCTTGTTTCTTCTTTATATGTAGAGAGCCCAACTGAGTAGATAGATGGCTTATGATATCCTCCTTCATGTTGTATAGTAGGTTACTTAAGTCCACTCTTGAAACCTCATTAGATGTCTTGACAGTGGTGGATGCTATTTCTCCTCTTGACCTTTTGGTGAAGGTCTTAGAGTAGTTTTGAAAACCCTATAGATCTCTTCAAAGGGTAATTGAGACACATACCCTTTTTTGGAATATGTTGTCATTGATGTCAAAAGTGTAAATTATGCAAGGGAGATTGTTGACATCATGACATGAGATGAAATGGAGTTGCTTGAATGCAAGTGAATATGTTGGCATGATGATAGATTAGTGGTGTGCATAAATGCTATGAATCTTAGAGGATGAATGTAAGAGTAGTGAATCTGGGTATGGAAGTATGTGGTTTAGTTGTTGGTGCAGAAGAGAAAGTTACTCAATAGGTTGCATAGTTGACAAAATTTCTTCTACAACAATTTCTTCTAGATGTTTGATGGAAAATTAGGTACCAGATACGACATGGGTTTTTTGAGAGCATTCCAGTGTTGCACTTTATAGGTCTAGAAAGTGAAGGATATGCCCAAAAATGAATTACATTCACCTTCAGGTGTTTTAGGGTTTATTAGTTAAACCCTAGGTTGTTTATAGTCATGGTGTCTTCAATATGTTCTTCTATTTTGATATTGACTATCAATAGTAGGTAATCAGTCACATAAGTTATCACTTATGTTGTTCAAGTCATGAGGTTGACTGGCCCCTCTGCATAGCGCTCAAGGTTACTCATATCTAGCTAGTTGGGGAGACAATGCAATTTTAGTGGGACTCACTCGGAGGTCTCTTCAATGGTCCAATGATCATTTCATTGGTGTGACTACTGTATTGGTAGGAGTTTGGAAGAAGTCTCCTTGATGGAGTGATAAGGAGTATGGAATTCAGGAGATTGGGGGGGTTAAGAAAGTTGAGAATTTTGTGACTTGGTTAAGAAACTTGTTGAACCCACAACTTCTAAAAGTGGTAATGAAGGTAGTGTTATTAGCAAGAATGGATGACATTGGTGAGACCTTTGGATGTGTCTTTCTAATAAAGAAAAGCAAAGGTTGCATTTAGTGTGGGACCCAATCATATTGACATGGGTGACAATAATGATGAAGAAAACACATGGCATGACAAGATTGGGAAAATGGTAATCCACATCCTTGTTGTGGATTACAAAGCAATGACATGGTGATGATGTGGACATGAGACAATAGTATGTGGACCCCACATTGGAATGGCATGCTTGGTGCTATTTTTTTTATCGAAGTGACATTTCATCATTGCTAGGAATCTTAAGGTAGTTCCTCCAATGTAGCAATGATAACCTTCATTGGGTAGACAAAGTGATATCGCTAGGACTATGAAGCTTGTACCTTCGATATGGTGATGGAAGAATGTAATGTCGATGGTAGACTCGGTAAGTTAAGGGTGATATGTATATGGAAGATGAATAGAAAAAATCCACATGGCGATGAAGTTGATAGGTGACATCATCAATGGTCTTCATTGGTGTGACTAAAGGTCATCAGCGGGACTTGTTTAGATGTCTCCCCAACAACCCGATGATTATTTGATCGATGAGACATTAATGTATCGCTAGGACTATGGAGCTAGTCGATGGGAGATTGGATGCCGACTGTGGGACCTAGTAAGGTTGACATGCATTGATGGTATAGTTAGAGAGTGAATGATAGAATGACACATGGCAGAAAGCAAGATCAGATAGTGGTCGCACACCTTGCAAGGTTTGTGTGGGCCTGTTTTCAAGCTCACGAGATTAGCAAACTTTGGATGCATGTCTTGATGGACCCCACATATGGTGAACAATATATGAATGTGCTCAATGGTGAAGATTGATTAAATGTTGATCGGAGAATTCTAGTGTAAATTTGGGTATGTGCAGGATCATGATGGGCCACAAAGTGGTGATATGATGGGTATTTGAAAGGAGCAGAGCAGATGGAGAATTCATTTTTTGAAGTCCTAGACTGTATTACAAAACATCCTCTAGGTGTTTGCATTCATGGTGAAGAGAGTGTGTAGTGCAGTGAGATAGAACAAGGATTATTTTATGTGTAGAGAGAGTGTAAAGTAGGGGTGTATTGTATTGTTGAGAGTGCAGCTTCAACAAAAAAGTGTAAGTTGTAGTAAGTGCAACAAAGTACTAAATGTAATGATGCATCATAGGTTTTGTAGAGCCAATATTATGAATACATGATTTTTTAATCCTTTAGAGGTTTTTGCCTCATTGTATTGAGTTGTGGCTTAGATTAGGGGATTGGTGTCTCCTTGGAATGGGTGTTCCTAAATTAGGTAGTTGATGGTTCCTTGGATTGTAGCCCTAAAACATTATAACAGAGATTTGGATTGTGATGTTGGATTTGAGTAGTAGACTCAAGCAGCCTTAGTCACCGTGGTTTTTCCCATATCAGGTTTTCCATGTATATCTGGTGTTGTGGGTATTTGTATTGATTGTCTATCTGCATGTTTATGTTTGCATATTTAGCTTTCAATCTACACAATAAGATTTGAATAAGAAATATACAAAAGATATTTAGATTTAAGGAAGTAATTTGCATAAGGTTTCTAAGGGAAAAAATTTTAAGGGATAAATTTTGGTATCTACTGATTCACCCCCTCTTAGTAGATCATTGTTTTCCAATGATTGGTATCAGAACCCTAGGTTCCCTAGGAGAAGCTTAATCAACTTGGGTAGATCTTGGTGAGTGAACACAATATGGCTAATAAGGAAATCTCATCTGTAGGAGTACCTCTCTTTAATGGATCATATTATATATGGTGGAGCATCAAAATGAAGTTACATTTGGGATCCTTAGGGTTTGATGTGTTGATGTCAGTGGAATATGGATATACAACTTTTGCTACACCTCCAACTACTAAGGATGAAAGGATGATGTATGAGAACAATGCTAAAGCAATGGATGCAATTCTTTGTGGGCTGCCAATTTTCATATTTTTCAAAGTCATTCATTTCCAAAGTGCACATGAAGTGTGGAAAAAATTGAAGAGGATGTATGAATAAAGTGATGTTGAGGTCTAGTCATTGACTAGGAGATGTCATAGTAAATATGAAAGTCTTGAGACAAGTGAAGATGAGAAATCTGCAAGTTGGTTCTCAAGTGAAGTTGAATCCTCTGGTAAAGAAGAAGAAGAAGTGAACCTTGAAGGAAAACTCATTTTTGCTCTAAATGAGGTTAAAATTTTGAAGAAAGTGAATGAAGAACAAAATTTGTATTCTCAGAAAGAGATAGATAGACTGACTAAAAGCTTGGAAGAATCTGATCAAATGATAGTTAGTTTGAAAACACAAGTTGAGGAAGCTAAGAGGATAGAAGATGAAGTTAAATCTAAACTATAGTTTAAATTAGATGGGTGCATGAAGGTAGAAGCAGATATAGTTACTCTGAGAAAGGAGTTAGAAGAAGCCAAGGAGTAGATTGAAAAAGGCCTGAAGTTGAAGGGTGGGTCTGAGATACTTGATGGACTGGTTAGATCACAAAAGGCATCTAAATCTAAAGAGAAGGTTGGCCTTGGATTTGAGAAAGGAATGAGTTCCTCCACCAGTACTTTTAACAAACTTATATGAAAAATTTAGAGAAAAAGAAAGTAGTTGCACAAAGAAAGAGGAAGCCTGCATGAGTTGTTCCAAAGAAAATACCTTTGGAAATGGAAGATCAGAAAAGGTGTTGCTAGAGTGAAGAAAGAAAAAGAAAAAAAGAATCCTGCCACTATTGAGATGAAGAAACTAGATAAGGATACTACTACTAAGTTGAAGAAGATTACCGTAGAAAATAAGATGGAGAAATTAGTCCCAAGGCATCAATTAAAAAGACAAAACATTATGGGAGCTATTTCAGAAGGATTTACTAGGATGAGGTACATGAAGAAGCCAAATCAAAGAATACCTCCTCATCCTGTTCAGAGGAATGTTATGATAAAGTACTCTCCATGTGTTTAATGGTTACTACTATGCTTGTAATCAGTATGGTCATAAAGCTAGAGATTGTATGGCTACACCTAGTAGGAGCACAAAACATATGCATATAAATTCATTTGCTCCTATTGTAGACATGGGTGTGATGTGTTTTAACTACCACAATTTTGGTCACTTTGTGAAACAATGTAAAATGAACCATGTAAGACCAAAAGAACATGGTGAGAAAAGGAATATGTCCCCCAAGGTGAACAATGGTTCACATATTCCTAAGAGGAAGGCTAGTCAGATAGAGAAAAAGAAAAAGAAGGTCTAGGAAGAGAAAGACTGGTAGGCAATGCTCTGTGAGGCTACTTTTGCCTTACATCACTAATTTTTAGTGATAGAGCATGAGTTCAAGGGGAGCTAAATTGATATTTCATCCATCCTTGGAAATGAATAAGGTGATCAAGGTAGGTAAAATATGTTTTACAAATTTCTAATGACTTGATGGTTGTAGATTTATGGTCACATTCTTGCTCCTTGAAATGATTTTCAAGGTGTAAGAAACTTAGCAGATGGTGGATAGTTTGTTGCATTTTTTGATATCAACCATTGGTATCAGTTTTTGAAGAAAAAGTGGTGTAGATGCTCTGTTAAGAGAAATGCTTCTTTCTTGCAAGAAGAAGAGATATGGCTAAAAGGGATTTGTGCTTTGTATATTGTTGTTAAATTGGTATCAGACCATTATAAATTGCTCCAGAACAAATTAGTTGGTATAGAGTCCCTGAAATGAAGCTCATGAGAATGGTGCAAGGTCTAAGCAGGAGATGCTATTAGTATCAAAGTAGTTTATACTTGATACAGTGTAGTCTAGGATATCATTTGGTACAATAGCATAAAGTGAACACATTCACAATTGGTATCAACATGATAATTGGTATTAGGGCATGATGTCACCAATTGGTGTCTGGAATATGATATCAATTGGTATAGAGCATGAATCAAAATGTCTATAATTGATATCAAACCTGATTGGCATTGAGTATGTAATGGAACTTCAATTGGTATTTAAGTGCTCAAAATATTTGAGCATGGGGGAGAAAAAGTGAGCATGTGCTCAAAAGATTTGAGAATAAGAGAGAAAGCTGTGAAGATGCTCATAAGGATGAGCAAAGGAGAAGGAATGTCAAAGAAGGATATTAGAGAATAGTTAGACCATTTGCACTTCTTGTCAAAGGGGGGGAATGCTTTTAGGAGTAGTGATGATCCCATTTCCATTGATGTCAAATGGGGAGAAAGTCATGTGAATGCGCAAAGAGTCCAACATTGGAGAAAGTAGCAATATAAGTATTAAGTAAAGATGATATTGGTACATATGTTGAATTGGCTAATTAGTATCATTGAGCATTTAAAGTTTTTCCATCAACAACAAAAGGGGGATATTGTTGGAATATGTTGTCATTGATGTCAAAAGTGCAAATTATGCAAGGGAGATTGTTGACATGATGACAAGAGATGAAATGGAGTTGCTCATGCAAGTGAAGATGTTGGTATGATGATAGATCAATGGTGTGCCTAAATGCTATGAAGCTCAGAGGATGAATGTAAGAGTAGTGAATCTAGGTTTGGAAGTATGTGGTTTAGTTGTTGGTGTAGAAGAGCAAGTTACTTAATAGGTTGCATAGTTGACAAAATTTTGTCGCCTCTCTGTAGTAGTTGCTTCCAAATGTTTGATGAAAAATTAGGTACCATATTTGACATAGGTTTTTTGAGAGCATTCCAGTGATGTGCTCTGTAGGTCCAAAAAGTGGAGGATATGACCAGAAATGAATTATATTCACCTTTAGGTGTTTTAGGGTTTATCAGTGTTAAACCCTAGGTTGTGTACAGTCATGGCATCTTGAATATGTTCTTCTATTTTGACATTGATTGTCAATAGCAGGTAACCAGTCACATAAGTTATCACTTATGTTGTTCAAGTCATGAGGTTGACTAGCCCCTCTACCTAGTGCTCAAGGTTACTCATATCTAGTTGGTCAAGGAGACAGTTCAATTCTGGTTGGACTCACCTAGGAGTCTCTTCAGCAGTCTGATGATCATTTCATCAATGTGACACCAATGCATTAGTAGGAGTTTGGGAGAAGTCTCCTTGATGGAGTGATAAAGAGTATGGAAGTCAAGAGATAAGGGGTTAAGAAACTTGACAACTCCACAACCTGGTTAAGAAACTTATTGAACCCATGACTTCTAAAGGTGGTAATCAAGGTAATGTTATTGGCAAGACTAGATGGCATCGGTGAGACCTTTGGATGTGTCTCTCTGATAAAGTCATGAGAAGGTTGTGCTCAATGTGGGACCCGATCATAATGACATGGGTGACAGTAATGATGAAGCAGATGCATCGTGTGACAAGATTGGGTGAACGGTAATCCACATCCTTGTTGTGGATTACAAAGCAGTGACATGGTCATGATGTGGACATGAGACAACCATATGTGGACCCCACATTGGAATGGTGTGCTTGGTGTTGTTATTTTCATTGGAATGACACTTCATCATCGATAGGACTCTTAAGGTAGTTCCTTCGATGCAACAATGATAACATTCATCTCAGGAAAACAAAGTGATATTTCTAGGACTATGAAGCTTGTCCCTCAAATATGGCGATGGAAGAATGTAATGTTGATGGCGGGCCTGATAAGATAAGGTTGATGTGTATATGGAATATGAATAAAATAAGCCACATGGCGATGAAGTGGATAGGTGACATCATCAATAGTCTTCATCAGTGTGACTTAAGGTCTTCAGTGAGACTTCTTCAGATGTCTCCCTAACAACTCAATGACTATTTCATCAATAAGACATTAGTGTATCACTAGGAATATGGAGATAGTCCCAATGATAGGGTGATGGAAGATTGGATGTTGATTGTGGGATGCAGTAAGGTTGACATGCATTGATGGTGCAATTAGAGAGTGAATGACAGAAGGACAGGTGACATAAAGAAAGATTGAATGGTGGTCCCACACCTCACAAGGTTTGTGTGGGCTAATTTTAAAGCTCATGACATGAGTGAATTTTGGTCACATGTCCTAGTGGACCCTACGTATGGTGAATAATATATGAATGTGCTCAAAAGTGAAGATTGATCAAAGGTTGATCTGAAAATGCTGGTGCAAAGTTGCTTCATCAGTGTGAAGGTTGTATATTGGCAAGACCTTGAAGCATGTCCCATGATAGAGCAATGGGACCCTTTGGCAAGACATTGATGTATGTCCCTCTAACGAAGCAATAAGGTGAGAAGCCAATGGGACCTGATTGTGATGCAGGTTGACAGGTGGTGGAGAATGATTGCTCAGTGTACTAATTCTCATTATTATTTTGAATTAGGTGGAGATGACATGGGATACATGTAGGTTGTGGCTCGATCAGAGAAAATTACAAGCATATCAGTGTGACCTGCTTGTTTCAGAGAGAGTTGGTAAAGTGTCCCAATGACATAGCAATATGATTAATCGATGGTGGAGATCAAGTGGCAAAGATTGAATGGTGATAAGTGACTGGAATGAGATGAGGATCAATGGTGGTAGTCAAACTAAAGCTAATCAAATGGTAGTGATTTATAGGTGCCAAGATGAATACAGGATCTTGGTGTGAGAGAGAAGATAAATAGCCAATATTCAAACTTGAAGATCTACAATGGTCTGGTCCATGTGAACAGGGGTTTCATCTAGTAACTAGCATAGAGGAAGGAGTTAAATTGTCTAGCTGCACCAAGTGACCAATTAGATGAAGATTTGATCTTCAAGATGACATAACAAATTACAAAAGTGATTGAGATCAAAATAAAATCAAATGATCATGTTGGATGTTGTGGTTGTGTTGCTGATATGTGGTTGTCATTGATGTCAACACTATTGGCATTAATGTCTTCAAGGTTGTATATGTCAAGGATATTGAGAAAATTGTAATAAAATAAGTTGCAGGTTGTTAGTGGTAAAGTGAAGTTCAGTTTTTTGGTTAGCTTAGTAAATTAATGATCATAGGTTGTTGATTAAAGGGTTTATTTTTTAGTATATCTAGTTTATCCACGTTAAGTTTTAGAGATCCACATAAATATTTTATCGAGTTATGAGCAGTTGTGTTCTGACAGTCTTTTTGTTGCTTTAGTTGGTGTTCTTGAATGAAGATGATGTGATTATAGTAAGTTCAGTTACTGTGGATGCTTCTCTGGTGAGTCATGATGTTTTTGGATATTTCTAGATTATGCTCTATCTGTGTCAAGCATATCTGCATTGATTGATGTGCTCGTGATTGGTGATTTTCTCTTGCGTGTTCATTTTTGTTCATGTTCATGGCTGACAGGGTAATTGTATCATGTTGTGGATCTTCGTGGAATAATTTTTGAAGTTTTTTCATGTTTGAGGAATTTATTTTGGGTCTTCACTATGTTGTGGCCGACATTGGTTGATTCGCATTAATAATCTTTATTGTTTTGGGCTGATAGTTTGCATATGTTTTATTATTTTGGTGAAGCCAACATGTAGCGATGCAATCTCTTGTTGCGGATATATATAAATGGTTTTTTATTCCATTTTAATGCATGGGTGTGTATGAGATGTGTGAATAATGTCCTAATCATTTGAAGGTAGAAGCAAAGTTGAAGAAGAGTGAGAAGAGTGTGAAGTGTTCATGTGCTTAACCAGAATTGTATTCAGGCATTAGTAGATACTATTTTCTTAGTTCAAAATCTTGTGGATGTAATCCGAATGTTTATGTAAGATAGTGTGTCTTCCTTTGGGTAGTACACCTTGTTTTAATTAAGTAGCGAGCTCTAGGCAGTGTGCCTAAATGCATGTGCATTCCCCATTCACATTTCTTTTATACT
This sequence comes from Sequoia sempervirens, assembly GCA_007258455.2. Lineage (NCBI taxonomy): Eukaryota > Viridiplantae > Streptophyta > Pinopsida > Cupressales > Cupressaceae > Sequoia > Sequoia sempervirens. The sequence continues at coordinate 339,092,113 of VDFB02105785.1, forward strand.
TTTAATAGGGTATAATCTTGTGGACTAATCTCCATCATGGTTTTTCCCCTAACATGGTTTCCACGTAAAAAATATTGGTGTTATGTGTGTTTCTGATGTGTTGATGATTTATGCTTTCATGGTTATTAATCAGATTTGAGAATAAGGTTAATAAGTTTATTAAGTTTGAATTTTTGTAACAATTGATTCACCCCCCCTCTCAGTTGACTTCCCTTGTGTTACCAACAAATCACATGAATGCATTAAATGCATATTAGATTCTAGGGTTTGATAGAATCCTATTCTTAGAAAATTCTCTACACCAGAATTAAATGTTGTGTAGCTCAATGTAAAGGTATGGTGATATCTGATAAACCTTATCAGATGTCTTTATGATGATGGTGTGTAACTCGATGAACAAGTAGCTTGCTGGTGAAGTTTACAAGCGAAGAAAACCCTAATCTAATGGGAGTTGATCTAGATGATTGAGAGAATCCTGAGGTTGAGATTGCAGATCAGTGGAGTTAAACAAAATGAATACAATATGAGAATAGTCGAAGTAGTTGTATCTTATGTGTGTGTGAAGTCAGCTAGTGCACAAAAATCTGAATAGAAGTATGCATTGTTGAGTGTGCAGTAGTGGCCTAGAGGGAGAGTGTGTAGCACAGGAAGAGAGAATGGAAAATGTTCTAAGTGAAGAAGAGGAAAAGAGAGAGAAGTAGAGCAGACAAAGAATGCATTTTGTGAAGTCCTAGACTATATTACAAAACATCCTCTAGGATTTTGCTTTCATGGTGAAGAGAGTGTGCAGTGCAACAAGATAAAATAGTAATTATTCTATGTGCAGAGAGAGTGCAGAGCTAGGGTGTATTGATGACAGTGCAACTTCAATAGGAGAGTGTAAGTTGTAGTAAGTGCAACAAAGTACTGAATGTAATGATGCATCATAGGTTTTGTAGAACCAATCTTATGCATACATGAATTTGTAATCCTTCAAAGGTTGTTTCCTCATTATTTTGAGTTGTGGCTCAGATTAGGGGATTGGTGTCTCCTTGGAATGGGTGTTCCTAAATTAGGTAGTTGATGGTTCCTTGGGTTGTAGCCCTAAAACATTGTAACATATATTCAGATTGTGTTGGATTTGAGCAGTAGACTCAAGCAGCCTTAGTCATCATGGTTTTTCCCATATCGAGTTCTCCACATATATATGGTGTTGTGGGAATTTGTGTTGATTATATATCTACATGTTTATGTTTGCATCTTTATCTTTCAATCTACACAATAAGAGTTGAGTAAGAAATCTACACAAGGAATTTAGATTTAAGGAAGTAATTTACATAAGGTTTCTAAGGGAAAAAGTTTTAAGGGATAAATTTTGGTATCTACTGATTCACCCCCCTCTCAGTAGATCATTCTGTTCCAACACCCTTTCCCAATAAGATTGAGTTAATCCATGCAATATTCATTAACTCCTCTTAAGAACACAAGCTTCAATGATTCTTCTAAGAGATTATTCTATGGGTTTTTCTACAAGAAAAATTGAAACCTTTCTACATACTCTTCCAATGGTTCATCCTCTTTCTGAGTCATTCTAAAAATATCATCTCTTCTCCTATCAACTCCTCTACATTAATCTTGGAATTTTTGTTTTCATGGTGTCCCAATCTAGAACAACATATTTTAGACTGGAAAGGAATAGCTTGAGCTTATGAGAATCAGTTGTGTAGTCATAGCTCTCCTGCAGAGGACATCAAACTCGAGCAAGAATGTTTTTGGATCTTTAGTCACAAAACCATAAAAGACTGGTTATGTTGAAGGAGGGATATTCTTCAACACAATATCCCTTTCTCATTTAGTAATTGGAAATTCAAAGGTCACATGTTTGGGTGGATCATCCACCTTTGCATCACCCATTGTTTGGAAGGCCTCCTCTATATTTTTAGTAGATGTTGGTGAAAGGGAAGATTCTTCTTTAGTAGTACCCTCACTCTGATCAATGTAGTCACCAATATCTACTCTAGCTTGTTGGCTTGAGGGGAGGAATCTTACAAAAGAGTCTCTCTACCCTTGTATACAATAGATATGACTTTGTATGGCAATAGATCTTGCACAATGTTAGAGAAATGCTTTGGTATTTCAAGAAGATTAAACTTAACATTCCTAATACTGAAAGCTAATTCTAAACTAGGAAAGCTTGGAAATGAAAGAAACTAATCTTCAAAAGTAGCACCATCCTCAAAAACAATGCCAAAAAATGTAGAGTCCCTACTAGTTTCTAGTAAATTTAGTGGTGATCACACAATTCAGAGGGAAAAACCTAGTTGAACAATCCACTTAACATTTGGAAAGACCTTCATTGAATTATCGACTAGGGCTAGAATACTTGTGATGGTACTAGCACTATATGTGCTTTCAAAGACTAGAAATTACTTAAATCATCCTAGTATTTAAAGGTATTACACTTGCTAGAAAATCATGAAATTACAAAATAGTAAAGAAAGTAAAGTTGTCTCTTTGGCTATGGGTACCTACAGTATAAGACTGTATCTAACTACTTGTTTAGAAGTGAATGTTGGAAATTAATTGAACTATTAATTAAACCTATTCTACACTCTGGAGTATAAAAGATTATAACAATTATAGTATAATGATGAAATAGGAATTGTTCATACATTCATTAGTGATTGAAACACAAAGAATCTATTTAACAAAAACTACATTTATAAAGTACCGACTAAAAATGGAAATGAAATAATTGAAAGGAAAGGAGTGAAGGATAGCTACCTTGAGTGGCCCTTGCTCAAGTATTTGTCTTCACTAATCTAAAACTAAATCTAACTCCTTAGATCCAACACAATCATAATAACTCAAATTCATTCATTATACAAATCCAAAATATCACATAAGATTATTCTCAAAAATATTATTTATGAAATCATAATTGCACAATAAGCATAGTCTACATAACAACTGAAAACTGAAAGAGTATCTAATGACTACTAAAAACTAGTTAACTCCCTATCTTAAGACCTAACCAACAGGTTGTACATATAGGCACGAGGGAGCTTATTCAAAATAGGAATCTAAACTAAAACCATCAATGACCACTCCCTATATTTCAAAGGGTGACAAAGATTCAACTAACTCTAAATGCAACAAGAAAAGAAGAAGAATCCAAGTTGGAGTGTGGCTCTATTGTAACATAATGGAATGTGGAATGTTCAAAATTAGTTATATTAGAATTCTAATCACAACAGGGTTCTTCCTTCTCTAATGTCTTTATTGAACACCATAATGATGTACTATCTCCTTCATTAAATTTCTCCATGCTATAGCCATCATGTTTAATTTATTCTAGGACATCTCTTGTTTTTTGTCTAGGAACTCCTTCAGTTGTGAGCTACATCCTATAGTTGATGTGGACTACAGTGCCTCCTCTAGCTACAAGGGGTTAGTTCAAAAAACATGTACACAATACTAACAACCATGAATAAGCATAGATATCCAATCACAATTCATACATATTCACACATAAATCATGCATTAACCATCACATCATAATTATATTTCCATATACTTAAACTAGGTTCAGGGTTTGCATAATAGGTATCAAATATAGCATAATGTATGAACATGTATAAGATAAATGTCTTGGAAATGTCTTTCAACATGTATAAAAGATATAAAAAATAGCTAATATGTAGACTCATCAACATGAAAAACCATCAACAAAAAAAACAACATACATTGCACATTAGTAAACACTTCTCCCCCTTACACCAACGTCAACTCTTTCCAACTCTTTCTCTTTCTCCCCCTCGCTTTATAAGGTTTTTCAATTAAATCTATTTCCCTTTGAAATCAATGGCAAAGGACAACATATATCTTCTTTTCTTTTCTTCCCCTTTTAAATTAATCACACATACTTTCTCTCCCCAAAGGGAAACACCTATAAGGGACAATAACTGCTCTGTAACTACCTTTTCTTTTAAATTGCACTCTATTTTATTCACACCTTCTCTGCACACACCCCTTGAATACTAGAACCAACAATGCCACTACTTACTCCCCCTGAGAGGTAGCCACCAACATCTATCCAAATAAAGAAATGAATCTTAAAATCCACTAGACTGATGCAACACCTTATGCATCTAATTAAAAGAAGGTGGGGCAATAACCCCTAACTTCTCCTACAAATACTCAAAAGTATCCTTAGGAGGAGACTTACTAAATATATCTACAACTTGATCCTTAGTAGGCACATATTCTAGCTCCACCTCATTATTTGTAACCTTTTCTCTCATAAAGTGATACTGAATTGAGATATGATTTGTCCTTGAATGCATTATTGGATTCTTTGAAATATTGATAGCACTTGTATTATCACATGAGATAGAAATTGGTTCATCATATGACACTTTGATATCCTTTAAGGTTTGCTTCATCCACAATACCTACATGTAGCATGATGCTACATCAATGTATTTTACCTTTGTAGTAGATAATGACATTGAATCATGCTTTTTGCTTAGCCAAGACACCAACCTGCTTCCAAGAAAAAAAGAACTACCACTTGTACTTCTCCTATCATCCACAAAACCTTCCCAATCTGCATCTATATAAGCACTTATAGAGAAATCAATATCCTTTGGATACTATAGACCATGTTCTAGAGTGCCTTTCAAGTATTTGAATATTCTTTTTATTGCTACCACATGTGACTCTCTAGGATCTTCTTGAAATCTAGCCATAAGACAAACTCCATGCATGATATCAAGTCTAGTAGAAGTTAGATATATCAGTCCTCCAATAATTGATTTATAGTTTCCCTAATCAACCTTAGGAAATGCTCCATTCTTACTCAGCTTGCAACCAGTAACCATAGGAGTACACACTGGTTTAGAGTCTTCCATTCCAAACTTCTTCAACATTTCCTTGACATACTTTGACTGTGATATGAATATTCCTTTTTCTGTCTGATTGATTTGAAGTCCAAGAAATTCATCCCCCCAAACATAGACATCTCAAAATCTTTTTGCATCTCTTTTACAAATTTCTTGCACATACTTTCATTTCCTCCAAATATTATATCATCAACATACACAACAACAATCAAGATTTGATCTTTCTCAACTTTAAAGTAAATATTGCTATTTGTGGCACCTTTATTCAATCCTTGCTACAACAATTACCTATCCAATCTTTCATACCAAGCTTTGGGAGCTTGCTTGAGTCCATACAATGCTTTCTTCAATCTACAAACCATATTAGGATTATCGGATAGCTGAAAGCCTTCCAGTTGTTCACTGTATACTTCTTCCAACTCAACATTTAAGAATGAAAACTTCACACCCATTTAGTAAACCTTGAACTCATTATGTGTTGCAAAATCCAAAAACATCCTAATACCTTTAATTCTTTGCACTAGATCAAATGTATCAAAGTCTATTCCTTCTACTTGTGAGTAGCCTTTGCACACAAGCCTTGACTTGTTTCTAACAACTTCTTCACTCTCATTCAGTTTATTCAAGAACACCCACTTACTTCCAAGCACATTCTTGCTAACTGGTTTTGGGACAAGCTCCCAAGTCTAGTTCTTCTCAATCTGCATCAATTCTTCTTCCATAGCTTTGATCCAAAATTCATCTGTGCATGCCTCAATCACTGTTTAAGGTTCAACTTTACCAAGTAAACATAAGTTTAATTGTTCTTCTTTCATAGCAATCTTTCTTCTTGGAAATACACCTCTGCTTTTGTCACCAATGATCTGATCTTCAAAATGATTCTTTTGTACATACTTAGGGGTCTTAAGGATCCTTTCTAGAGCTTCTTCCTCTTGAACTTGCACTTATTTTCCTTACCATCATTTTTTTCTTCTTCTCTACAAGAGGACTCATCTAATTCATATCCATCTATCAACGTTGAACTTTTATGTAGGTCTCCATCCACCTTAACACAAGTGCACTTTCAACAATCCTTTTAAGCCTCTTGTTTTAGCACTAGTAAGCCTTAATTTTTGTAGAATATCCAAGGAAGATACCTTCATTAGATCTTGCATCATTTTTTCCTAAGTTTTCTCCATCTCTTTTGATATAACACTTGCTTCCAAACACTCTAAAATACTTGACAATAGGAGTTCTTCCATACCACAACTCATAGGGAGTATTTGAACTGTTTGTCATTGATTGTGCTTTGTTCAGTATATAGATTGTAGTATAAATTTCTTCTCTCTAGTAGACATCTAGTATATTTGTTTCCTTCATCATTGTCCTTGCTACTTTCTAAGTTGTCTCGTTCTTCTTTCCACCACTCCATTATGCTAAGGAGTCCTGGGAGCTAAAAAATGTCTCTTTATTCCATGATCTTCAAAAAACCTATTAAACTCATTGGAGGTGAACTCTCCACCTTTGTCAAATAAAAAATTAATTTTCATATCCATTTCATTCTCAACTATAGCTTTGAATTCTTTAAACTTTTCTAAAGCTTCTGATTTTTCTTTGAGAAAATTTACCCATCATTCTAGAGTAATCATCAATCAACAACATGAAATACCTGTCACCTTAAAAACTTTGTGTTCTTGCAAGTCCACAAAGGTCTATATGCACCAAATTTGAAGGTCCTGTGATAGAGTATTCTTTGGCATTGAACCTTTTTCTTTTTTTCTTCCCAACTTGACATTCCTTACAAATTGCATTTATAGGCTTTGTAATATTTTGTAGATCTCTCACAACTTGAGTAGAGATAATTCTAACTAGGTTGTCAAAATTGATGTGACACATTATTTTATGCCATAGCCAACTTTCATTGATTTGAGTCATAAAGAACATACCATTAGAACCCTTAAAATGATAAAAATTTCCATCTCTCCTTCTTTCTACAACAACTAGAGTTTTGAAGCCTTTTCTAATCTAAATTAGAAAGACCACTCAAAAGAGAATACCGTTATTTTTCATTATTCTCATATTCCTTGATCTCATCATCAATACTCAAACCATTTGTAGGAATTGTATATCCAGTTTCAACAGACTTCTGAACTCCAAAACCTAAAGAAATAAGGAAACCTTCCATCTTGGTCTTCCAAAATGGATAATCAGATCCATCAAATGGAGTCTAGCCTCCTTCTTGTCTGCCATCTTAGATCTACCTCAAGTGGATCTTTCTTCTAAGGAACCTTTCTCTAATACCAATTTTTGAATGCAGAAGACAACTAAGAGGGAGGCAGGGTGAATCAATTATACATTAAAACATAAAATCCCTCATTAACATTCAATTTTGCATTAATCCTTAAACCCTTAACAGTTCCATTAAACCCTTATCATGCATTAGTAGAGTATAAACATTAGAAAAAATAATGCAAACACATCCATACACATGAGAACACTAGATTTACATGGAAAACCTAATAAGGGAAAAACCACAGTGGGGATTAGCTCACAATATAAAGTAGTGTATTTTTAAATACAATAAATCTTTCATGTGTGTAAAAGGAATGAATGGAAAATTAAATCTTGTCTGCATTCCTTCTGTGGTTTTGACATTAGGATAGTTGTTTCCACACCTTTGCTTTCCTTACAAACATCTACACTCTCTCTATAGAATGTACACACCTTCTACTCACTACCTCCAGTAGTCTTAGTCATTAAATATCATACTGCACTTCACACTTTTTGACTTCACATCACACAAACTTCACATCCAATCCTTCATCAACTCAACACACATATATACCATCCTCAACCTTGAAAACAATCTACAAGGTCAACTATGCACCTGAAACATGCAAATTCAAATTAGGTCGGCCCAAAAATATTCCCACGGTAGAAAGGAATGAAGGTGGACTATATCACACCTTAATTCGGACCTAAATCCTCATAAATATGCCTCGTAACACTTCCAAAAACATCGAATCATATCTGTAATTAGTGTAAACACCTAAGGTCGATCAAACTTGTGTTAACACCATTAAAAAATTAATTGCATGATTCTTCAAATCCAAAGATGACTTGTGGAATACATGAAACACTTAAAACACAATCTAGAATATTCCATCAACACCCTGAAATCTAAAAATTCCTTTGCAACATAACACACCTGAAGAACATACTCATTATGTACAACCAATTAACCTTCCACATACTATAACTAATGAATCCAACCTTGTGGAGCACCAAACTTCAAACAACTTGGACTAAAGATAAATATGATAATTATAAGCACACTTCTAGATCCACAAAACTACAAACCATAACACGAATAAATATGGAGCAAAACCATTTCTCCCAGATAGCACTACAACACAATTTACATATCGGTGAACACAACTTCTTTTGTTGAATGATCAAGAAACTAAAACTCTAGATATAACACCTCTAATCAACATATCTGAATTGTAATATCAGATCTTCAACCATGAAGAAATGCAAAGCAAAATATGGAACACTACTCTGCCACACTCAATACCCTTTACCACATTGTTTCCTCTTTTATTCAAATTTTCTCAAAAGAACTTGGAAACCAAGCACCAAACATACCATCTGAACATCTGCAACACCAAACCAACTGCAATACAACAACTCAACCATAATAATGGTTGAACATGCACAAACATATGCTTATCAAAGCAACACTAGAGGTTGACATCAGTGATAGTACTAATGACAACATAATGCAACCAATCAAAGCATCTCCATAGGTTGAAATCAATGCAACAACAAAGATATGTTGACATCAATTACAACACATACTTCAAACACAACCATGGTGTACACAATTAAATTCATATGATCACACAATGCTTTAAGTGTTATGGAAAGGTTTATCATGAAGTTTATCATCATACACAGTCCAATTTAACTTCGACTATGGGAGAATATGTATTTAAAATAAATTGAAGATATTCTGATTTTACCTATACCTCTAAGTACTTCTATTATCACTCATAAATTATGAAGAATATATAATAATTCAAAATAAATGAAATTAGTATCCAAATTAGTAGTTTTTTCTCTAAGAATCTATGTATTGAGACCACTAGCTTGCCTATCCATGTGTTGCAATGTGATAATCACAATGAAAAGAATTCATATCCTTGAGCTAAGTGGTAGTGTTAACATCTTATACAATATATTCAGTGATTTCATTCAAAAGCATTATAAGGCAACCTAGGGCATGTATTAAGTGAAAAGTGAAGTTTGAGACCTTAGTATAGAAGAAAAAGGTGGAATAAATAATGAAATAAATACAAACCAAGTAATATTTAGATCTTATATGAGAATAAAGTATTATAAATGATCAATTTTTAAAAATTATAAAGTAGAGCAAAACCTATGGGGGGATGAATTTTCTTAATATTAGCTTAATCAAATGAAAAAGAATAAAAAGGACTCCTAATACTAATTCTTCTATATTATGTTAATATAGGGAAAAAAAATTATAAAATAAAGCAGATTCTCTACTAACATAAAGATTTGAGTCAACTACTGGACAAGTAATTGTTTAGCCAAATGAATAAGGTTAAGAAATGGCTTATAACTCCAATGTAGCCGATGTGATGATGTGTTCTAAATTATTTTGTATCACACTTCTAACACTAGATTACCCTACAACTTCATGTTTTTTGAATACATGTATCTTCAAGCCATGTAAATCAACTATACATAATTTTTACTATGATCCTTTCCTAACTATGTTATGTTATCTATATCTATGGCCTATTTTGATGTTCACTCCATTTCAATACTTTCACTAGGTCAAGGTAGTGTTAATAAACACCTTTGAAAGCTTGTTGAGTTGGGATTGAAATGTTTCAATTCCTTTAACCTTAGTGAAAAGCCTTTGAAATGATTGTCACAATGAGTAATGACAAGTTATATGGGTGTTGAATGAAAGACACTAGATGAAAGTATGTTATTAATTTGAAATTGCTATTTGATTACTCTTAGTGATCCTAGATGCTTGGACAATTGCAGTGAGACATGAACTAATGATCTTAGTAGAATACCCTAGTGCTAGTGTTTAAATGGGTAAAATATTGAGTGTTCAATTTTAATTTTTTGTGTTTAAGCCAACAATGCTTAGATTTTGGAAGGCGGTTGGTGCAAGGAACATGAGATTGGGCATTGATTAAGGTGAAGAAAATTTCACTACCAATTATGTGTAGAAGATAGAATCACTAATGGTTGCATCTAGCATATGGAATGTGGTATGATCATAATTAGGTTTGGACCACTAGAGATAAATTGGCTCAGAAATAGAATTAATATTAGCTTATGTCAAATTATACATTATGATTATGAAAGTAAACTCAAACAATATATTTGTCGATATATTAAAGTAAATATAAAACATTAAAATAATTATTGACTTTATACTCTACCTTTTGAATACCATTTTAAAATATATAAAAAATAATTGAACTACTTTCTTGTTTGAAGTTGAATGGTAAACAGAAAAAGTTGATTCCAACTCATGTGTCCCCCTCTAATTCCTATTCCTAAATGACTTCTAGACCCAAATCAAGTCTTCATACTTATCTTCTAAGAAGATATCTATATTTTCTTGACTTCAAAGACAAACCCTACCTTTCTTTTTCTTGTACCCTCACACAATGACTAGTAATCATTTAATATTTTTGATTCTAACCTAACAACTATATTGCCATTGAAATAGAATATAAAAGTCTAAAATCCAAATGTACCTTTTGCATATTTTATATCTCTTTGTCATCACTCTAGAAAATTTTTGAACTACTTTCTTGTTCAATGTTGAGTAATAAATAGAAAACAAAAACGAACCCATATGTCCTACTCTAATTTATATTCCTTAATGACTTCTACACTCAAATAAACTCTTCCAACTTATTTTCCATAAAGAAATCAACATCTCCTTGACTTCTTTTAAAACCTCTATGAAGAGATCTACATCTCCATGACTTTTAAAAAAAACCTATATTTTTTTTCTTATATCCTCAACAATAAAGTATTTTGAATTCCCATTTATAAACTATATAACCACTAAATAATCATTTTCTCTCCCTTCCTCAAGAGTGAGAAAAGTAATGGTCAAATTTATATTCCAATGACCTTGGAGGAGGTAATGAATTATTGGAAGTGGTACCCAGCCTATAGATAGGTTGTCGCGTACACAAAACTTTAAATTGACAAGTAATAATTGATGGAATCAACCCCCAATGTGGCCCCCACCTCCACTTGAGTGGGAAATACTTTCCATTTCCATCGACGACCATTGACAAAGTTGTACAGATTTCTTTTAAAGACAGGAGTTGCGATATTTTAGCAAGAAAAAATTCATCTAAATCTCGTTTAAAATTGTGGAATGCATTTTCTAGCGATCGTTTATTTTGTAGCTTTTAAAGGGGACGTAAAAATAGATATATGATTTGGTTTGTAGTTTAGTTAATTTTATATCTATAAACATTTTAAATAAAAATAAGAATAATATTAAAAATGAATAAATAAATTTTTAAATGAGTATTTATATTTTAATAGTAAGATAATTGATTCAATTAAGAATATAATATGTTATTTAATAGATTATATGATAATAATTTTTAATTTAAAAAATAAATTAATATATTTTGTTTGTTGATATATAGTTGTTTATTTTTATCATAATTTTTGAATTATAATTTATAATCACAACATTTTATATGATCTAGAAGATAGGTGTATAGATGTGAACAAACATAACTTAATTGTAGAGCTTTTTCTTTCCATGCTTAAATCAAATCAATTGGTCCCCCTTCACGAGCAACACTTTGTCATCCAATTGTAGCCTCCCCTTAAGTAGAGTTCTTGTTTTGATGTTCTTGCCTAAGTTTTTTGCATGATCTTATCGATCATTATCATCTAGCACTTTCCCTTTGGGATTTATTGTTTTTAGTGCAAATATTTTGAGCTTTCTAGAGGATTGTTGGCCAATTGAAAAAGGAAATGAAAGTATAATTTGAAACCATTCAATATTTTTTACGATCAACATCCCACACATGATATTGAAGTTGTCAATTTAAAAAACTCAATTTTGGTGCACTATTAGCCAATATTGACACATTAGGAAAGCAAGCCCTTACATTCACATAAAATAAAAACCAAAGAATGGTGACATGTACTCAACCACATGGTAGGTCCATGCATCTCCAAAATATTATGTCTAACAATAGAAGAACATTGTGTCATTGGTCATTGTTTGTTTGCTATCATTGGTAAGACCAATGACTCCCTAGCTCCATATAGAGAAGGTGCACGACACGAACACTTCAAGATAATTTGATGTTTCTCAAGATCAATGGTCTATACATTGTATTAAATCTATTAGTTAAGCAACTCAACATTGATGAACCATTTCCCCATGCATCCACACTATCCTTTTGGTGCCCCCTTCCATATTTCCAATGCTTATGTAACTAAAAGAATAAAATCATGATGAGAGAAAGACACATGAAACCCATGCACATCTCCAAAATATTATCATTTTTCCAGCCCCATATTAGTGCACCATTGGTTAAGGAATTTAGGTGATTAGTACCTTCTTGATCTTGTTTGTCACAATACCCCATGAAGTGATCAAGACTAAAATCTATATATAACATTTCATTAGTTTTTCTTGTAATGGTCCTCAATGATGTGCAACACTTTCTTTCTTTATAAATTTTAACCTCTTCTCCATTTAATGGAAAATTAGCATATCCTAGATCCATCTACATACTATGAGGCCCAATTAAACTACCCATTTCTAAAAAAACATGCCCCATTTGGCTAGATAATCCACAATGATTATGTCCATTAGGAATGATTTTGTTTAAAGGTATGAAACTAGTTGGACCTCTATTTTTTCATTTACCATAAGATCTAGACACCATTACAACTAGGTCATTCCTAACCTAAAGAGGCAATACATTGCTTGAAGCTCTAGAGTCCAACATATACTTTTAAGCTAGTAATTCATTAATAAAAAATATGGTGTAGAAGGAGTCAATATTAGTATGGTTATTAGTTAGAGATTTAATAGATACACCTCAACTAAATATTATACATCCTCATCATTCATTATATCATTAGGAATATTAACAAGTTCTCCTATCTCATTTAGAGTAGTTTAGTAAAACAAAACCTTATCTCTATGCACAACAATTCTAAGGAGTTCCCCTATTGGAAGTAAAATTATAGTTTGATTCATGACTTGAGTCATATCAATAGGGTTGTAATTAGGTAAGGGTACATCATGTGGAATAGTTAAAGAATCAGCATTAGGACTATAAGGCGTAGGTTGGGTATATTTGTTTATGTCTTATATATTTGATTTGGTCATGAAAATATATAATTATGTCTCTATCATTAATGGAGTTATGTTGTCATTATTTAATAATGATAATCCTTAGGTGAACCAATGATAATATTTTGTTACCCTTATTATAGTGTAGACTAGTTTCATTGGGGCATGTTTGAAGTGTTAAAATTATCTTGAGGAATGATCGAATTCCTGATCAAGTGAGGATACCAAAGGAGGTAGAATACTTGTCCTCCTATCACTTTATTCTTTTCTTTGTCTTCACACTATCCTTTTGATGGTTAGAATTGAACCTATTGTATTTTGGAACTTGGATGTCCGCCCTCTAGAATATTTATTGCACTTGAAGGTGTTGCAAATCAATTAATCATAGGGAGATACTTATTTATCATATTTTGCTACACTAGATTCTTCACTTTCTCTAGAATACTATTTGAAGGGGTGTCATTTATAACTTAATTTTCTAACCCCTATTTTCCTTTGTCAACACCTATACCCTACATGGCATATTGACAACGTTTTATCTCATACAAGAACTTATATGTTTTTAATTGATATCAATTTGTGTCACCAAAAAATGTATAGTTGAAATTTTTATGCTCACTTGAGTCTCTCTTATCGACTTTGTCTTGATTTTTCCAAGATTTAATGTTGTAATGTGGTCAACACATTCACATTAGGTCTTGGACCCTTGTGAATCATTAAGACTTCTAGGTTGTCTTGCAAAGGCCTTGTGAAGTGTTGTAACTCACTTCCACACTTTTATAGGACCCTTTCATCATAATTCACCTAAATAACCTCTTTTTTATCAGTTACCAAGTCTTATTTCAAAGTGTTGTAAAGTGTTGTAACCCACTTTCACGCTTTTCTAGACTTGTCATCACTAATTTGACCCTTTCTCATGTTTAAATGACTCATTAATACACTTTTCGGACCCCCTTAAGTGTGTTTTTGAGGATATTCCTGTTAGACCACATTTAATGCCTTGTAATTCCCAACACCCACTTAATTTTCTTAAGTGGGACTAAGTTGCCAATAGGGGCGACTTACTCCTTTTGGCACAAAACTCAAACTTATTTTAAATTTTTGGCAGGATTTTATCCTCTAACCCTTGAGTTCGGCCTGTGATGTGTTATTTTTGGGAAATTAAATAGTAAAAAAACAAGTATAAATAAGGGACTCATTAAGCATTTAATCTTACAAGTATTCAAACACTCTAAGCACAATCAAGTCATCCATTGGAGCACTTCATTACATATCTTTAGAATTACACATCAAGGGTTTGATAAGTATATGACATTGCATGTTGTTTATTTATCATTCTCTTTCTATTTCATTTCATTATATAGGGTTTGATTACCAAAGTGGGGTTTGACCAAGGCAAACCACTATACTCTAACCCTTAACCATTTCCCCCCTTTGCATGTGTGTTTACAGACTTTGTAGGCATATTTGTCAAAGAAATAGGTGTTGAAAAGTGGTCAAGAAGTCATCAAAGCTATTGAAGTCAACATAACCCTAATTCAAGCTTTGAGACCCTTTTTATCCCATTTTTTGTAGAATCAAGTCAGACACTTGTCAGAAAAAAAGTGCAGACCGAAGCTATAGGATCTTGTCCTAAGATTCCTGCAATCTCAGGTGGAATAAGTTGCCACTATTGGAAGATTAGTCTCATTTTCAGGCCTGAAAAGTAGTTTTTGCATTTTTGGATACCCATTTGGCAGATTCCTATTCAGCAAGTTTTCCCGAAATTGGGACTAAGTTGCCTAACCTGGAGTAAGTGTCCTAGTCAGCATTTTTCAGTCAAATTTTTAGGATTCCAAAACTTCTCCACATCATATTTTAGATTCCAGGTGCACCTCTCTAGTTATGTTATGTTATTTCATCATTTACTTGCATTTTTAGGAAATTTTGCATATCACAGTGTGTTTTCCAACACTTTACATTTCTTAGGTTTTGCATCATTAAATCATTTTTTTTTTCAGATTAGTGCATTATTACATCATAATAGGACATATTACATCTCATTTACATTAGTCTTGAGTGTAGAAATTTGCATTTTGGACCCCATTTATTTCTCCTTTTAGGTGAAAAACCCTAGAAGGAGCTAAAGTAGTGTGGGCAATCCAAAATCATTGTCCACATTTTGGTGAACCTAACTTTTGAACATTATTTTCTTCTAATTTTAAGTGCATCATAGGTTTCATTTGCATTTACATTGCATTAGATATTGCATTGATTTTAAATTGCATCCTAGGGTTTTTCAAAATTGCATTAGTGAAAAGCTCAAATAACTTGCATTTTTGCATTGAAAATCGCAAAAAATATAATTTTTCATACTGTAATTGCATCTGTGCATTTGAAATACATCAAATTGCATTTATTTTTTTTGAAAATCTCAAAAAAATCATCACTGGGACTAAATCGCCACACTGGGTGACTTAGTCCTGCACATTTTCCACTTTAATTTCTAGTAATTTTTTGGGTATTTTTTGCCTTTTTGTTTTTAGGTATTGCATTCTTGTTTTAGTTTACATAATTTCTGTTATATTTGCATTTTATTATTCCTATATTGCATTGTATTTTCATCCATCCCACCTCTTGTGGTGGGAATGTGCATGATCATCATGGAAAAAATAGGTCCTTAAGTGGCAAAAAATTTAGAAAAATCAAAGTTAGGCAACATGACGTAAAAATTTGAATAAGTTATCTATATTATTTCAAAAATGTGTAAGAATAGAATCTATAGAAAATTGAATGTAGTTTCTAAACTACTAGGTTTATTCTTAAAAAAAAAGAAAATCTATTTGGTGAAAATTTGAAATTTCAATGGAGTAGCACTTAAATTTCAAGGAAAAAATAAGTAGGTGTTTGTCTGACCACCCTAACCACAATAAAATAATAATATTTTTTAGAAGATTTTAGATATAGGTAGAGGACTTATGTCCCAATGTGATGCATATTTTTTTGTAGTTTTTGTCCAAGTAAATAATTAATTATGAATTTTTTATTACACTTTTATAAAATATATAAACTCGTATGTCTGACCACCTTAACTTGGTCAAAACTTCATGAAATTTATTTTTTGTTTTTTTAATCCTATAGTATGCAAAGCATAGAATGTGACGCATGTTTCAGATTCAAAAAATGTGATACCGTTTGAAAGCTATATAGATGTTCTTCAATCAACCTATCAATCAAGACTTTAGTCGTAATTCAAATAGAAATTAAATAATAATAGTTTATTAAATTCAAAATAAAGCATAATTTATATTGGTGGAAAGCTAAGAATCTCCTTTAAAAACCCTTTTTTTTCATCAATTTTGGGTAAAAAAAAGCCATCAGCCACATACCCTATATATACCCATCATATTGCCACTTTTTGGCCCATCATGATCCTACACATACCCTAGTATTTGTATGAGTTCTTAGTGCCCTATTGATAATACTTTAGTGAGAAGAAGTTCCCAACTCATGGAATCCTATGATAACACACTCATTGTGGACCTTGGGTTGTCTCGAACTCCTACTCCTAGAATGGAAAATGGTGCATTAGGCATGGATACTACCACTAGTACACCTTTACCTTTAGATACAATGCATGTTGACACATCAAATGCATACATTCTGCAAGATAAAGCAATTAACATTCATGAGGATTTAGCACATTTGCAACAACACTTGTGTCTTGAAAACATTTCAACCACTGACATTCCTGCTATAGAGAACATCCATCAAATTCTTGAAAGGGATTAGGGCTTAGATGTTATGAAACAAATTGTTGAGATATACCAAAAACATGTCTCTAACACATCTCAACCAACAAACACTATGGTTAGCCATGGAGGATCTCACATTTCCCCTCATTCAACTGTAGCATTCATACCTACCTATACCACTCCTCAAGCTACAACAACCATACAACAAGTTAGTCAGGTTTCTCCTTCTTTCGCTATTCCAACTAGCATTCCTAGTTCTTTTGTTGCATCAAATGTTCCATCCTCCACCACCTTGACCCCTCTTAGTGTCCGGTTCACTTGTCCCAACATTACATACACTCCATCACCATTCTCTCTTCTACCTCATGCCACTTACACTGACCAGGTTTCATTACACAATTATTACAAACTATTTATTCCTTGCAACAACAAATCTCTACCATAAACCAAAACCAAACCACACACCCACCTACTATGTCTATAGTAGCCCATTATCTTTGGAAATCTTAATAACACCAATGCCACAAGGAATTGAGATGCCTAGGTTTGAGAAGTACAGAGGTAAAGGAGACCCTACTAATCATGTCAATGCTTATATAGCCTTATGTAGTGATTTTGTCCTTGATGATAAACTATTAGCCAAACTATTTCCTAGGACCTTAAAGGACACTACCTTGGAGTGGTTTTCAAACTTACCCAATCATTCCATTCAATCATTTAATGAACTTGTTGATGCCTTTATAAGTCATTTTCAAGTCCATATGACTCCCAAAAAGACAATGGCTAATTTAATGAGATGTAAATAAAATGTGGATGAAAAAATCACTACTTTCATTGCACGCTATTAGTCATTATATGCTCAAGTAGATGTCAAGGTTCCTGACTCACATCTCCAAAAGATGTTTATCGAAAACTTGCAAACTCAAATTCAGAATAAATTGACCATGATGAAATTTTATTCTTTCATGCACTTATGCACAACCCTTTGTGATTATCACAATTCAGTTAGTAGTTGTGATGCAAAGTCCACTTCCAACTGAACTAAGAAATATGAACCTAGCACTTCAAAAAATTCACAAACCAAACAAAGGGATTTTACAATTCAACCCCCCTCAACCTATCAATAGCCAAGTAGTAGTTGTTAAAGCCACGATACCTTACAGTTATGGAGATCCAAAACAATAGTTTACACCCTTACCAGATACTCTTCATAACACCATGACCCAACTTAGACAACAACAAATGATTTCTTCACCCCCTGTGACACCATTAGATACAACTAAACCATTGCCTCCAACCTTCCAACCTAATGCTTATTGCCATTATCATAGACAAAACAAACATGACACATAACAATGTAAGCATCTTAAACACATAGTGCAAGACCTCATTGTTTTTGTCCGTCTATCCATTTCAAATGTTAATGAAAAAGGAAATATGTTCATTGCCCCACCCAATCAAAATTTGCAATTTTTTACCAATCCCATGCTTAAACATAATGTGTCATTTATCAAAGCCAGTGAAACTTGAAACAATTATGTGATGATTGTTCATAAAGAGACTAAACATCCTGATCCTATTAACCCTCTATTAATCCTATGGATGAAATGGTAGGAGCAATAGAAATTATCCCTCGTAAGGGCCAAACTAAGAAGAATCTTGATATTACTTTCACTTCTAAAGATATTCTTCTGAATCTTCCCAATGGTCCTCTCTACATAGCCAAACATATTTATGATAAGCCCACTAATGGGATACTCATAGATCCCTCTTGTGGCAAGAATGTGATCACTAAGGAATTTTTGGTCTTACATGATCTTTATCAAGATACCTATGACAAACCAAGAGCATGGATAAAAACACATAATGGTTTCATGTGCCCTATGATTGGATCGATCGTTCTTCCATTAAAAATAGGACCTAAGATAGTGGATGTTACATTCTCTATTATTCCATAATCTAATCAATTTCACATGTGGCTAGGCTATCCATGGCTTTGCTTGATGAAAGTTGTTCCTTTAGTCATACACAAATGTTGAAAGTTTCTGCATGACAATGACATATTCACTATCCACAATCAATCCTCATACACCTCAGTTATCCCCATCCTTGATGAGACAATGCTTGAACCTGAACCTGAACAAGAAAACCTAGATCAACTACGCCTAAACACTTCCCCTTCTTCCTCCAAATGTCCACGAGATAATGAAACCCATCCTGTCATGCCCCCTCACATAAAACAATTTTATAAAGCAAAAGAGAAAGTGATTGACCCATCTCCTTTGGTTCCTTCCATTCTTCCCCCTCGGGAAGAAAAGGAGCCTATGGTGGATCAACCCGCTCTTACACCTACATAGCTTCAAAATAGAATCAAAAGAAATCATGGTGCTAGGGAGCACAGGTGTTGATGTCATCTTCTTGCTCGTCAATTACAAACTGAAGCCAACAAAGAAAATCAAGCTCTGCCTTTAACAAAAGTAATACCTGATCACCCTCCTCCTCTCGACTTGCCACAAGATAGTATGTTACAATCATCACAAAAAAATGACCTGATACCATAGCCCCAACTCCTAATACACCCCTCATTGGAGATTACCGTCCGTCCCCCCATCATGATTAATCTAGATGATGATGAGGAGGAGGAGATCTCTAAGATAGATTCAAAGAGGTGCATAATGATTTGAATTCTTTATTTTCCTCTTCCATGAGCTTAAATGACAAAACTATTACACCAAGTGAGGAACTTGGTACTTCCCCTAGTTCAACACTTGCAATTCTCCCTTTGGAAATTCAACCACCCTCACAATACACTGAACATGATTGGGAGGTGGATGACCTGTTAGATGGTTGATTTGTATTTTGCTTGCTAGCCTTTTGAATTTTTCTTTTATTTATTTCTTCTTCTTTTGTATGTGTGTATCATGTTCACCCATGATGTGACGTTTGATGTTCTATCTCTCTTTTTTCCCTTCCTCTATTTGTACCTCTATTCTTAAAACTATATGTTGTATATTGCCTTTTCTTTTTTGATTTTGATTTGTGTTTTCCTTTTGGGGATGACACAAAGTGTAGAGTTGCCCTATGTCTCTTCCATGTTGACCCAAAAGGTCCCTTTTTCTTTTACTTTGTCTTTTCTCATGTTTTCCTTTCGGGGATGATGCAAGGCATCAAGACCGAAATGTCTCCTTCATGTTGACCCAAAATCCTTTCCTTTGCTTTTTCCTTTTTGTTTTATTTTCGCTTGTGTTTTCCTTTTTGGGATGACGCAAGGTGTTGAGGAAACAATGTCTCTTCCATGTTGACCCTAAATAGATTATTTTTCTTTTGTTATCACTCTCTTTGTGTCATTCTTCAAGTTCTATGTATTTGGGGAATGATGACAGTTTTGAGTTCTTTCATAAAAACATTGCAGCAACGAACATACTGACCCCAAATCCATAGATCCCTTATGTGTTTGGTGTGTTCCTTTTTGGGGGAAACCTTTCTTTATTTTTTTCCTTTTCTTTCACATGATGTAGCCTTACTCAAAAACATATTACTTGGCATAGGGGCTTTTGAAGTTGGCTCTCATGTCTTATTTTCTTATTTTCATTTTTCATTTTGCTACTTTAAAACAATTTCTCACATAATGGTGTGTAGCAATTACTTTAAAGTGGGGGAATACATTGGCATTCTTCATTTGTATTTTTTTTCTTTTTCTTGGTTCTTAGTGTAGCCTTGTTACTTCATAAGATGCGTCTGTCACTTTGTGGATGACATTGGGTATAGTGTCCTTCATAAGCATGATCTATCTTAGCATATTACATTCCTCTTGGTGGCCTGATGTGACACAATGCATCCCCTAGGTTGTGAATATTCTATTCTTTGATTGGTCCTCTCTTGGATACATCAGACACAATGTTCCCTAAGTTATAGACCTCCAATGAACTAAACAAGACTCATTTGAACGTTCCTTTTGCATTTTATATTTTGCATTTACATGGCCACCTTGCATAACACAACTTGCATGCCTGTGGTACCTTTGCATTTGTTCATGAGTTCTAAGCATACAAAGCTTTGCTTGTCTCCTGAAGCACGAAATGGCATTGTCTTTGTGGTGCCTTATCAAAGTTATCAAGAGGTATAACTTTGATATGGTTGAGTGGGAAGCCCATTCTGCGGCATGACTTTCCCCATAGCCACCTTTCAAGATTTCTCACCCCGCGGACAACCAGAAGTTCCATGGTCCCAAAGTGAGTATGTTGGGATTTCTCACCCCATAGAAAGCCAAAATTTGTGTGGACCTAGAGTGAGTATGTTGGGCTTTCTCACCCCATGGACAACCAAAAGTTTCATGGCTCTAGAGTGAGTATGTTGTGGATTTCTCACCCCATGAACAACCAAAAGTTTCATGGCCCCAAAGTAAGTATACTTGGGCTTTCTCACCCAGTGGAAAACCATGAGTTCCATCGTCCTAGAGTGAGTACACATTTATTTTTTCAAACAAATGGCCTAGATATGATCCACAATGAGCTAGAAATATGATTGAAGCTTTCTTTCGCCCCTTTCTCATCATCATGTGTGTTCCTTTGTGCCTATGTTTGGTTTTCCATGAGATCATAATCCTGGGGGCTTGATCATCCCTCTTGATTATTGTTGTCTCATATTACCAATGTATGTGCAATAGGATCCCTCTCGATGTGCATGTTGGGCACCTTTAGCGAGAGTTTGAAGCAAGTTTATCCTCTCACTAAAGTGGGGGCTTAATGTGTCACCAAAAAATGTATATTGAAATTTTTATGCTCACTTGAGTCTCTCTTATGGACTTTGGCTTTATTTTTCCTATATTTAATGTTGTAATGTGGTCAACACATTCACATTAGGTCTTGGACCCTTGTGAATCATTAAGACTTCTAGGTTGTCTTGCAAAGGCATTATGAAGTGTTGTAACTCACTTCCAAACTTTTCTAGGACCCTTTCATCATAATTCACCTAAATAACCCCTTTTAATCACTTACCAAGTCTTATTTCAAAGTGTTGTAACCCACTTTCATGCTTTTCTAGACTTGTTAGATCTCACTAATTTGACCCTTTCTCATGTTTTAATGACCCATTAATACACTTTTCGGCCCCCCTTAATTTTCTTAAGTGTGACTAAGTTGCCAATAGGGGCAACGTAGTCCTTTTTGGCACAAAGCTCAAAATTATTTTAAATTTTCTTGTGGGATTTTGTCCTGTAACCCTTGAGGTTGGCCTATGATGTGTTATTTTAAAGAAATTTAGTAAAAAAACAACTAGAAATAAGGGTTTTTCCCCTCATTTTTCATCTCCTATCTCATACAATCTTCTAATCTCTTGCACTCATTAAGCATTCAATCTTACAAGTATTCAAGCACTCTAAGCACAATCAAGTCATCCATTGGAGCACTTCATTGCATATCTTTAGATTTACACATCAAGGGTTTGGTAATTTTAAGACATTGCATGTTGTTTATTTACCATTCTCTTTCTATTTCATTTCATTATCTAGGGTTTGATTACCAAAGTGGGGTTTGACCAAGGAAAACCCCTATACTCTAACCCTTAACCATTTTTCCCCCTTTACATGTGTGTTTACAGGCTTTGTAGGCATATTTATCAAAGAAATAGGTGTTGAAAAGTGGTAAAGAAGTCATCAAAGCTATTCAAGTCAACATAACCCTAGGTAATTCAATATTGGAGACCCTTTTTATCTTGTTTTTTTGTAGAATCAAGTGTGGATACCTATCAGGAAAGAAAGTGCAGACCTGAAGCTACTTGATCCTATCCCGAGATTCCCAAAAACTGTAGGTGGACTAAATTGCCACTACTGGTGGATTAGTCCTACTGCCAGGCCTGAAAAGTGGTTTTTGCATTTTTGGATACCCATTTGGCAATTTTTTATTCTGGCAAGTTTTCCCAAAACTGGGACTAAGCTGCCCAGCCTAGTGTAACTGTCCCAGTCAACATTTTTAGTCAATTTTTTAGGATTCCATAACCTCTCCACATCATATTTCAGATTCTAGGTGCACCTCTCCAATTCTGTTATGTTATTTCATCATTTACTTGCATTTTAGGCATTTTGAATATCACGGTGTGTCTTCTAGCACTTTACATTTCTTAGGTTTTGCATCATTAAATCATTTTATTTTCATATCAATGCATTAGTACATCATAATTAGACATATTACATCTCATTTACATTAATATTGAGTGTATACATTTCCATTTTGGACCCCATTTCTTTCTCCTTTTAGGTGAAAAACCCTAGAGGGAGCTAAAGCAGTGTGGGCAATCCAAAATCATTGTCCACACAATTTTAAATATGCATCACTACTACATCTATAAGGAATTTTATTTCTTTAGCTAGTGGTGTGGTCCTTTTGTATTTATGATTCACGATTTACCTTAAGTACTCAAAATATGAGCAATTAATTCATATGTATTTAAAATTTTGCCATGATGAGATTATAATATTTGATTAGTTACTCATAATTATGATACTCAATTTATTCATTTGTATATTTATATTCATTTATGTCTAGGTGATCAATTTCTTCATCATGATATTTTGTAGCATCTTCCTTATTAAAGAATTATCCATCTTTTCTTCTTGATAGTGCAACTAAATAATTACTTGGATCATGTAGAAGGTAGAATCCATCAAACCAGAATGAGGTGTCTTATAAATGTATATTATCCCTTTGAAAAGGGTTGAGGGTTTCTTTGTCTCAATTCTTGAAGTTTCCTTTCCTAGGAATCATTTATATATCATTTTGGTATGATCTTTTAGACAAATAAATATTATAAGGTTTTTTTTCACAAGATAAGCAACATTTATAGGGTGATGTACCCTTTACACAATGAGCTACAAGGCCCTCAAAAAGTAGGGTTTTGAAAGGACCAAGAACCTTTTACAAAGCTAAGAGGACACTACCTAGCAAAAAATTCTCAAACTTTTCCAATGAACTAGTACCAGTAGAGACACCGCAGTAGCACAGTAGAAACACAAACAACACCTAGTCAATAGAAACCATGAGAGACAAAACTCTCAGAACCAACATTAGTCTTGAGAAAATGATAGACTAAAAACCCAAACTTTGCACCACAACTAGAAGCAACTGAACACTTCAGACAAAAACCAGTCCTATTAAAATCAAGAAACAACCCACAAACTACAAGCCCAAAAGACTGCTTGAAACAACCAAGTCATACAACACCTACAACAAATGGACTACAATAGACCTTCTACTCAAATTAGACAAAAATGAGCCTAACAATTTCTTACCAAAAGGGGGGTAAGAATCACAAGTAGTCATAAAGAAATGATCTAAGCCAAAGAAAAACCCACCACACAGTAAGCCTTGAAGACTACCAGAAACAACTAGGCCACTAACCACCTATAGCAATTGGACAACAAAAACCCTACCGCTCAATTTAAACAAAACTACGTACGCCTAACATAAACCAAACAAAATAGGCATAATAATCACAAAAAGTTGCAAAGAAATGTTCTTCAAGAAGCACCAACCAACTAGACACCAATCTCACAACCACCCTAAAAGGATGGGGCTCCCCTCTATAGGAGAGGAAGAAGTGGGGGCCAAAACTACCAAAGAAACCTCCCTCCAGAGAAAGCACACTCCACCTCGATAGGAACCAACTAAGGAGAGAAGCAATCCCCACCATATCAACAACCACCATCTCCACCTCAATAGGAGAGGGCTCCACCTTAATAGGAGCCATATTCACCTCTATAGAATACATCGATTAAAGGACATGGTAGAAAGCAAGAACTCTAGCAGAATAGGCAAAAACCTCCCCCCAAGGCATCCAGACAAAAGAAACAAAGAGGACACAAAACAAGACTTCCAAAGAAGCTCTAAAACCAACCCCCATCAAACACGTCAACAACCAAGAAATAAAAGCACTAATCTTCTAGCACAGACCATTCTCCACCACACCAACAACAAACCCCCATCTCCCCAAAAGAGGATAAGAGATGGTCACACAAACTTGCAACTCCAACAATGAGAGGAAATTTATTGAGAGAAAAGTAACAAACAAAATCACTGCTCTAATGAGCATCTCCAATCAAGCTACCATGTAGCTAGCATCTTTCACAAACTAGCCTCGAAGGAAGCATAACACCATTCCCCATAAGGGGATCAAACTGGAACCCAAGAAGACAAAGAGCAACTAGAGAAAAACACCCTTAACCACACTCTCAAACACCACCCTCGACATAATAGGAGGGATAACCACCTCAATAAGAAGCTGAGAGGGAAGGAAGAAGATAGAAGCACTAGTGAATAGTGCAACAGAAACATCCCTTAAGAACGAGCCAAACCAAATGGAGACAACAAAGGTAAAACTACCCAAGCACCAAAGCCCAACACAAAACCCAACAAGCCACAAGAGGCATCCACACAAGGGAGCCAATCACAGACACAACAAGGGAGAAGAACAAATAAGTAATTCCTTATAAACATCCCTAATCTCAAAATACACTAGGAACCAATCACATTTGACCCACTGACTGGAGCACAACATAGGGGTGGAAAGAAAAATGTGGACAACAAACTTCCCACCACGACCAACCCAAATAGCCACCCAAGCTGCAGGAAGCAACTCATCAATAGGGGAGCAAGGGAGAAGCTTCTCAAAACCCCAATACACCACACAAGCCAAAGGAAACACCAAGCCATCTTTGAGAAGCACCACCAAACACTGCAGAATAGAGATAGCAATCACCACACCACAAGATACCACAAGTTATAAGGTTTGTTATGGAAATGTTGAACCTCATTTTAATGTTATGCAACATTATGAGGTGGTAATACATTTTCTAATACATTTCCATTCCTTACTTCTATGTTGGATAAATCCCTCACTATACCCATGTTAGTCTTCTAGTTTCTTGTCATTAGTAAGAATTTTATTTGAAATTACTCTATCTGGATGTGAGGTCTTAATACTTTTCCTTTTGATATGCCTCTGAGATGCTATTATATGTCTTTCAATGTTTATAATTGTAGCATATGCTTCCCTCGAAATTTGCGAATTTCTATCCTTGAGACCTAGTATCAAATCTTGGAATCAAAGTCACTGTAGGACAAGAAAAGGCACATGAAATCATTAGGTCTAAGAATTGGTTACACCTTCCTAATTTTCATGTTGAACTAGTACTATTGAAGTATACCACCATTTTATTTATGCATTTCTTGATGGTCAAAATTCCATGGATGACAAACTTGTGATCTATCCTATCCTCATATTATAACTTAAAATCTCTCTTGAACTATTCTCATGACTAAATGATATCATCTTGGAGGCTCCTATAGCACTCCTTTTGCACTTTTTCTAAGGATAAAAATTTTTAATAATCACATCCTCATCCTTAATTTCATGCTCATTTATGATATTATGATGTGTCTCAAATTTTCCTCTCATGTAAATACATTATTAGGGTATGTGCAGGATCATGATGGGCCAAAAGGTGGTGATATGATGGGTTATTGGTTGATGACTTTGTTTTACCCAAAATTGATGAAATGAGAAAGGGTTTTTAAAAGAGATTCTCAGCTTTCCACCAATGTAAATTATGCTTTACTTTGAATTTAATAAATAATTATTATTCATTTTCTATTTGAATTATGACTAAAGTCCTAATTGATAGGTTGAGTGAAAAACATCCATAGCTTTCAAACGGTATCACATTTTTTGAATTTGAAACATGGGTCACATTCTATGGTTCACATACTATAAGATTAAAAAATAAATAAATAAATTTCATGAAGTTTTGACCAAGTTAAGGTGGTCAGACATACGAGTTTTTATATTTTTTAAAGGTTGTAATAAAAAAATCATAATTAATTATTTACTTAAGAAAAAAATTACAAAAAAAATATGCATCACATTGGGACATGAGTCCTCTACTTATATCTAAAATATTATAAAAAAATACTATCATTTTATTGTGGTTAGGGTGGTTAGACAGACACCTACTTCTTATTTTTTCCTTGAAATTTAAGTACTACTACATTGAAATTGGTGAATTATCACCAAATAGATTTTAAAAAATAAAAATAAACCTAGTAGTTTAGAAACTACATTCAATTTGCTACAAATTCTATTCTTACATATTTTTGAAATAATATAGATAACTTATTCACATTTTCACATCAAGTTGTCTAACTCTGATTTTTCTAAATTTTTTGCCACTTAAGGGCCTATTTTTTCCATGATGATCCTGCACATACCCATTACCTTGAAATCTTGGTATCTATCATCTTATTTCATTTTTAATTACATTTATAAAACTAGGGATACCAAAAAAATCAAGTTTATTGTATCTTTCAAATCCTAAAGGTTGTTTGACTAGATAATTTTATTGAGCATGACATTTGAATTGGGGTCTCACATTTTAATTATTGACCAACTAATTATACTATCGATTTGGTAATTGATGATGATGAACATGCAGAGCATAGTTTTGATTTGGTCAATGGAAATTTTGAGTATGTTCAAGGTTATAATCTAACTATTGGGTATTATTGATGAGTTATGCTTGTTGCAACTTAATCTAATTCTAATAGTTTTATATCTTTATTTGAAATGATCAATTAAATCTATGCTATCATCAATATATCTATCTCTACAGTAATTTTTAGATTGAATCACTATATCAACATCGCAGAACATAACATATTTCTCATGATCAACTCTATGAAAGGATTCAAGGGAGTTGGGAAGTAGACCTTCCCTTGTAACTCTTACATGTGGAGCCCATCTTATATGTTTACATTTAAAATATTTATATTAGGAGAGATATTCATATTTTATATACTCGTGTTTGTTTCAGTTTTAGGAATACCATTTGAATTATTACGATTTATCTAGTGATTCCAATCATTTCATCACTTGAATCTTCCAAAGAATACAAGAATTAATCTGTAAATTGAAGCATGTTGCATCTACTTGAAGTACCAAATTTATTATTTGAAGGAAGAAGTCCACTAGACATACCTTTATTTAAATTTTCATGTAGTATATTGAGTTCTTGCTTCTATTTTCATATCCTTTAATTCTTAAGGATTTCTTGAATGACCTCTTCTTTCAATTTATAATTTCTTTGATATACTTTGTGGTTCTAAATCTCACCTTGGATAAAATCATTATCTTCACCATGGAAGAGACAAACCTATAAATTACTTCCATAATTTAATGTTATTCTATTAGCTCAAGTAGATGCACTATCAAGTTATCCAAATGGATAATTGTAAACTTTTTGAAATTCATTACTATAATCCTCACACATTTTCCAGTATTAGCTCTCCCCAATAATAGTATTAATATATTAGGTTCTTGAATGGCTACTGCCACTTTAGAGGAATCAATCCACTTCAAGGGCATGGAGATGTCATTCTTAAATAAGCATACAACAAATCATCAAAAATAACCAATGATGATATGCCAATTACTAAGAGTGGATAATATATCCTTCACTTTGGGTTGAACTAGACCTAATAAGGTATTCTAAAGGTATCCTAAATAGGATTAAATCCTAATTACACACAAATAAAATAAAATAATTGTGTATCAATCAATGTAAATTTGGTCCCAAAATTTTCCACTAGATTGAGGAATAACCTACTACAATATAACCTTTATTAAGCTAATAAAAATTAATTTCAAGATTACAAGATGTGGGTATCTAGGGCATGATTATTTTAAGGTGAAATCCTTCAATTATGGTCACTAGAGATATTTTTCTTAGTTAAAATGTTGACCCATGCCATGTTTACAAATTTAATTCTTACTCCTATACTACTAGTTAAGGATATTATTTATTATAAGTGTATGGATGATCAAAATTTCCAATATTAGTTCATTATAATGCGTTATAAAGCCACAATTAACTAAAAGACAACATAGAAATGATGAAAGAGATGATCACTAAACAAACCTAATATCCCCCTCCAAAATTCTATAAATCTATATGTAATTAGGAAATGACCATTACACACATTATCTATAAAGTATTAAAGTGTTGTGATCCTTATCAAATGAATATTCAATTCATAGAAACAAATGTGATGAGAGAAGAACTTGTCACACTTTCTCACTTAGAATTCTTCTTGAAGATCCACAACTAGAAAAGGAAATATTTTGTTAAAAAAAATATGCTACATGATAGTTATCCCCTCATGATTCTTAGGATGAGATACTCTAATAGTGGTTGGACATGCAATGATTGAAATCATAGATCTTTCTTAACATTATAATTGCATGAAAATGGAGA
This sequence comes from Sequoia sempervirens, assembly GCA_007258455.2. Classification (NCBI taxonomy): domain Eukaryota; kingdom Viridiplantae; phylum Streptophyta; class Pinopsida; order Cupressales; family Cupressaceae; genus Sequoia; species Sequoia sempervirens. The sequence continues at coordinate 339,121,417 of VDFB02105785.1, forward strand.
AATGACTAGATTTTTTTTTGGAAAATGAAATAGTATTTGTAAAATTTATTAGGTTTTTGGATTACTTCACATAAATTATCTAAGATATGGACTTAATTAGTGGTGCATGTGTAACAATTTAGAATCCCATAAAATATAATAAAATTGCAACATGAAAAAAATGTAAGGATCATTAGGAGATGTGGACTCTTGAAGGAGATTTGTTCTCTCATGTGCAAAACTAGAGGAGAAATCTTGACACGATTGAAGGAGATGTGGAATTTTGGAGGGAAGTTGTCTCATTATGCAAGGAGGTTGGGGACACTTTATGTTCTCTCATGTTGTGCAAAGGTTTACAAGTTCTATATTCAGGGGATCCATTGATTGAGTCAGCCTGGTGTTTCATGGGTAAGTGAGGAGGATTTGTTGAGAGATGCTTCATCAAAATCTCCATAAGGGTTGCTATGATCAACTCTTGCAATGTTTCATGTTTGGATTAATGTAATAGGGGGGATATTAGAATATTACATTAAGTTGATTAGTTTATAGTTTAAATGGATTAAAATAATAGTTTAAATAGTTGGTTAGTCAGGAAGTTGCATTCCTATAGGTGGTTATACAGGGAAAAGCAAGGCTTTATAAGCCAATGCATATGAATATAATGATCACCTGATTGAATACAATTTTAATATTTGTGTTTTATTATTGATTTGCAATCATGGTGTAGCTAATTGATTTACAAGTTTTAATAACTCCTTTGTGTCAATACTTGCACTAGGTCAAGATGGTGTTAATAAACATACCTCTGAGAACTTGTTGAAATGGGATTGAAGTGCTTCACTTTATTTAGCCTTAATGAAACCACTTTGTAATTATTGTCACAATGAGCAATGCCAAGATATATAGATATTGAATGGAATACACTAGATGCAAAGATGTTTCTAATTTGAAAGTTCTATTTGATTTCTTTTAATGATCTTGGATTCTTGGATAATTACAATGATTTATGAAATGGTGATCCTATTAGAATGCCTTAATGCAACTAGTCTTTAAATAGGTAATATTAAGTGTTCAATTTTTTTTGTTTAAGTTAACTAGAAATGGTTAGAGTTTGGAAGGGGGTTGGTTCAAGGAATGTGAGATCAAGCATTGATTAAGGTGGATGAAATTGCACTAGCAATTATCTCTAGAAGATAAAATCTCAATTATGGTTACATTTAGGATAGGGAAGCAGAGATGATCATAATTTAGTTTGGACCAGTAGAGACATATTAGCTCAAAATTAGAATTAAGATTAGTTTATGTCATCTTATACACTTTATATCTCAAAGTAAACACTAAGACAATATGTTTATCGATAGATTAAAGTAAATATAAAACAAAAGCTACTATGCATTTAGTTTTACACTCTACTTCTTGAACTATCATTTTAAAATGTATTAAGAAAAATTTGAACTACTTTCTCAAGTTGAATGAATGAAAGAAAAAAATAGATTCCAACTCATGTGGCCCCCTCTAATTTCTATTTGTAAATGACTTCTAGACCCAAATAAAATCTTCCAACTTATCTTCTATGAAAAGACCTACATTTTCTTGACTAAGAAGAGAAACCCTACCTTATTCTTTCTTGTACAGTCAAAATCATTTAATATTTTCAATTCTTATTTATCAACTACATTACTACTGAAATAGAATATACAATTCTAAATTTTGAATATACTTTCTCCATATTTTATCTCCCTTTCTAGTCAATTTTGAATTATAATGCCCTCTCTCCCTTCCTCAACACCATAGAAATGTAATGGTTAAAAATTTAAATTCCAATGACCTTGGAAAGAGGCTTTGAATTGTTGGTAGTGGGACCCAACCTAGCCTATAAATAGGTGCTGCGTAGTCATAACTTTAAAGTGACAAGTAGTAATTGACGGAATCAACCCCCCAATACTTTCCATTTCCATCGACGACCAAAAACAAAGTTATATGGATTTCTTTCAAATAAATGTTTGTTTAAAATATTCTCTTTAAAAAAGTAGCTGCCGACTTTTTAGCATGGAAAATTACCTCTAAATCTCCATTAAAATTGTCGAATGCATTTTCTAGCGTTTCTTTCTTTTGTAGCTTTTAAAGCATAAACATAATATTAGGTTTGTAGTTTAGATAATTTAATATCTATAAACATTTTAATATAAAAAAAAATATTATTGTACGGAAATAAACTGATTTTCATTTCAAATTTAGATTTTAATAGTAAGATAATATAAGTGGTAGCATAAATATTTTATGTAATATATTATATGATAAAAAAAACTAAGTTTAAAAGAAGAAATAAAAAAGCTGTTGATTTTGTTGGTGAATAAATAGTTGTTTTTATCATAAATTTTAAATTATAATTTAGAATCAAAACATTTTAAATGTGTTAGAAGACAAGTGCATAGATGGATAATTAAATTGATAAGAGAAAATGAAAGTCGATGTGTTAGGCATGAGAAAACATAAATATAAATATGGAATGCAAAGGCACAACAATGATACAGAGATATGTAAACAAACATAAGAGAAAACATCACTTAATTGTAGAGCATTCACTCTCCATGTTCGAATTAGACCAATTAGTTCTCCTTTTCAAGCAAGATTTTTCCATGCACTTCCCATATAGTTTTGGCCTCCCTTTTAGTAGAGCTCATGCTTTGATTTTCTTTCCTAGGTTTTTGCATGTAATTTAATTGATCTTTTGGATCCAACACTTTCCCTTTGGGATTTGTTATTTTCAGTGCAAATATTTTGAGTTTTCTAGAGGGTTGTTGGTTGAAGGAAAAAGGCACACAATATCACAATTTGAAACCACTTGATTTTTTCTATGATCAACATCCCACTCATCATGTTGAAGTTGTTAGTTTGATAGCTCAATGCTTATGCACCATTTCCCAATATTGATACATTAGACAAGCAAGTCCTTTCATTTGCATAAAATAAAGGCCAAATAATGGTGACATCTACTTGACCACATGGTAGTCCCATGTATCCGGGTGCTGTCACAATAGTGGTTTACAATTTCTGGGAGATTCTGATTTTTGCTAAAATCACATATTTTTAGAAAATATAATGATTTAAGCCTTAAAAAGTTCCGTTTAAAGCATTCCAATTGAAGAGGGTTTGATCAAACTACCTTAGATCAAACCCCCTTGGATAGAACCCCGCTAGTTTTAAACCATACCTATAATGGAGTCTCCTTTACACCTATCGAAATGCTGATAAAAAACCACTTTTGATTTACCTTTTGGAGGATCAAATGAATTCGTTTAAATTTTTTTTTTTGTAAGTATGTAGTCCTTATTATAAACTTTCCAAAAAGTATAATTTTAAATAAATTTAATTTTATTATTATATTTATTTTTTGTTTCTTTTGAATGTACGTTTTTCATCGAAAATCAAGCTCTTTGTTTTGCACATGTGGGAAAATAGTAGATTATCAATTTTTTTTTGAAAAATATTAGTACACCAGATATTGAAGTCCTTGATCCAACAAAAAAAATAAAATTGAATTTTGATACATACAAAAATGTTACGCGTTATACGGTCGCGCTATGTCTGAATTGTAATTGGTTTAACTTCATAACTTGATTAAAGAAAAAATATTCAATAAGAAACTATCTAACCAAGTGGAAGCACTAGATATCAAAATTAAAAATCTAAATTCGAAAGAATTAGAATTTCACCTTTCATGGAAAAAAAAGTTGTGTTATATGGTGAGTGTCAGTTTTTAAAAATGTTGTTTTTTGAAAAAAACTAGTTTTCGAGGGAGATGGAAAAAGAAGTGCAATATAATTCCAATTTTTTTGAAAAAAATATATTTAGAATCTACAGACAAAATTTCACAAAACTCTAGTTTGCATCATCTTCAAATTCCTCACGGTTTAGCCGCTATAGTTGCCCAAAAGTGAATATTTAGTTAAAAAAATTATTCCAGTGTCCAGTTTGGCCAAAAATTGTAAACCTCTATTGTGGGATCACCCATCTCCAAAACATTGCTAGTTTGACAATAAAATATCATTTCACCATTGGCTAATGTTTCCACCTTAACATTGGTGGATCCTCCACTATTTAGTTCCATTTAAAGATAGTGCACAATAACAACAGTTCAAAACATTTTGACCTTTCTACAAATCAATATTCTAAGTAACATAGTGAATTTTTTAGTCTAATAAATCAATGTTGATGCACCATTTCCACATGTATTCATAATATCCTTTTGGTGCACCCTTCATTCCTTTGATTTTTATGTAATATAAAGGAAACAATCACAATAAGAGAAAGGAAAATGACAATTTTGCACATCTCCAAAATGTTGTTAGTTTGACAACCCTATATAAGTGCAACATTGGTTGAGGAATTTAGGTTGGTACTTTTTGTGAAGAGTTTCTTTATATCCATGAGTCTACAAGAAAATGAAAATTAGAAGGGTAGTATACTCACAAGAAACATCATATGCCCATGCATCTCTAAATTATCATATAACTAAAATGCAATTATGTCACATCATTGGTAAAAGAAGTATAGATGTTGGACCTACTAGCTATCCATATACCTCATCCAATTGTGCATCCCAAAGGAAATACTAATCATATATAAACATAGTAATGTGCATTGGTCCAACACCCCTATTTTTTATTTAAGTAGGTTTGCATGCAAAGGATTGAAAATTAATTGAACAATCATAAGAAAGAGCATCATGTTGAATTTCCAATGTCATGGCCATCAATTTCTAAATGAGAGTTCAAGGGTCTAGTCATTCAAACCAAGTCAAGAAGTAGCTATGTAGCAATTATGCTTATAAAATTGACAAACAATCCTCTTTATCTACATAATAGTCTTGCTCCTTTTTTGGATTTTTTGCACTTATTTTGTATAAATAAGATCTTTGTGCTCAATAGTTGGGTAGAATGCAATCGGTATGTTCATGCTATGTGAGCTCTATAGACTTAATATTTACTCATATATATACTAGTATTAATAGCACCCTATTATTTGATTTCCAATAGTGATTCATAGATATGTAAGTGTAGAGGAGGAGATTCATCACTCTCAAGATGATGAGGTAGCAAGAGGAAAATAGTCCTCAACTACCTCAAAGGACACAACTCAAGTGATGGGATAAATGATAAAAAATATTTATTTATATTTTATTAAGAATTAAAAAGTGAGAATTCCAAACACTAAAAGAGCAGGTCACATAGGTCTTCTAGAAAATATAACAAGCTCTCAACCAAGGATGATAGCATAGTGTGTGGATGTCCCCACGACACACTGGCATCTGGTATAGATCGAAAAATGAGAATATCATAGAAAATTCTAAAACATGGCTACTAAAAATTTGATAACTATGAACTCTTGAAATGTGAGAAAAATAATAGAGAGTAACAAGAACTAAAATAATATAAAATAAATGGTATGTGAATGATAAAATGAGAGAAGAATAAAATTCTCACAACAGACCAAGAGATGAAGCCTCCATCAAAGAATTTTCTCCAATACCTGCACACATGTGACTGAGGAAAAATGTTGGGGCTATTTAGAGGCATGCCTTAGTCAAACCCTCATTTCATTGTTTCTACCTCCACATATAGCTAGATGAGATACAAAAAATGAAATAGATGTGATAGAAGAAAATATGCTAGAATACCATTCCAACTAAATTAAATGATATTGTAATAAATAAATCATAATTACCCTCCTTTAGCAAGATGAGAACGTCAAAATGGAGAGATTGCAACCTCCAAGACTAAGAGAACAATGTAGTATGGATTGTGAGAACAAGAAAGCATAATGAAGATGGTGATGTAGCTAGTGTATAATGTCTATTATTATGCTTCGATAATATTGGTTGATTGATTGTATTAATTGTATGTATTAATTTCTTTTTGGCTATGGGTAGTTATAAGCACCAGTTAGTTGGCAGTTGTTTCCTTCGTGGAAAGCGTTGGGTCCTCTAAATACTTGTGTATCATCAACAAGAGTAGTATGATCTAGTCAAGTCGAATTTGATCCTTGGTTGACCATCTTTAGTCAAGTCTTTTGTAATAATTTCATGAGCGAATAAAGATATATTTTATGCATGCATTTGTATCTCCATTATTAATTCATGTACTTAAATTATCACACAAAGCTCAAGAAATAATAGAATGAAGCTACTATGATGGAGAAAGAGCTAGAAAGAGTGAAGAACTTATCAAAAGAGATTGAAGAGTGAATGAGATTGAGATATTGATAGATTGAATGTCAAAATTGAGTGTTTTAGGAAGCCAAATGCATGGAAGGGTCATTTCAACACGTTTACAAGCTAGCAAAGGCATTACATTCACTAGTAGGGAGGAAATGTAACTTCTCAATGAATACTGTGGTTAGGAATCTATTTGGGAGGTTTACGTAGTGCTTAGATGTTTATGCAGTGTGTGTTCATCTGTGACATAAATACAACTTAAAAATAAAAAATAGATGGGTTGAGCGATTAAGGATTAAATTTATGTTAAATAAAACGAACATTGCATTATTGTCTTTAATTTATCTAAAGGGAGGCTCATGTGATGTGAAATTACATAGGATTCAATTTACGACATTTCATTTTTTCCCCCACTTTAATGAGCATATGCATTCTAGAAGATGTGAGATAAAGTAAAGAGAAAGAGGTTGAAGAGAATATACCTAGGATGAATAGGACACATGTCTTCGATCCTATGTATATGCAATTTTAAAGCTAAGCTAGGATTCAAAGAGGCCATGGGTCTTCCATCTTGCAAAGATTACTATGAATTCACTACAAACATGTTAGTTGCAAATAAATGAATTATGTGAAAAATAATAAAATAGACATGATAAACCTAATTAGATATAAAGACAACATTGATAAGTATGGATAGCAAGCTATGTTATGCTAGAGACCATATGATAAGTTGATAGGTTTGTGGCAGCTGTAAAGTTTGTTGGATAATCATAAACAAGACAAGTCTAGTCAGGTTGCCCTCAAGCTAGATGATGAGATCAAGATAAAAGACAAGTCTAGTCAGGTTATCTCTAAGCTAGATGATGAGCTAATAAGATAATTTTTTGAATAATAAGAATAACTAGATATGATAGCCCCCCCTTTGATATGTGCTATGCAAAGGAGCACAAGTCATTATAGGGATAAGAAAGACAGAGAGATGTTGTGTCATGACATACATAATGATATTTATCCATGAAATATTATCGTGTGAGGGATAACACATAAAATCCACAACATCAAGAAAAAGTAGAGGTAAAGAGATTGAAAGCATAAGAGGATACAAGTATTTGGGGTCAAAACTGATCATATATATATATATAATATAAATTATATGAACTACCATCACCCCCCAAATAGATTGGAATGAGAAGAAGAGAACATGAAGAAAAATAAAAATATGAGTCAACATGGAAGATGCCTAAATGCCTCGATGCTTCACATTTTCCTCAATGTGAAAAGAAAATTAATTTTAAAAAAAGAAAATAATGATGAAGTATATGTATAGAGGAATTAATGATAGATTTCGTCTCCTATATCCAAGTACCTAAAAGGGTATTGAGGGTCCTCAAGGGGAGATCACAAACATAATTTTTTTTTTATGGGTGAACATAAACAAATACACAAATATAATCTAAAGATAAGGAGAGATACTACTCTAGTCAAGCGCCTCTAACAAGTCATCCTACTCCCAATCTAGATCATTGTAAGGGGAGGGAGGATGAACTCACATAGGGAGGAAAATGAGATCATTTCCCACTAACCCACCTACAAGAAGAGCCAAGGAGGAGGCCACCTTAATGTCTATGAGGTTAACATCATCAACCTAGCAAAGATAGATGACAGAGTTAGAATACCCTCCAACAAGTTGAACATGCACTTATCTATAGTGGAGCACAATGACTGGATAGGATGAGGCTAAGAAATTAGGGAGCTATTGTTGACCTTTGAAAGAGGGGTAGTGACAAACTCTGAGGAAGAAGGATGTTTCTCTATCACAAGAATGAAACAAACCAAACTAGAACAAGGTGAAGAAGACAAAGAATAATTTTTATGACCATCCTTTGGAATGGGATCATGCTCCAATTTAAACTTAAGAGGAGGATGTGGAACCCTCACATTAGAAGAAAAAGAAATGAAGAAGTAGAAGGATTTGTAATAGATATGACCTTTGTGTGATGCATATCCCCGAGCTCAAAAATATAAGGTAGATCAGGTAAAGAAGTAATCAAAGGAAGCTCTAAAGAGGGAGTTATGAACACTTGTACCTTCTTAGGGTAAGTTTCATTAGGATCCATTAGGGAAGTTGAAAGAAAAATTGAAACAACAAGAATAGAAAAATAAATAGAAATAGAACCAATAGAATCAAAGAAAAAAAAGAAGAAATAGAGACACAAGGCCCACCCTCGGTCTTCTATAAGGTATCATGCTCTTAGGAAAATGCAAATTGGTGACTCTTATGCTCGTGTGCAAGTTAGTTTCGATAGCTATGAATACTAGGAACAAAAGCTTGAGAAGACTCTAAGGTTTCTTGATCCCCCAGAGGAGTAGTCTTCTTGACCGTTATTAGAAAAAGAATAGGCTCCTTAGGAGGGATAGGAGGTGCCATAGAAACAAAGACCTGAGTCTCAACCACATGCTCCTTTCCTTTCTCTACTTTGGAAGTAGGTGGAGGAACAAGAGTAGGCCTCACGGTTGATATGTAGGAGTAACATGAGAAGAACCAACTCTGGTTGCATTGCCCCCCTTACCATACAAGGTAGGGTGAGGAATTGTAGGAAAAATGAGGAGTTGGAAAACCTAAGGCTTTGATTCACCAACATAGGTTCCTTTCCTTTCCCATGCTAAGCATAGTAGAAAGAACAAAGGACACCACTGGAAGTCTCAAACCCTCAATAGAAGAAGGTCTACTCACAATATCATGCTTGTTTGTAGCCCTCGAGGAGGAAAGCATAGAAGATAGAGCATGCTGCCACACATGCATAAATGCATTCATAGAAATGGCATGCGATGGAGAAAAGACAACATTAGGGTCTGAAACTCCAGAAATGTACCTAAAATAAGCCTTATAGAACAAGTCCCCATGGGGTGGTAAAGGTCCAACAAGAGTAGGCCAAAAATGATCTAATGGCAATCCCCCATGCGACACTAGGGATTTGTATCCAGTGTCATCAAGAGTATGCATTGTGCCATCGTGGGGGAAATTTATAAACTTGCAGACTACTGATGTGATTGCATTCATAGAGACTATCCATAGAATTCCCAATCTCACTTTGAATAGGTTAGATTCAGGAATCACAACAAAAGGAATGTTAGACGTAGGTCAAACCAAGATTGTTAAGGAAATATAACCAATGGGTGGTACAAAAAGGCCATGATGAGTATAGATTGTAGTCTTCAATTCCTCATATTTATCCTTATGTAAATTGTTAATAAAGAGTGTCTCCTCTATGATAAAATTAACCCTACTGGTAGGGTCAACCATAACACGAGTTATGATGTTACTATTGACTTGAGTGGGTATGTAAAGAGGATTTAAGGGGAAATCTGTGTGGTGTGAAAGATATGTTAGGAATCTTGTCCACATGAATCATAGGAGAAAATGAGACCATGTTTACATACTCACAATCATTATATTTTGAAGATGTAGAAGTAGATGTAATTAGGTTAGTAGAATGGGGTGGAAATGGATATGTATATATCTATAGATCACTATTAGCCCTAACCATAGATTTATTCAATTTTTGTTTTCTATCATCGAGCCAGATGGCATTGCTATCTATGTGGTCCTAGATAACATGTCAGAGATGTACACAACATTCAGTGTCATTAGTGTCATGAATTGGGACATGGTGATACTGACAACACTTCTATGCATCATACCAACTAGGGTATGACTTATCATCAGGAAGCAATTTAATTTTGAGAAGAGTAATTATAACATCTTTTAACAATTTTTGAAGAACACTAGCATAAGATTCAAATAATTTTGTAAAAATATTGTTACATCCCACAATGTTCTTGTCAGTAGGAATGGAAACAAAATTCACTAGGTATGTGCAGGATCATCATGGAAAAAATAAGCCCTTAAGTGGCAAAAAAATCAAAAAAATCAGAGTTAGGCAATTTGATGTAAAAATTTGAATAAGTTATCTATATTATTTGAAAAATATGTAAGAACAAAATCTATAGAAAATTGAATGTAGTTTCTAAACTACTAGGTTTATTTAAATGAAAAAAATATATTTGGTGAAAAATTGAAATTTCAGAGTACTTAAATTTTAGGGAAAAATAAGAAGTAGGTGTCCTGACCACCCTAACCTAATAAAATGATAATATTTTTATAATATTTTAGATATAAGTAGAAGACTCATGTCCCGATGTGATGCATTTTTAATAATTTTTTCCAAGTAAATAATTAATTATGAATTTTTATTACAACTTTTAAAATATAAAATCTCGTGGTGAATTAATCTTTAACTTTGTCAAAAATTCATGAAATTCAATTTTTTTAATCCTATAGTATGCATAGAATGTGACATGTTTTAGATTCAAAAAATGTGATATCGTTTGAAAGCTATAGATTTTTTTCAATCAGCCTATCAATCAAAACTTTAGTCGCAATTCAAATGGAAAATGAATAATAATTATTTATTAAATTCAAAGTAAAGCATAATTTATATTGGTGGAAAGTTGAGAATCTCCTTTAAAAAAACTTTTCGTTTCATCAAGTTTCGGTAAAAATAAATTTGTTAGCCACATACCCTACACATACCCATCATATCACCACTTTTTGGCCCATCATGATCCTGCAAATACCCCACTACTTCTTTATTCTTTCTAAAATCTCTCAAAATAGGCACAAATACTTGGTTATCAAGATAAGAATATGGGGAAGAACCCTCATATTGCATCACCATCTGTTGATAATCCCTAAGTGTAATACATATATGAGCAAAGGATGGATATTTTATTAGGAATTTTTTACTTAATGTCGGTTGTAGATTCCCTATGAACACACATTGAACATGCATCAAAATAAAGTAGGGGATAGGGGATCTAAGAAAATAGAGATTGATAGTGAGTGATAAAATTAGTCACTTTCTTGTGAGGTCCCTGCTTATAGTGGATGGGGTTAGTGAACATGACTTTCAACCCAATATTAGCCTAGAATTGCTACAAGAACTAGTTGATTAATAGATCAAATGTGAAAATAGAGTTATCAAGAAGAGAGAAAAACCATTCCAACGTAGTGTACTTAAGGGACTATGGAAAAAATTTAGCTAGAAATGCATTATGATAAAGGAAATCACTACACATGGTAGTGAATGATGAGATGTGAGTTTGTGAATCACCTCTTCCATTGTATTTATCAAAATTTGGTATTTCTAACCCTTGAGGGATAGGGAAATTTAGAATGTTTAGGGCTAAAAGACTACATCAGTAGTAAGGTCGTAAAGTAGAATGATAGGAAATGTTAGTTGGCTAACTATGATTTTATTTGACCCATATTTTATAATTTACAGTATTTAAAATGGGATCAGATGGTAGATTAGACATGGTGACAAAGATTTGAGGTTCAGATCTTGGTGGATGAGGAATTTCATACCGCAAAGGAATACGATATATGTTAACTCCAAGATTAATGGGGGACACAAAAACATTATTTGTATTATCAGTAGAAGTCATGGAAGGTACCGAAGGATTAGTTTCCACCATGAACACAAATACCTAGATGTCATCGAAAGATTCAGTTGAATACTAGTGACATATGATTAGGTATCTTGGGTTCAAATAAAGACAAAAATGTATGTAGGTATATGGGTTTCGACTATGTTGGTTAGTGCACAAAGGAACTCAAGGACCTTACAGTTTGAGATAAGTAAGTTCATTAGACTACATACAAAAAGAGTAGCTTGAGTGTAAAAGTTACCACGGTTTAGAAAATCTTCAAATTCTTTAATCCTCTCCTCTAAAGATTGAACCTACTCAAAGGGAACCCTAAGAGAAACTTCGTGGTCTATAGTAGAAGAAGATATGGATGGAGTAATATGTTGAGAAATTATTTAAATATTCATAAGCACATTAATGGAGATGAAACGAGGTGTACATCTAGGTGATAAAATCATAGTGAATTGGTCAAAATTAGGACCTTGGTGGGATGGACTAAACTTCCATCTTGAACCAATGTTTGAATTTTGAATGCTTCTTCTTACTATGTGCCCAAAAATTGTAGACTAGGCCGTGAAACTCATAAAAGTATCAAAAACACTTTAGTCCAACAAACTTCCAAATAAGAGAATTTTTTTTGACAAAAGACTAGAGAAAAGACGTGTTCATGTCGGCTTCACCAAAATGTACAAGAGGAGATTCATCACTCTCAAGATGATGAGGATTCAAGAGGAAAATATTCCTCAACTATGTCAAAGGTCACATCTAAAGTGATGGGATAAATGATAAAAGTGTTTATTTATATTTTATGCATAATTAAAAAGGTGAGAGTTCCAAAATTGAAAGAGTAGGTCATAGAGGTCTTCTAGAAAATCTAATGAGCTCTCAACCAAGGATGAAATAACAATGCACAGACATCCTTGCAACATGTTGACATATTGTACAAACCAAAAATCAATAATATTATGGAAAATAGAAATGTGATTGCTACAATCCTAATAATGAAGAACTCTTGAAATATAGGAATAATAACAAAGAGTAACAAGAACTAAAATAATATAAAATAAATGGAATGTGAATGATAAAATGAGAGAAGAGGAAGAAAATTCTCACAACGGACCAAGAGATGAAGCCTCCAATAAAGAAATGTCTCCAATACCTACACACATGTGACCAATGAAAAATGTTGGGGTTGTTTATTAGCTTACTTTAGTCAAACCCCTATTTCAATGTTTCCACCTCCACAAATAGCCAGAAAAGATAGAGAGAATAAAATAAATGTGATAGAAGAAACTATGCTAGAATAACATGCCAATTGAACTAAATGATCATGCAATAAACAAATCATAGTTACCCTCTAGCAAGATGAGAATGCTGAAAGGGAGAGACTGCAACCTCTAGGCTTGAGAGAATAATGTAGTATGGCCTGAGAGAACAAGAAAACATAATTAATATGGTAGAATGAGGCTACTATGATGAAGAAAGAGCTAGAAAGAGTTAAGAACTTGTCAAGAGAGATTGAAGAGTGAATGTGATTAAGTGATTGATAGATCGAATGTCAAAACATAGTGTTTTAGGAAGGTATAAGCATGCCAATGTTGTTCTAATGCATCTGCAAGCTAGCAGATGCATTACATTTGTTGGTAAGTAGGAAATGTAATGTCTTAATGGATACTATAGTCAAGAATCTATTCGAGACATTCATGCGGTGTATACACATTTGTGAAATGGACATTTTTTCATGACATAAATCCACCTTAATGACCAAAATTGGACAAGTTGAGCGATTAAGGATTAAATTTAAGTGAAATGAAAGGAACATTGCATCATTGTCTTTAATTTATCTAAAAGGGAGGCTCATGCAATGAGAAATTACATAGGATGCAATTTATGACATTATAGTAATTATGCAGGTCATTGGTGAATAATATAAGTGGTCATCTATCTAGTCCCTCTTCTGGCTCTAATCATATAAAAATCCCCTTATTCTTGTTATGAATACTTAGTTCAAATTATTTTGATGATTTATGTGAAAATTTTATGACTAGCTCAAGACATAAATCCACCTTAATGACCAAAATTGGACAAGTTGAGTGATTAAGGATTAAATTTAAGTGAAATAAAAGGAACATTGCATCATTGTCTTTAATTTATCTAAAAGGGAGGCTCATGAAATTTGAAATTACATAGAATGCAATTTATGACATTATAGTAATTATGCAGGTCATTGGTGAATAATATAAGTAGTGGTCCATCTAGTCCCTCTTCTAGTTAATCATATAAAAATCCCCTTATTCTTGTTATGAATACTTTGTTCAAATTATTTTGATGATTTATGTGAAAATGTTATGACTAGAAAACAATAATCTCGTTACATAAATTCCTATTGGTTTTTTTATTAAATAATTTTTTATTTTTTCTATATTTGCATTAGTTCTCTTTCCCTTTTCCACTATAAAGTTTTTTGAGAACCTATTGAAATTATTATCAAGATCCAACTTGTAAAATATCAAAGGTTGTTCTACAAAACATGTTTGATATTTGTAGAATTTTGATGGATGATTCTCATTTGAGAAAAAGTTTATACAAAAGTGTTTTTTTAACATCAATAATTATAACATGCTTATTGGGACAAGAAGGGCTACAATATCTTGATTAAAAATCACTTATGAGAAAGGGGCCTACAACTAGATAAATCATATATTTTAATCCTTAGATTATAGTTCTACCTTTGGTAATTACTCCTAGAAGAATAATAATTCACCCTTACCCACTTCCACCAGTACCTCCTCCAATGGAAACCCAACAATATGTCTCTAGAAATTCATAGCTATGATTGATGGTATTCCATTGAATCCCCTAGTTGCTATCTACTTTATTGGAACCTAGTTTATATTGGTGCTCTTATATCCCTCCCAAAGATCATTGGAGAAGAATTTAAAATGGAAATTGAGTATTTATAGGATGTTTCAATTAGCTTAAAGTTGAAAAGGTCCCATACCCATTACAAAGTAGCCATAGAGGTAGAAGGGTGGAGACTCACATAAAAATAGAATCAAGATTCACCAACAGTGAGCCTAGAAAGAACAACAAACAATCCATTCTTTTGACCAGGGCATGGAACCAGTAATAGACCAACTATAATGAAACAAAGGTAGCAACTAACAAAAAACCAACCAAAAAATCATAGCACTCATGAGACAAGAAAAAACTAGTGAAATCCTAACAAAGAGTTACTACCAAAAAGGTTAGGACCAAGAACCTAACACTACTCTTAAACTCCAACTCAATAGGAGAACAAGAAAAGACTTTGAACTAAGGGCGACGACCCCTTTGCAATGACTCCATATTTTCCTACATAGGATAAATAGGAAAAAGAAGCAAAAACCTAAGCCAAAACCCTAAGAGAGGGTTTGACCACCAACACAAAAGTGGATAATAGCACCAATTGCAACAAGAAAAAATAGAGACTAAAGCTCCAAGATTAACATCAAACATATCCAAAACCTAACCCATCATCCAACATAAAATATGGGTAAAATAGGGATAACCAAGGAGGCACCAAAATAGCCAACCGTATGAGTGGAAACCAGATCCCAACACAATAAATGGAATCACTTTGAAAGCCCCTTGGTAATATCTCCCAACTCCAACAACACAAACCAACTCCACCTACATAGGAGAGTTCTCCACATCGATAGGAGAATCTAAATGGAAAGTTGAAGAGAAAAGGAAGCAACACAACCCAAATAGAAGCTCCAACACAAATTGAAGTTGAACCTAGATCCCATCACAAAACATGTTTTCTAGCTCAATAAGAAAACAAGTCAAATGAGAAACATGGACCTTTAAAGCCCCAACAAAACAACACCCAACTCTACTAGCATAAAACATCTCTACCTCTGTAAGAGATTCTCCACCTTAATAGGATAAGTCAAAAGGAAAGTTGAGACAAGAAAAATAGAGGATCCTCTGATTGAAGCTAAGCCAGATAAAAACCTAAAAAGAAAACCAAAGTTCCTTCGGAGGGATCCAACACCAACATCAAAATGGAAGACAACAACACTTTGAAAGAGAGTACAAAGACTCTAGCAACAAAATGATAAACCCCATCAACAACCACATAAATCGCACCACCTTCGCCCTTGAATCCTTCAAAAAATAAAAACCTCCATTTCTCTAGAACTGGCCTCTCACCAAGCAAGAATTGGGGATAAGAAATCCAAAAGCTAAAGGCCACAAAGATAAATAATGAGCAATGAAACTCAGAAAATAGAGCCAGTCCATCAATTGTGAAGGGAAATAGGGCAACCCCATCAGATGTAAAAAGAAAAACAAAAAAACCATTAGAGAAGCACTCTTCAGCACAGTCGCTCCACCAATATGCAAAATAGAACAAAGGCATGGGAGGGATTCTAGAGCACCTGCAAGGCCACAATCCCCACCACCCATGCCCAATGCCAACCAACTAGGATGAATATCCACCAAAAAAATAGGAAAACAAATAATAGTAATGCCATTTGGGTCTTAATCTTCTTCCTTGCCATCGCTAATAGAGGTTTCTAAACTCCCTCCTCCACTCTACTTCCTTCCCAGCGCCAATGCCATTACTATCTATAGGATATTATAGACAC
Source organism: Sequoia sempervirens (assembly GCA_007258455.2). NCBI lineage: Eukaryota > Viridiplantae > Streptophyta > Pinopsida > Cupressales > Cupressaceae > Sequoia > Sequoia sempervirens. The sequence goes on from VDFB02105785.1 coordinate 339,137,737, forward strand.
TAAATTTTGAATTTATCACCAAGAAAAAATATTTATTTGATATATGTAGCCTCTTTCAAGTGTAAGGATTTATATTACTATCAATCACCTTCCCTAATTTAATTTCTTCATGGGATCAATGGGGTCAAGGTAAAAATATACATGGCTTCATTGTTATAACAATTTATTACCATAAATAGAGCACCTCAAAAGTGGTGATTAAATTCAACACAAGGTTTAATACAAAATTGGGAAAGGATGAATTCCTTCATTTAGCCTAAATTTGAAATGACATTTTTTTTCTTAAATCCTTTAATTTAGAAATTCTAGTGATGATCCACTCAGTAGGAGGACAATCCCTACATGTAGCATGAGTGAGAAATTTGATTAGAGAATACTATGATAGATTTAAGAATGCTATGCCAAGCCCACATTTACCTATGTTTCCTAAAGTATCACATCCAATGTATATTAATTCCTTAAGAATGAGCCTTCCCTTCAGAAGAAGTTCTCAAGCTTCTCAACCTATGTATGTTTACCTAACTGATCCTACATCTATGTCTCAAACTTCCCAAAAGATAGATGATATGAGTAGCATATTTATGATATTTTCAAATGATAATATTATTTAAAACTACCAAAAACCACACAAACTGACCCACCATACAAGAATAATGAAGGCGTAAGACATTAATACTACCTAAATAGATTCTAGATCCAACCTCACTATTAGAACCAAGGCAATGATTAAAATTGATCCCAAATTAAACCATAAAATCAAGTTGTCCTTGTGGACATTTCATTGCAACAAATTCTATAGTACCTCATAAGAGGTAAGTATCTTAAGACAAAACAAATTTGTAGAAAATATTAATAAGTGGCACACTTCCCTTGTAATGTTTCTCACACTTCTAAAACCTACTTGAGGGGAAACCTAAGAATATTACTGCACAAAGACAAGCTACCAAATTCAAGTGGTTTCACAATGAAAGTATTGATTTAAATATTTGGGAGAAAAAATTGCAATTCTTATGGCCCAAAATCAAGGTATGTCCTTGGAACAAGAAGACTAGATTGTATCATTTTTTTTTCTTAGATAGAAGAAGAGGAAGTATTCTCTATAAATATTGATTCTACTTTTACAAATCCTTTAGTGTAATCTAGATATTTTACTAGATAAGAAATGAGATTAATAGAATGCCATTTAATCAAGAGACACAACTCCATCTTATAACCCAAAAAATGACTATTACTTTGAACAAATTACATCTCCAATGTAATTTGTGTTCAAAACATTTCAAATACGAATAAGTACTCCAAATTAGATCAATGGTAGGATTCTCCAAGGGTGACTACATAGTGATTGAAAGGTAAATATATCAAATAAATGTAGGCTATAGAGTAAGAGCACAACCTTGAACAATTGAAAAAGATAACCACAAATGTATTTATATTGGATGTTTTATCTATACCTAAGAAAATAAGTTTACATTAAGAAGGTTTTAAGATGTATTAAAGTATATCTAAGTTAATATCCTAAGTTCATTGCAAAAGGAATGGAGTAGAATAACACAAAGATACCTTGACCAATCAACCCTTTATTTTTGATAGTGTTGGCATAAAGGTAAGTAAGCCCAAGTTTATGGCATATTATTTAAGTATAATATTTAAAATAAATTATTGCTTAATTCAATGATAGACTCTAACATTAGAACCACAATCATACCCAAGAGCATTATTAACACATTGGGTTAACTTTTTAATCAATCTAATAAAAGAAATCATCCAATTAGATGGTAAGAGAGTCCAAACCATAGGAATCCTCAAAGATATTCTCCTCACCTTGTATGCTTTCTCAAGCATCAACGTCCCCTAGGATGTCATTGTCATTGATGTCTATCTGGCCTTTGGTATTTACTTATCAAGAGATTTTATATGAAACATAGAAGGACATTTATCTTTAGATTGGTCCCACCTAGTTTTTAATATTTAATGTCTAACTTGATGAATACCTAATGAGAGCCTATATTGAATTAGTTACAAAAAACACATGAGGTTTTGATCAACTTTGATCTCACACACACCACATTGTTTATGGAATATAAGTTAAATTTAGAGCTCATAAAGGATAAAGAGGATCAATCAACACATGTGTAGATCAAATGAATTTTTGGATAATGAAAGTTGCATAATAGGACCCATATGCTAACTACAACTCCACTTGTCTTAAAACTATGTCATATATGAGGGAGAGAAAATAATACTCAAATTGAATGTATCATAGATATCAACCCTAAAAAATGAGAAAAATTCAATAAGAATTATCGAAGTTAAAATTCAATTGTGCCAGATTAAGTAATGACTTAGGGGTTGGCATTTTTATGATCTTACTAGAAGGGAAGAAAAATCCCAGTTTATTCTATTTATAATTTATTTGTATAATAATGAGGTTGGATATATAAGTTACTAGTGTGTAGAATCAATCTTTCCAAAATGATGTGTATGGGGACAATCAAAGTGCTTCGGATTCTCTAAACTTTTCATTAATGAGGTAAAAGTATTTGTAGAATTTTTAAATCATATCTTCTTGACACATAGTATATAATCTTCTTAAGATATTTAAAACCCTTAATTTTTGTCTAATTTTGAGAACCCATATGATAGGAGTAGACTATATGGATATTTTTGAATCTTTATTTATATTTTAATAAAAGATATATTATATAATAAAGATCCTATAAAATTGGTCGTCAAACTGATATATTATATAATATTTATTATATAATAAAGATCATTGCCAAGTGCTTGAAAGTGACATGCAAATAACATTATTTCTCTAAAAATTAAGAAAATTTGTACAATAAGATATTAACGAAGCACACTAATGGGTCCACTTTTAGTGGAAATGTCAAGCTTGAAAAATATCCTAATAGGAATAGGTACCCATTTCATAATTAGCATGTACTCATTTAGGATTGGATTTCCAAACCTAAACTCCTACCTGTATGAAATAGGTACCCATTTTTATTTTTAAAAGGGATACCTTTAAAATGAAATGGATACTCATTTTAAAATAGGTACCTATTTTGATTTTTAAAATGGGTGCCCATTTCTATTTACATCATATATTTGTTCCTTTTAGAATGACTACTTGTTTTGTAGTGGGTGTGCATTTCATAAAATTTGAATTTTGAAACCCATGTTTTTTCTTTTTCTTTTAGGATTGGAAATCCAACCCTCAACTTTAGAGATACAAGTACAATTCCATGAAAATAACAAGAGAAAAACTGACTTCAACAATACAATTTAATTTTTTTTAAGGAAAATTTTCATGAAATAAAAACCCATTATAAATGATTATGTCTAGTTTTCAATTTTGTATTTGTTTTATTAGACATGTTTTTCAATTATCAATTATCTTTTTGAAGAATGTGGTTCATAAAATTAAAATTTCAATTATCACTATTTTTTCTAATCACTTTTAATTTTTCATTTTTTTTGGAAAAAAAAATTATATGTGATAAATATAGACATAATTATTTACATAATGAAAAAACATTTTATGAATATTTTATCTCCAATTATGTTGGATGTACATGAAGGGATTTTAAAAATAGAAAGTAGGGCCAATAAAAAATAATTTAAAAAATCATTTTTAAAAATTATTAAAAAAATCATATTCAAACTTACCATAATACACATCTTTCTCCAAAAGTAATAATAAAAATAATTTTATTTAGATCAAATTATGCTAGTTGTGCATGTACATGTTTTGGACCTAAAAAATAACTTTAAAAGAATGTTTTTTGTACATCCTCTAAAAAATTAACCTATGTCATTCAAGGGTATTAGAATAAATTACATATTTAAAGACAAGATTCAATCATGCATTTCATATTAGTGGAATTTTTAAATATTCTATGTATAAGTGCTTCAAATTTTTACTCCAAATATATAAAGATTGATTTTCAAGAAAAACACTTCCACTTTTGACCAAAAAGTGGAACCATTATCATGCACTTACCCTAGTATTAGTTCCTTGAAGTGAAATTGAATAAAATCCTAAAAGTATTATTAATTTTGAACCTCTTCAATTTAGATGATATAAAAAAGGACAAAAAGAAATTTACTATCAATAAAGACGATAATGTAGAAGCATAAGTAATGCCAAATAGAAGAATAAAATTCAATAAGGTTTTTACATGAAAGGAAGTAGGTATTTTTTTCTATCTCTATGCTAAATTTGAAAAGTTTATAGCTTAGAATTATGATGAAATAGAAGGATTTGATAAGGAGTTGATTCAATATACCATAGAACTTTATCCATATGTTAAACTAGTGAGACAAATTTAGAGGTATATCAACCCTAAGATAGAACCTAAGATAAAGTATGAGTTAATAAAATTTGTTGAATCTACAACCATTTTCTTAGTTAAACACTCTTCATGGGTGTATAATTTTTTTCTAGTAAGGACAAAGAATATATAGATGAGGTTCACCACTGATTTAAAATAATTGAATAAAGCCTCTCTCAAAGATCATTATCCATTTCCTTTTATGGAGAAAATTCTTAAAATATTCATTAGTTCTAAGCATTTTTCTCAATTGGATGTCTTCTCAAGATAAAAATAAATGTGGGTGAAAGAAGAGGATCAACATAAAAAGAAATTCACCCCTAAGTGGAGGAAATTTTAATACATCAACATACCCTTTAACTTATCAAATATAAGAGCCACCTTTTAGCTAGAGCTATGGATATTTCTTTCAAGGAATTGATGAACGAGATTATCTTAATAGATATAAATAATATTATTATTTCTCTAAGAAAAATAGGACCACTTCCCACATATAGGGAAAATATTTGAAAGAGGCTAGGAGTTTGGGATATCTCTTAACCCAGAGAAGGGTATGTGTAGGATCATCATGGAAAAAACAAGTCCTTAAGTGGCAGAAAATTCAAAAAAATTAGAGTTAGGCAACTTGACGTAAAAAAATGAATAAGTTATCTATATTATTTCAAAAATATGTAAGAATAGAATTTGTAGAAAATTGAATGTAGTTTCTAAACTACTAGGTTTATTTAAAAAAATAAATCTATTTGGTGAAAATTTGAAATTTCAATGTAGTAGTACTTAAATTTTAGGGAAAAAAGTAGGTGTCTATCTGACCACCCTGACCACAATAAAATGATAATATTTTTTTATAAGATTTTATATATAAGTAGAGGACTCAGTTCCTGATGTGATGCATAATTTTTTGTAATTTTTTTCCAAGTAAATAATTAATTATGATTTTTTTATTACAAATTTTAAACAACATAAAAACTCGTATATCTAACCACCTTGACTTGGTCAAAACTTCATGAAATTCAATTTTTCATTTTTTAATCTTATAGTATGCAAAGCATAGAATGCGACACATGTTTTGGATTCAAAAAATGTGATATCGTTTGAAAGCTATACATGTTTTTCAATCAACCTATCAATAAGGACTTTAGTCATAATTTGAATATAAATTGACTAATAATTACTTATTAAATTCAAAGTAAAACATAATTTGTATTGATGGAAATATGAGAATCTCCTTTAAAAACCCTTTTTGTTTCATCAATTTTGGGTTTAAAAAAAATCGTCAGCCACATACCCATCATATTGCCACTTTTTGGCCCATCATGATCCTGCACATACCCATAAATGTATTTTTGGTGTTAATATGATGATTTGAGGTAGGAAAAAGATTATTAGGTTGATATGATGATGTGATATAAAGTATTTGTTGTCAAACTTTTGAAACGATAAATAATGCCTACATAATTCAACTTTTTTTGATCAAATTTATTTTCAAAACTTATAAATTAATAGGAAATAATTTCTATTTTTAACCTATCTTCTAAAAACTATTGTTAGAATCTTGTTTATTTCTTTCTCCAAAATTTTCTCCCTTACATCAATACTTATGATAGGTCAAGGAGGTGTTAATTAACACCTTTTGTGAGATTATTGATCTAGTATTGAAGTGTACTTCACTTCATTTAGACTTAATCAAGGCCCTAGATGTGATTTATGTTCACAATAAGAAATAGAAAGAAAAATAGACATTGAATAGAATAAATTAGATTTAATCATGTTCCTAATTTTAAAGTGTTCTTTAATTTATCTTGGAACTCTTGGATGTTTCTATGAATTCTAGATAAGATGTGAGATGATGATTCTATTAGAATTCCATGGGATTTTCTTTAAATAAATAATTATAAATGCTAATTTTGAATATTTTGTACTCAAATAAATTGGTAATAGATAAAATTTTAAAATGAATAAACTTATGGAAAATTATATTAAACATTTATTAAGGTAGACAAAATTATAGTATTAATTATATCTATAAGATAAAATCTCACTAGTCATTCTATCTATGAGATAGAATTGCATGAGTGAATCTATCTAGAAGATATAATTATAATATTAGTCACTGTTTATGGGAGAAATCAATGAAAATAAAGGAAATAAAAAAAAATTGAATCTTACTTCAAGTCCTATCACTACTATTGACTGAGTAAGGGATGTAAATTCAACTAGAAATCATAAAAAAATACAAATATTAGGTGACTAGATGTACAAAAGTTATGTGTTGGGATGTTAATTTACTCTTGTGGAGTTATTAATGTGGCAACCAATTATTTTTAGGAGAAAATATTATTCAATTGAAGAATAACTCAAATTTGGCTAATTTAATTTTAGCAAATATACTGACAATTTTTGGGGGTCCAAATTTCTTGGATTTTCTAATTTATTGATCAAGGACATGTTAAGTTGCCTTTAATTTATTTATGATGAATTTATGTAATATTTTCACCACTTTAAAATAAACTTTTATAATGGAGAATCACCTTGAATTTCAATATTTATAAAATTTATTTTTCTCTCAATTTAGATTGACTCAAATATTGAATCTTTACATCCTTCAAAGAATTCCATTTTTTAGTCCTTTTTTTAATTTATTTAATGCTTAATGTTGCCCTACTACCTTGAGTTCTATTTTTAGTGAGCTAAAGACAACTACATGAATTAGTGAGTTAGATAGAGGTAAGTAATAATTTCTTTATTGTTTTACAATATAAGATTCCTCTTGTTCATTCAAAATCTTTTAAATTATTTTTATAGATGATATTGAGTAATGAGACATCTAGTCCATAGCTATCTATATTTTTTGATACCTTTTGTTTATTTTATCTATTAGTCTATATTTTTCGATAGTGAGTCATGAACTTAAACACAAGGATAATATTCTATTTTTTAATTCATGAGAGATGTTGAGACATAGCTTGTTTAAAATATAATTTAAGATCTATGAGGAAAAATGGAAGGATGGTGGAACATAGGAGCATCAATGGCTTTCAATTGAGCTAGGGGATATGAAGCAATGCAAAATTAAAAAAAGGGTATCGAAAAAAGTAAGGATAGATGAGATAGTTTAATTTATTTCCACAAACTAATAGAAATAAATTGTCATGAAATATTTCATAAAAATAAAAATATTAGCTTCAAACCCTAGGCTATCCATAGTAGAAATAATGAAAATAGTTACCTAGGATGGTTGTTTTAGCTTTAGAGAGTGGAGGTTACACTATAAAAAAGTCATTTGATTTATACAAAATAAAATTTAATTTATTTGTTTCCTAAACTCTAAAATATGGTAATCCATAAAGGGAAAACTTTATAAAATTTTGATCCAAGTTGAAAATTTAGAAAATTAGAGTGAAATAAGGCTTCGAAGGCCTCATCAAAGCCTTTTTGGAGGAATTCCAAGTTGGAAAAGTAGTAGGATATGTGTGGAATCATAAAACTAAGTAGGTGTGATATTTTTTACCTTCGTTAGTGATAGTTAAAATTTCATCCCCAATCTCACAAATGGTAGGAATTGACTTGGGACCCTAAGAATCTTGATTCCCTAAAAAAGGCTCATGATAAGATTTTCCACCCTTGGTTAATGGAACTAATTATTAAATTAGTTTAGAGAATTTCTTAGGAGTTCAAAGGTGGTTAGAATTCTATGTTCAATAAATAGGTTCTCATTAAATTATTCATTTAAATTATTAAGAAAAGTGGCCATGGTGAGGGTAATAGGTCCTGAAGGAGTGAACATCTAGGACCAAGAAAAAAATTAAAAATGAGATAGAATTGATAAAAAAATAAACTTTAAAAATTAAAAATTAAAAGGGATCTCTAGGAGGAACTAATACATCACAATAATTCCAAATAAAAGTATAAAATATTAATGTGTGAAAAAGGAAGATAGTCTAGGGGAAACATTAAAACTATTTTTAGAAGGAAAATATAAATAAACTGAAACAAAAGATGACAAAATTTTTTTAACATAGGTATGGTGCAAAAAATGATAAATATAAAACATACCAAATCTAAATAGAAGTTATCGAGTTACAATTTATGATAGCATGAAAAATATATAAAGGAAGAAATAAAAAGGGTGGGACAAGAAAATAAACAAAATGATGATGAAAAAGACAATAAAAAATGAAAAAAGATCATGGTTGGCACCTTGACGCAACAAAATTGGGATACATTCAGAAATTAATTAATTTTTTTTTAGCTCAGTAGAAACAAGAGAGCTTTGGTTATAACTACACCTAGCATATTATCACTTCTACAAATCTAGGACCTCACATGGATCTAGATAAGCTCACATGCTCACATTTACACATAAGTATGATTTGATGTATGTTATAGAAACAAGTGCTAAACTTTTTTCGGTGTATATAAAATTAAAGGAGGTGATGGGTAAAATTATTAGAAAAATAACATGAAAACAACTACAATTAGTAACAAACTGCATAGATAATATTCTAGATCAATTAGAAAGAGAATTATAGGGCTTGCTAGAAAATATTATTTACTTGGATTAAATATATACATAAAATAACAAGAAACTTATATTATGAGAAATAGTTTGGAATAATTAAAAAAAAACTTGGTGGAGGAAAAAAGAGAACTCAAGATTAGCTAAAATAATGAATTTGGAGGCATCTTGTAGTAACGCTACTACTCTCTATATATATTCCATAAATTTTCCACTAACCAACAAGGGGTATACGAAGGAATTAGATGCTTTGAAAAATTAGTTTTAAAAATATCCACTTCATATAGTCCTAATACTAATCTTGATGGACACCAAAAATAAACAATTCATACCTTTCATACATGTAGTACTAATAGAAAGAAGATGAAACAACCCAAATATTTTCCTAGATGAATTGGTTGAGCAATATAATTAATGTTTATTTATCTCAAATAATAGACACATTATAAAGCTTGAATAACTTCATCTTGGATGAAGTATTGGAAACATACCCATCTATAGTTGAGGAGGCCAATTGAGATGTAACTGAGTGAAATTTATCTATAATGAGCTAATATTGTTGGATCAAAGTGGTATGATAACTATTAGTCCATCAAAGTCAAATATCAAAGTATCCCACCTAATTGAAAGTGTTCACTAGTAAATTTTAAAAAAAGGGTTATTTGATTCATCTGGGTTAGAGGACCAAAAACCGAGTGTCTCAAAAAGGAGACATGATTTAAGTTCAAGGATAATATTGGAAATATAATAACTATTATGAGACTTGATTAATTTAGATGAAAACCATTTTGGTGACCTCATATAATCTATGCTAGATTGAAAACTTGTAAAATTAGCTTAATAGAGACTTAGGATGGAAATATAAAAGGGAAATATAAGCTAGACTACATTCAAAGATATCACACTTATAAAATCATGGAAAAGGGGAATTACATAGGTAGTATACTAGAGATGAAATTGAGATGTAGTCATAAAGTAATCTATGTAATAAGTTTAGAAGGAATAAATATATGAGGTGCATGTTAGGAAAACATTCGGCCAAATATAAATATACATAAAGATGTAAAAATATTAGGTTTGTGCTATGTAGAGTGAGATAGGGTAGTGATATATAAACATAACATATAGATAGAGCATGTTGGTTTAGGTATTAGAATTTTTATTTAATCTCTTTTATTAGATGGTACAAGTGGTTTTTGAGGGGTACAAAACCTTTTACAAATATTTAAAGATTCATTAGTGAACATCATAAAATAACAAAGAAACTATGAATATAGACCTAAAAAATCATTTTCTAGAAAAAATATTACAAACTAGTAGCAAGAGACACCACACTAACAACACAATTTTTGTTAGAGTATAATAATAAAATTATATTTGAAGAAATATTAGAGAAAACTCATTTTTTCAATAGCTTCCCACACTTCATTTAGATTATTCAAAATTGTCATCAAGCAAATCCATATCCATTTCACCCTAGAAAATCACTCTTCCTCCTTTGGATTCTAGTTATTTTTTTAGGACTAACTTGAATAATAATCCCTTTCATTTTCATCTCATACAAACTAAAAAAACTCATAAAAAATGAGATTTTATCTTTAATTATAGAATTGAATGCGATGTTTGGAGCTACTTAGCTCCATAGTACTCTAGCTTCCATCAATTACTTTTTTTTTTTCTCTTTGAAAAGAATTTCCTTCATAATTAGTGTTCTTCATTTTTATTTTTCTATTGTGTTATTTGATCTCTTAGAGTTTCTAGTTTTTCTTAAACATGATTAATCTCTAATTTGATTCATACTTGTGAGAGGAGAAGACACCTTACACTCCTTTTATTAGATAATCTTCTTCCAAATCCTTATATTTAATAGCCATCCTTCTTTGATTACCTAATATAAGGTTTGATTCTTCCTTTTTCTCCCATTTCCTATTGAAGTAGGGCTGGTTGTAGGTTGATCCTTCCCCATATGGATGAATTCTCCTTCTATGGTTGGTCCCTTTTATTTTCCTCTAGAATCTTCCACTTTCTTGCTAGCCCTCATAGGATCTCTCAAATATGGAATATCCTTTCCTTGGGGCTCTATATGATATAAGGAATTAATAATCTTAATTCCTCTAGGCTATATCTTAGATTTTTATTTTGGATGAAAATCTTCCCCTTGACAAGGATTGTCATTAGAAAAGTTTGCAATTCCAAATTCTCTTTGAAGAGTGCACTCAACTTCTCTATTTTTCAATTATTGGTATATTACCATATCCTTCCTTTGCTCTAGCATGAAGACCCCTTTCCCTTCCTAAGGAAAAATTATCTCTTTTCGTTCTTTCTTTAAAGAATATGATTCCTCCATTTGATAGGGAAATATCTAGTGAAAAATCTTTATTTATGGCAATTCTAGCAAAGAAAAGAGGAGTTCCTATACTTTATCTATTTTTAAAAATGACCAACTTTAATGGAAAAGATGATATAAGACAAGTGATTTTTATTTGTGAGTGTGTCAAATATGGAGAGATCTAATGTCAACACAAACCTTAATGAGATGGTTTACATTCAAAGTTTGAAGCAAGTAAAACTACTCTATTCATAATACAATCAAATCTTTCAAATACGTATCATTGTCCTCTATTTCTAGGGATTTATTAAACTGTAAAACTTGGCCCTCAGATTTATATGGGCACAATGGTTGTTAAAATTACTACCTAGAAAATGAGAATTGATACTTAATATGCAAGCTAAGATGATTCCTACATGCAAATGTGTGCTGGGAATTAGTGATATGCTTCTAAATGAAACAAGATGATGTAATTGATGATGAATACAATGATAAACAAAAGATGATGTTGATGATGGATGAACAAGTGGAGATGAGTGAGATGATATGAAATTATAGTGAACTATCCATGATTATGCATATGATCAAATTCAAACATAAAACAAACTAACCTAATATGTAACTATGAAGCAATTAATTAATCTAAGATGATAATGTAAAGTAACACATGATATGAAAACTAAGTATAAGTCTCCATGAAAGCTCCAAGCTCCTAAGATAAACCTGCACAGTAACTTTACTCAAATTGTGGATGGATAAATGCTAAGGAAAGAGGGTATATTTATAAGGTTTCTCAAGCATTTTGTGAGGTGGCACCTATCAATAGTCTAGATTCAAAGGATAAATAATAGACGGTGGAGATGAAAGGATTCAGGATGGTGTCCCCTTGACCAAAGACAACATGCCATGTATGTGGAGAGAATCCTTTGACCAATTGGAAACATGCCAGAAGGATGGGAGACCCAAGTGTGTGAAACAAAGACCCATGTGCTCCAAATTTGTTGGAAGTGTGGGGGAATAAAGTCGTGTGCTTTTTCCCATTGGTGGAAGTGTGTGAGGATAATTCTAACTAATAATTAGGCTTATTTATTTTCATGTGACCTTTATGAGGTTGCACAGAAAAAGTTGTAGAAATGTGCTCTAATTCTTAATTAGGATTAAGGAGGGTTAATTAAATAAACACATTTAGGGTATTTTATTTATTTAATTATTTAGAAGAATGTGATTTTGGAGAATTAAAAGGAAAGTGAAAAATATAAATAAAGTAAGACCTTATTTATATGTAGTTGAAATATTAATCAAATAGGTTGTATTTAATTAACTAAATGTGATGACCATTTTTAGGTGTATACATTTTTCCCCTCTTTGAAGTGATGTGTTTACACATTGCTTCAAAGAAAGTTTTGATGTCGATGCTCAGAAAAGCTTTTGATTCCCTAGACGATGTCAAATTTTGATGCCCCAGACAATGATTTTTAGGTATTGACAAATATATGTCCCCTCAGGAGATAAATCAGTAAGATTTGGAAATTATTGGAATTTTTGACGATTTTTGAAATTTTATGATCCATAAATGATTTATCTCCCAAAAAAGAAGATTGAGCCTGCCAGATTGATTAATTTATGCCTTATGTTTCCTCCTTGTTTTTTATGTTTGATGATTGCATTTAGCCTTTGTGTTGATGATGATTGATGATGTTGATAGATTAGATGTCCATTGATCTCATGATAGGTGAGATGCAATGATAAGATGATGATAATTGACCTCATGATAGGAGAGGATCAATTTTAAGTTGATTGGTTTGATAAACGTCATGATAGGTGAGGTTGGATTTATTGAGCCTCATGATAGGTGAGGATCAATGATAGATTGATGATTGACCTCATGATAGGCGAGGTTGATTTGATTGATGAACCTCATGATAGGCGAGGTGCATTGATTGATGAACCTCATGATAGGCAAGGTTGATTTGATTGATGAACCTCATGATAGGAAAGGTGCATTGATTGATAAACCTCATGATAGACAAGGTTGATTTGATTGATGAACCTCATGATAGGCGAGGTGCATTGATCGATGAACCTCATGATAGGTGAGGTTGGATTGATTGATGAACTTCATGATAGGTGAGGTTGACTTGATTGATGAAACTCATGATAGGCAAGGTTGAAATGATTGATTGATGAACCTCAAGATAGGAGAGGTTGATTTAATTGATTGATAGGATAATTGATGTCGATTGATTGATAAGATTGCTGATTTGCGATATGTTATGATCATAGGAGGATTTTTGCATCTAGTGTAGGCGAATTAAGATTTGATTGCATGATGTGGTTTGACTTCTCTGTTTGATCGATATGCCCCAATATAGGATTGATTAATGTACTGAGACTTGATGATGTGCCAAGACTTGATGTATACATTGATTCAGTTGAGACATTATGATTTCTGCCATTTTTGATGATGTACCTCTTGATATTTGGATATAATTGTACACTTGACATTGTGTTTTGAGGGATATATGATATGCAGTGATGATGATGATCTATGTGTCTATATGATTTCATGATGGATGCCTATGATGGATGCATTTGATTTCTATTTTATGATGATGATCATGATGATTATGATGGATGCATTTGATTTCTATTTTATATGCTATGTAACATTTTATATGAAATTGATGATATGATATGCTATGGATGATAGATTTGATTATGCAAATGATGTATGATGTTCCATGTGATGATTATGTTGAATATGTATGGATGCGATGCGAATGATGTGTGATGTTTTGTAATGATGAATGATGATTATGTGATGCAAATGTTATGCAAATGATTATGTTCTAGGGTCCTTAAGCTTAAATGAGTGATTTTGTCCAACTTCCAAAAGTAGTGGGAAAACTATAGTAAATTGATCTTTTAAGCTTCATAAATCCAACATATTTCCCAACTTTATTGGAAATCTGAAGAGACTCACTTATTTAAGTGTAGTGGATGACATGATTTTTATTTTCTTTTGTATTTTCTGATGCAAATATTATGATGGAATGCATTAATGTAAATGAGATGAGAATTTTTTCTAACATATGCCAATGATAATGCAACAGATTTGCCACTAAATGAGAATGATGTGTTTTTAGTTAATGTCTAGTGTACTCAATCCATTAATAATAGAGATGACACCATTGTGAAATTTTTTTAGCATTGAAAAACCCCATAAATACACATGCAATACTAACATGAGGGTAAAAGCAAGAAGTTGGGTACACGAAGAGGGGAAGTTTCGGCCAAAAAAAAAATCTCGCAGAAAACGCGTACGCGTTATTAAAAAAATGCGTATGCGTTTAGGATCGGGTACCGATCCTAGAAAAACACGTATGCATTATCAAACGCGTACGCGTTATATAATGCATACACATTTTATAACACATAAAAATTAATTATTTAAAAAAATAAATACTTTTTAGAAATGCGTACGCGTTTTAGAATGCGTATGCATTTTGAACTCAGAACGCGTATGCGTTTTAGAACGCGTATGTGTTTTGAACTCAAAACGCGTACGTGTTTTAGAACACGTACGCGTTTCTAAAAAATATTTATTTTTTAAAATAATCAAGAAAGTAAGGAACGCATATGCGTTTTGTAATGCATACACGTTTTGTAAAAACTTGTATGCATTTTTTAAATTGAAAATTCCCAACCCACATGTTGCCTCGATTTTAGGCTCGGAAAAGGCTTGGCATTCCGAGCCTTAGCCTTTGACCTGCAACTAAAAAACTAAGGCAGATTGAAGAAGAATGTTCAACTTTGACAACATAGATGATGGACTTTTTTTCTAAATAAGTCTATAAAATTAAAACCCATTAGAGAACAGAATGTCTACTTTCTAAATATATAATTTTTGTTAAAATTGGATTACATTTGCTATTTTTTAATTAATTTCTAAGCAAACTAGTCCTTAAACTTGAAATATCAAGTTTTTTTGGTTTTTTAATAACTTTTTATTGGTTGATTTTCTTGTAAAAAAAATTATATGGGACCAAACTTCAGACAATTCTCTACACAATGAAAAAAAAAGAGTCAAAAAATGTTTTGTTTAGGTCCAATTATGTTGTCCGTACACGTTGATTTGAAAAAACATCAATTAAGACCAATAAAAATTTAATTAAAAAAAAATATTCAACCAAAAATTACAAAAAAATATCTAGCCCAAACTTCATGTTGTTAGCTCTCTTTTCCTAAAAGGAATTAGCAAAATAATTTTATTTGAGTCAAAAAGTGTTGTCCGTACACCTGCCTGGTATGGTAAAAAAACAAGGAATTTTAAAAAGTGGTTTTTATAGATCCTTATCAAAATGTAACTTTTATAAACTGGGTATTTTAATAATTTACATATTTGGAAACTAGATTCAAAGTACTAAATTTCACATTACTAAATTTTTTTAGGATTCATTGTGGAAGTGCCTCAATTTTTCCGTTCAAGTGTGACAAATTCTGAAAAACAGAAAAAACATTTCCACTTTTTGAGCTTTTTGTGTACCCAACTTCTTGCATCAACCCATGAATGCAGTCTAACTTAACTATGAAAATCTCATATTCAAAAGTTGTCACTTATATTAACCAATTTTTCATGCTCTTTATCATCATTGGGCCTTTAAAATGTTTAAAGTGAGTGTAGGCATCGATGGCATAGTATAGACAAAGATGACCTGAGTACTACTTTCATGATGTTCTAAAATTCCAAGTTAACACAAGCATCTAAGTATAATTAAACCGAGATGACCTGAGCATTGCTTGCATAAACAAAAAAGAGTTAATTTTTTTCCTATGCAAATTTAGAATGTCATCAATGATACTTTGTAGCACACATCTCGTGGCAACTTACATAGTAATAATGATAAACTCACAGACAATAGACAAAGAAAAATCATACTCCTTCCTTGCTCCTCTAGTTCGATACATCATTGAGGACTCGAGAGATATGATATAAAAAATGAAAGTAGAACAATTTTAACTTTCGTGTTTAACGTGATAAACCCTTGATTCAGAAAGATCATCCATTTGAAGTTTGTGTTTGTAACATTGGTGGATGACGACTATTTTCCTATTGATTCAAGTTCAAAGTTTATTTTCCCCTAGTGAGTGCAGGATTTTTCCCCCAGTCCAAGGTGAGACACAACCATGATGACCAAGACTCAACCTACAGACCTATCCTAGGGGCCTCAGGGGCTGATCAACAGATTAGCCTTGCCTACATTATACAGACAGAGACCACGTAGTTCGACTGATGACATGACTAATATTTACAAGACAAAAATATGAACATAATAGACACCTAAAAAGCTAACCTAAATGTCTTGGGGGATAATCAAAGATCACCCTTTCCTACGTTCAAAGCTCAAAGACAACGTAGTTCAAATGAAGACTATGTTTTTGACTTGTTGACTTTTTGACCTATTTTTGGATTATGATATGTTTTGGATGTTTTTGGATTTTGATATGTTTTGAATGTTTTTGGATTTTGATATGTTTTGAATATTTTTGGGATTTTGATTTTTTGACCTTGAGAATGTACAAGAATCCAATCCAATGTAGGACATGCCCCTAGTGTGATACGATAAGATAAACTAATTTTTAGAATGGGCCGAGTAATGTTAGGGGATACCATGATACAAACACTAGACCAAGCTATGATGTGGACATGGAAGTGTGAAAAATGCAGAGATGGAAGCATGATGGATGAATGATGCAAAGCCAGTCACATAGGCCAAGATAGATGGAGAGTGCTTATTTTACACAAGGTGCTTGTTTTCCAGGTTTTCACCAAGGTACTTGCCCAAAGCGCCACCGAAGTGGTTTTCACTAGAGGACGATTCTTTTTCTTTACTATTTTCAATCCTTTTTTTATTTTTTATTTTTAAATTTTACGACATTTTCTAATGTTTTTGGTATTTTTTTAGGACCTTTACCAATGCACCGAATGATCTAGGTGTAAAACCTTTTGAGATGCAAGCTATTGATGGGTTCATCAAACAAATCCCCTTCTGGTGTGGATAACTGATATGCTCCTAATCCAAAGACTGATACTATAACAAAGGGACCCAACCAGTTAGGTTCAAATTTCCCCTTCTTCTCTCGATCTTATTGATTATAGGGATTTTCTTTTAAGACTAAGTCGCCTACCTGAAATGCTCTAGGTATAACTTTATGATTGTAGCTCCTAGATATCCTTTGTTGATAAGCTTTTAGGTGATCAACTACATGCTACTAGCATTCATCCAATAGTTCTAATTCTTGTAGCCTAGATACTATGTAATCCTCATCTAAAATCATCCCTTTAAATGACACACATGGGGATGGTATCTCAACTTCAATAGGTAGAATAGCTTCTAATCCATAGACTAGGGAATAGGGTGTTTCTCATGTTGGAGTACAAATACTAGTTTTGTAAGCCCACAATATCGGGTTTAGTTGAACATGCCAATCACGTCCAGCTTCATTAATGGTTTTCTTCAAAATCTTCAGGATATTCTTGTTTGAGGCCTTTTCTTGGCCATTCCCTTAGGGATAGTAAGGTGTAGAAAACCGATGTTGGATATGGAATCTTTCATAGAGCTCTTGAACATCTTGATTCTTAAAGGGTCAGCCATTGTTTGTAATAATAGATTGAGGAACACCATACCGACAGACGAGATAATTGAGGATGGATGATGAGATTTGTTTCCCAGTTATGGTGATTAGAGGAACAACTTTAATCCACTTGGTGAAGTATTATGTGGCTGTGATTATAAAATTATGTCCATTGGAGGAAGAGGGGTGAATCTTATCTACAAGATCCGATCCCCACTGACAAAAAGGCCATGTAGTTGTGAAAGGATGCAACTCTTGTGCCGGTGTATGTATCAAGTTTCCATGAATTTGACATTTGGAACACCTTTTGACATATTGAAATGACTCTTTCTCCATATTCGGCTAGTAATACCCCAATCATAATAATTTTTTACCTAAGGTTAAGCCACTTGAATGTGTGCCACATATACCTTCATGAACCTCTTGTAAAGCGGTTTCAACTTCATTACATTATAGGCACTGAAGAAGAGTACCATCCAAACCTCGTCTATAAAGTACATTAGCTATTAGGGTGTGGCAAGCCGCTTGTCAAATGAAGTTTCATTTTTGGTTTCGAGATAAGTTAATTGGAAGGGTATTGTCTTGCAAGTAGGTATGGATCTCTCCATAAAGGGAAATTTGAGGGTTGACAATATGGCATATCACTTGGGATTCTGTATCTTCATACGCTGGGTTGGAGACTTGTTCTACCATGAATTCATAACATCTTCATTGTTCAGGTGTCTGCAAGAGAGAAGCAATGGTGACCATTGCATCTGCAGCTTTGTTTTCTATTTTGGGAACCTGTGCAAACTTGATCTCAACAAAGTACTTTTTAAAATCATCCACCATCCTCTTGTAGGGAAGCAACTTGTCATCCTTTGTTTGATAATAATCGTTGACTTGGTTGATGACCAATTCTGAGTCACCATAGACTAGCAATTTCATGATTTTCCATTCAACAACTATCTTGATTCCAATGATCAATGCTTCATATTTAGCTGTGTTGTTGGTGCAGGGGAACATTAATCTATAGAATTTAGGAATTGTGTATCCTTGTGGCAAGACAAACAAGATTCCTATGCCTGATCCATGTTGTGTATAAGATCCATCAAAGTATAGCAGCCACTATTGTGGGGTATGTGCAGGATCATCATGGAAAAAATAGGCCCTTAAGTGGCAAAAAATTAGAAAAATCAGAGTTAGGCAACTTTATGTAGAAATTTGAATAAGTTATCTATATTATTTCAAAAATATGAAAGAATAGAATCTGTAGAAAATTCAATGTAGTTTCTAAACTATGAGGTTTGTTTTAAAAAAAAAAAGTCTATTTGGTGAAAATTTGAAATTTCAATGCAGTAGTACTTAAATTTTAGGGAAAAAATAAGAAGAAGGTGTTTGTCTGACCACCTAACCACAATAAAATGATAATAATTTTTGTAATATTTTAGATATAAGTAGAGGACTCCATGTCCCAATGTGATGGATATTTTTGTAATTTTTTCCAAGTAAATAGTTAATTATGAATTTTTTATTACAACTTTTAAAAATATGAAAAATCGTATGTTTGACCACCTTAACTTGGTCAAAACTTCATGAAATTCAATTTTTCTTTTTAATCCTATAGTATGCAAAGCATAGAATGTGACACATGTTTTAGATTCAAAAAATGTGATACCATTTGAAAGATATAGATGTTTTTCAATCAGTCTATCAATCAAGACTTTAGTCATAATTTTAATAGAAAATGAATAATAATTTCTGATTAAATTCAAAGTAAAGTATAATTTATATTGGTGGAAAGCTGAGAATCTCCTTTAAAAACACTTTTTTTTTAATCAATTTTGGGTTAAAAAAAGGTCGTCAGCCACATACTCATCATAATGCCACTTTTTGGCCCTTCATGATCCTGCACATACCCTATGTAGATATGGTTAGGATATCATTATCAGGGAATTCAATGTTCATTGGATTTTTATCTGACAATGGTGCTTTAGCTAGTTGATCTGCTATGGCTTGACCTTTTATTGCTTTCGTGTCCACGTACTAGATGTTGAACTCACTCAATATCATGACCCACTTAGCTAACCTCCCTGTTAGAGCAGCTTTGCTGAGTAAGTACTTTAATGGGTCAGTTTTGGCAATGAGTTTGATGGTGTGAGTTAGCATGTAGTGCCTTAATTGTTGTGTAGAAAATATAGTTGCTAAGTAGGATTTCTCAATAAAGGTGTAATTGATCTCATAACCATTTAAGGTCCTGTTGATATAATAGATGGTTCTCTCCTTTCCTATAGAATATTCCTATGCTAATAAGGCTCCCAAAGATATCTCCGTTGTTGCAATGTATAGTAATAATTGTCTTCCCTTGATTGGTGGTATCAACACATGCGGTGCCATTAGGTACTGCTATAGTTGACTAAAGGTAGCTTCACATTTGTCATCCCACTTGAAAGAGACATTCTTGTGTAATAAGTGGTTGAAAGGATGAGTTCTATTAGCTAGTTGTGCAATGAATCTTGTGATGGACTGGAACCTTCCTTGTAATGATCTGAGTTGACTGATGTTTTTAGGATGAGGCATTTCCATGATGGCTTTGACCTTTGCAAGATCCACCTCAATGCCTTTAGTTGAGACAATGTATCCCAAAAGTTTAGCTGATGTTACACCGAACACACATTTCTTGGGATTTAACCTCGCCTTGAATTTCTCCAATCTTGTGAAGATTTTGTCTAGAATCTAAGTGTCCTTCTCTAGTGTAGGATTTCCAACATATCATATACATAGTCTTCCATAAAAGTATGCATCATGTCATGGAAGATGGTAGTCATAGCTCTCTAATATGTAGCTCCAACATTTTTCAACCCAAAAGGCATCACATTCCAGCAAAAAGTACCCCAAGGACATGTGAAGGCCATTTTATCTTGATCTTCAGGTGATATATTTATTTGGTTGTATCCTAAAAATCCATCCATAAGTGATAACATTTCATGGCCAACAGTCAAGTCTACAATCAGATCAATGTTTGGTAGAGGAAAATCATCTTTTGGATAGTCTTTTTTAAGATCTATGAAGTCTGTGCATATCCTGATGCTCTTATCTGGTTTGGATACTGGAACAATATTTGATATCCACTCGGCATAGTCAATAGATCTTATAAATCTTGCATCTAATAGGTTTTTCAACTTAGCTTTCGCCAGAAGGGCGATATGGGGATGCATTTTTCTCATTTTTTTCTTTACCAGTTTTATGCCAAGTGGTAATGATAAATGATGCATAATGAGTTTTGGATCTATGCCTAGCATATCAACATATGACCAAGAAAATTTGATTTTCCTCTCCTCAAAGAATTGGTTGAAATGAGGTTTCTCCTGTTCTGTCATGGATTCCACTAAACGTAGGGTCTTCACTATTTCAATTGTACCAACATTGATGGATTGTGTAGGTTCTATTAGTATTGAAGATCTCTCCTGATAGTGTTCTGGGAGAGTGTCAAAACTTCCATCTCTTGGTGCCTCAAGGAGGTTTCAACCTTGAGATACTCTCTTTGTTTTCACTTTTTCCTGATTTAATAGCGCCATCAGATGGTTTTCACTATTAGACTCATTTCTTATATTTTTCATTTTGCAACTGAAAGGTTTGACACTCCCTTCGTCAGGAGCTTCATTATGAGATTCAATGGTAGAACATGTGTCAGGATTATTGGAACATAGGAAGTTTACAAGGGCATCATCATTTGAAAAGGTGGGTATGTCAAGCGGCTCATTTTGATCCGAATCAATTAGTTTAGGATGCATTAAGGACAAGGAATCATTTGATTGGCCAAGGTCATAAGGTGTAAGCATCAGGATAGCCATGTTGTCAAATTTTCCAATTAGGTCTAGGATGTTAATCTCTTCCAACGTGTCTATCTCACTTGAAGAATGATCATCTTCACTTGAGTCAATGACATATTGTGATCCATATTCAAGGGGTCTAGAACTAGAACTTTGTCCTTTCATACATATTGGTGTATAATTTTGGATTACATTGATCTCTTTGTTGTGGCAAGATTCCTCAAAGAGGGAGTCCCATTCATATTCATTGGAATCTGTTTCATGATCCTCACTAGCCTGTAGCTATAAGATTCTTTCGACAACTCTTTGAGTAACTTCTTCTTTTGATTCTTCCTTGTATCCTAGTCATGTTTTGTCTTTGGGATTCATTGTGATGAGTTGTATTGGTTCACTGATGCCTTCTTTTCTTTTACCTAAAGGACCATTTCCCTCATATCCCATTTTTTTTAGGATTGCCTAACCTTTGCCATACTTATCTGTGCATATATTGGACACTGCTACATGTAAAGGTTCTTCATCTTTGTATAACCAGTTCAGGACATCCCTATTTTTTGATTCCTCCACTTGAGTGCTTGCTTTTATAAACTTCCCATTAAAGAGCGTGATGGGTTGTAAAGATTGTTGTCTTGAGGTGGATGGTTGTCCATGTGACATAGGAGAAGATGAAAGTTGTGATAATTATGAATATTTCTGAAATGAGTATTCCCCCATGGCCTTGTCTTTTATTTGGATTTTTTCCAACTGTTTTGATAAGGCATCAAGCTGAATTCCATTGTTGCATGAAATAAAGTCAATTCAACCCCTTTATCTTTTGATTGAGTCTTTTCCTCATACTTTCTTAACGAAGAACCCATTGGATTTTCTTTGTTTGATGGATCAAAGTTGATGAATTCTCTATTATGTGGTACAAAGGTATCTTGACTTGTTTTAAGTGCATTGCAATATTGGGGATTGTTAGAATCTACAGCAATGGTGACCTCCTGTCCATTGAAAGGAAATTTTAGGCACTGATGATAGGTTGATGGTACTGCTTGCATTTCATGAATCCATGGTCATCCCAAGAGTATGTTATATGTCAATTCCTTGTCTAACACTTGACACACTATGTCTTTGATGGTTGGTTCCACTTGAATGGGTAAAATGATCAATCCTTGGGAGGATCTCTCTTCATAATCATATGCTTTTATGATGATTTTCCTTCTAGGATCAATAGCATTTTTAGAATATCCTAATGCACGAACAAGCTTGAGAGTGCAGATATTTAGGCCTACTCCTCCATCTATAAGGACACGTTTGACGTGATGTTTAGGGATTAGGACTTCAATGTGGAGAGAAACATTATGTGGATGGGTGGTGGATGCATCTTCATGTTCATAGAATGATAAGCAATGGGGTGTAGTCAAATGTCCCACCATAACTTGAAATGTACAAACTTCCAAATTGTTTGGTACTATGGTGGCAACTAAAGGTTGTTCCAAGATTTTTTTGTGTGCCGGTGAAATCTTGAGAAGTTCCAATATGGATATTTGAGTGGGTATCTTCTATAATTGATCAATGATGTTATGTTGAGTTATAGGAAAAATAGTTATTTTGGATGTGGAAGGGTTAGCTCCTTTCGATGTTACCTTGGCTTGTCCTCTTGTAATCACATTGATAGGTGTATTGTCTTGATCATTTGTAATTTTGATGACGTTAATTCAATTGTCATTCGTGTCAATGTTAGTGATTAGATTTCTAGGTACAAGGTCATTGATTTAATGTGAGATGGTGTCATCATTGTGCTGGTCTTCAGTAGTGGCATCCTTCCCTTGGCTTCTGATTTCACTATCTTGGATGAAATTATCAACCATCTCAATACAATGAATAGTAGAATCATAAACATAGTTTATATTCTTTCCCTTGGTATTCGATATAGACGACTCTCCCTTTTCATAATTGGGTAAAGGGTTCTTTAACACTCCCTGATCACTGTTTGTTTGGGGTCCTTCAATGTGTACCTTTTTGTTATCAATGAGATCTTGGATTGCATGTTTTAATTGCCAACAATATTTTGTCATATGACCCTTGTTTTGATGATAATCACATTAATGGGCATCATTCCACCAAAAGGGTTTGACTTGTGGATCCCAGTTTTGTGCTTCTAGCTCACTATGATAAACTTAGCCCCGGTAAGTTCCTTTAAGGAAAAATCTAAGGATTGTCCCAATGGTGTGAATTTTTATAGATTGGAAGGTTTTGGAAACAATGTTGCTTTAGTCCCTAGATTAGTTTGATTATTGTTTTGGCTAGCATTTGGAGTGTTGGGAGGATTGTTGGTCTAATTAGTCTTGGTGGCAGCTGCTGTTAGGTTGAATACGAGTTTCATATTTTGATTTTCAGCTATGACCTCATTGGTACCCACATTCTTGTTTCGTTGCCAAAATTTAGGTTTCTCCCCATCGTTGTAGTTGTTAGAGGAAGTGGATGAGTTGTTTTCATTGTATGCTGTAATGACCCCTCTTTTGACTAAGGCTTCTTCAATTTTAATTATGTTTTCAATCAATAGGGGGAAATTGTAATTCCAATCTATAACTCATCTCATCATTTAGGTTGTCAATGAAAATCTCTATCTTTTCCTTTTTGAGCATGAGACGAGAATAGGTATTGCAAACAATCTCCTCCATTTTTGCAAAAAAATGAGGAAGGATTCACCCTTTTTCTATTTCAAGTTGCAAAGGTCTTTCATGGTGATATCATGTTGGATATTGTAAGAGTATTGAGAGAGAAATCTATTGAACAACTCTTCAAATGTGTTGATGGGGGGTGCAATCTTTGAAAACCATTCAAGTAATGTCCCTCCTAGATTTCGTGGAAACAGTCTCATCAAATAAGTTTCCTCATGCACACATTCTAGACTTATAGTTCAAAATTCCCTTACGTGATCTAATGGATCAGTTGTACCATTCTATTTGTCATACTTTGGAAATTCACTACATTTAGGGAAAGGAATCATGTTGATAGATTGATTAAAGGGACAGGGACAAATGTCCTCGATCAAGTATCATTTTGAAGTTCCCCTTTGCATATCTAGAACTTGTTGTTGAAGATTCTTCATTTCGTGAGTTAAAGAAACCATTTGTTCTGTTTCCTTTTCAGGATTTTGGGGAGGTGATTTTAAGATGTTGATATCAAAATCAGGGGGAAGTTTGACTCCTTGATTGGCTAACATTAATAGGTATTTTTCCCCATCTCTTTCAAAAATATTTTCCAAAAAATTATGGAAGTTGGGGTGTTGTTCCGCTTGTTGGATATCCTCATCGTTTATTTCTTCCCCTTGAGTGTTGTTGAGTCTAGGAATAGGGATTTCTTTTGCATCAGCCATGTTGCTAGGGATCTCACTATTTTGAGGTTCAATGTTGGGAGTTTCGATATCAAAAATTTTACTACTCAGACTTCCTATGTTTTTCATTTCAAAGTTAGGTGTTCAAAGTTCCTTGTCCTTGATTCTTCTCTTTTGTAATCTCATTTGGACGGGCATACACGTGTTATGATTTAGACTAAGCTTTGATCTAAGTTTGAAATAGTGCCAAGGATTACAACTAAGTCAAATAAAATGACAAATTCTATTGATTAGACTAAGTTTGATTTGATTACATGACATAGTCTCATGATTAAAGGATGACAAATCCTAAAGATGAAACTAGGTTGTACAAACAAAGATGTGATAGATTGTGATGATTTAGGCACTTTGAAATGTTTACATCTAGGTTTAGATTTAAAAGTTCCACTTGTATAGGTTTTTTTCGACACGTTTAGACTTCTAAGGTATCTATGGAATGATCTTGGACTCAGAGTTTTGATTCAAGAGGTGTAATTAAGGTACTCAAAACGTTGGAAAAGTCTTGGATTTTGACAATAGTACATCATGTATAACTCTAGATTGTTCTTACAAGATTTCTTGTAAAAATTGAAGTTTAACCTTTCTCTAAAGTCATAGAGCATAGACAAACATTTTTGATGTTGTTTTGGACTAAGAGGTTTGATATTTGGTTTTCTAATCTTGATCTTTCATGAAATCATCATGTAAACCACATATTTTGAATAAGTTTTTCCTAAGGAAAGGTTGAACACTACTGAAAGGACTAATTTTTTGAAGATGGATGGACCTAAGTTATTGACTTGTCTACCTCAATGGATGTAGTTTTGAATCAAGGTTTTCACTTTCAAAGAGTAATGTTTTTTATCGTGTTTGGTTTGAGTTTCCTTTTGAAGACACATCAAGCAGAATATACACTCCTAAGGTTGTGTAAGACTATATTCTTTTAGATTCCACATGGGTTTTACCCCAACCACACTATCTTTAGTGGATGAATTCAGAAGCTTGGCTGCACAGGTTCCCCCTTACAGTGCACTCTCTTCTCAAGCCAACCAAGCTTCTAGTCCCCATTAAACTCCCATGGTGAACTAATCACCTCTACTAAAAACTACAGGAATGTGGATGCCTTGGCAACAATTGTTGCTACACCAAAGAATAGATAAATGATTTTGGAAAATATACAACAATGGTTTTAATTTATACATTTCGTTCGTAGGGAGTGACCCATGCGGTGAGAGTCCCTTTCAATCCATCTTGTCAGAACCACCCGTGCGATACTTGAACTTTCCCCAAGTATCCACATTTATATCCTAGTTGGAAGTCACTGCATAGGTTCCCCCTTACAGTACACTCTCTTCTCAAGCCAACCAAGCTTCTAGTCCCCATGAAACTCCCATGGTGAACTAATCACCTCTACTAAAAACTGTGAGAATGTGGATGCCTTGGCAACGATTGTTGCTACACCAAAGAATAGATAAAGGATTTTGGAAAATATACAACAATGGTTTTAATTTAGACATTTCATTCGTAGGGAGTGACCCATGTAGTGAGAGTCCCTTTCAATCCATCTCATCGGAACCACCCATGTGATACTTGAACTTTCCCCAAGTATCCACATTTATATCCTAGTTGGAAGTCGCTTGGCTTTAGCATGTTACCAGTTGGGTCGTTCCCTTGGGTGATTACTTTTTCCCATAAGGAAGGCCCTCTAGGATAAACAAAAGCAAGCAAGTATACCCATAGTTCAATCGATCTTTATTTCACATGAATAAAGAGAGAACTCATGCCATATACTCTACTTACACTCACACATAAACAAGAATGGGTCTAGCTTTTTTGATCACCTAGTTAAGGGGAGAGCATATGCCTACCATCCATCACATACAAAAGACATGGTGTTCATTAACCCGTTAATTAAGCTATGATCCTAACTTAACCAAAAGGAAACATGATATTCGTTAACCTTTTAATTAAGCTACATTCCTATCTTAACCAAAAGGAAATAAGTGAATAACGTCTAACCCCTGCAATATGTTAGTAGTTTATGCTTTGAGTCTTTGATAGTGAATTTTGGGAAAACCTGCAAATGCACAACACAGAATGTGAGTTTCTGATTTGTTGAAAAATTGCAAGAGGTGGAAAAATAGAGACAAGAGGCACCAAAATAGAGACAAAAAGCTCAAAAACAGAGTTAGACAAGCCATAACTCCCTAAAACAGTTTGCAAGAGGTGCCAAAACAGGTGCGAGAGGTGCTAGAACTCTAGAAACAATGCAAAAGGGTCCCCAAAAAGGTAAAAATGGTCTCGTAACAAGTTGCAAGATGTGCCAAAACCCAAGAAAGAGGTGCCAAATAGGTGAAAGAGGCACCAAAACTCTAAAAGTGGCCTAGAATGGTCCCAAAATAGGTGAAAACAGTCTAAAAAAAACTTGCAAGAGGCACCAAAATAGGTGTAAGAGGTGCCAAAACTCTAAAAGTGGCCAAGAATGGTCCTGGAACAAGTGAAAACAATCTCAGAACAACTTGAAAGAGGTGCCAAAATAGAGAGAAGAGGTGCTAGAACTCTAGAAACAACCCAAAATTGTCTCAAAGTAGGTTCAAAAGGCTCTTAAGTCTCCAATTTTGAACCTGCGATCACAAAATTTGCAAAAAAGTTAGAAAAAAGTGAGGCAGAGGCCCCACGGTGGGCGCCATGTTGTGCGTGTGTCGAATGTGGAGAGATCTAACATCAATTCAAACCTTAATGAGATGGTTTCCATTCAAAGTTTGAAGCAAGTAAAACTACTCTATTTGTAATACAATCAAATCTTTCAAATACGTATCATTGTCCTCTATTTCTAGGGATTTATTAAACCGTTTGGCCCTCATATTTCTATATGCACAATGGTTGTTAAAATGACTACCTAGAAAATGAGATTTGATGCTTAATATGCAAGCTAAGATGATTCCTATGCACAAATGTGTGCTGGAAGAATTAGTGATATGCCTCTAAATGAAACGAGATGATGGAATTGATGATGAATACGATGATAAATGAAAGATGATGTTGATGACGGATGAACAAGTGGAGATGAGTGAGATGATATGAAACTATAGTGAACTATCCATGATTATGCATACAATCAAATGCAAACATAAAGAAAACTAACCTAAAATGTAACTATGATGCAATGGGGCTGATAAAATGTAACTATGAAGCAATTAATTAATCTAAGATGAGAATGCAAAGTAACACATGATATGAAAACTAAGTATAAGACTCCATGAAAGCTCCAAGCTCCTAAGATAAACCTGCATAGTAACTTTACTCAAATTGTGGATGGATAAATGCTAAGGCAAGAGGGTGTATTTATAGGGTTTCTCAAGCATTTTGTGAGGTGACACCTATCAACAGTCTAGATTCGAAGGATAAATAATAGACAGTAGAGATGAAAGGATTCAGGATGGTGTCCCCTTGACCAAAGACAACATGACATGTATGTGGAGAGAATCCTTTGACCAATTGGAAACATGCCAAAAGGATGGGAGACCCAAGTGTGTGAAACAAAGACCCATGTGCTCCAAATTTGTTGGAAGTGTGGGGGAATAAAGCCATGTGCTTTTTCCCATTGGTGGAAGTGTGTGAGGATAATTCTAATTAATAATTAGGCTTATTTATTTTCACGTGACCTTTATGAGGTGGCAGACAAAAAGTTGTAGAAATGTGCTCTAATTCTTAATTAGGATTAAGGAAGGTTAATTAAATAAACACGTTTAGGGTATTTTGTTTATTTAATTATTTAGAAGAATGTGATTTTGGAGAATTAAAAGGAAAGTGAACAATATAAATAAAGTAAGACCTTATTTATATATAGTTGAAATATTAATCAAATAGGTTGTATTTAATTAACTGAATGTGATGACCATTTTTAGGTGTATACAGTATCCACATTTACATTATTATGGAATTTGACATAATCAGACACTTATTGATTTGGTAACTATATCAAAATATATATGCTTGTTAGATGATTTATCTATTCCCATTATAACTTCATCCTCCTAGTACCCCATTGGTAGGGTTTGAGAGTCTAACCTAGACATGGACCATATCTATATTCCCCTTATAAGGTTCAAAGTGAATTTTCCATTTTTTAAGGAAAAGAATTATTTATTGAAAAACTAAGGTCCGTCCAAGAGAGTCTAGGAATAGTACTCGTGATTAAAAAAATAGAACAAGAAAAAAAACTTACCCATAGCCAAGATCTCAACTTGGCCTTGAACTATTCCATTTTTTTTAATCCTATCTTTTGACAAAATCTATGTTTGGTTTAAAATAAAGAAAAATCCCTATAAGATTATTTTGCATTGTAATAGAGGATATTTAAACTATGGAGTTAGGAACCCTAAGATGGATTCCCTCATAATCTAAAATTGGTTCTAGAGAGCAAGACAAAGCTAGATTGGTACGATTCTTACCTTTTAGTAGCTCCACTTGAGTTTTTGGCCTTTCTTGTGATATGTAGTCCAAACTCTATTTTCCCAAGCACCAACTAAAAGGAGTTAGATCTTGAAACTTATACTATCTTCTCAATCTTTTACTATTGTCCTCTCACCTTTTTCTTTTGAGAATGACACCTTAGAGTCCCCCTCATTATTGTCCTCCCCAACCTCCTTATTTGAGGATAATTTTTGTTGCATCCTTCTAGCTGATAATGAACACCCTTAGATTCTCACTCAATCTTGGAAGTTTCCTCAAACTCTTTGGAGGGAGCCTTTTTGTACTAGGAAATATCTACTTGAGTAGCCTTGACATAACCATGAATACATAAACTCTTTTCTTTATAGAGAGCCTTTTGGTTTAGTCTTTGTTATCAACGAACATAAGCTCTTTTTCTTCAGTTATATTACACCAACATATAATGTTCAACACAAGCTCAAGTAATCTTTAGTCTAGAGTTTAT
The DNA here is from genome assembly GCA_007258455.2 of Sequoia sempervirens. Taxonomy (NCBI): domain Eukaryota; kingdom Viridiplantae; phylum Streptophyta; class Pinopsida; order Cupressales; family Cupressaceae; genus Sequoia; species Sequoia sempervirens. The sequence continues at coordinate 339,167,664 of VDFB02105785.1, forward strand.
ATCAACACTTTTTTTAAAGAAAAAATAATTTTCATATTTACTATTGATTTTAAGAATTTTCAAGCTCAAGTAATGTTTAGTCTAGAGTTTAAATATGAACACTTTTTTTAAAGAAAAAATAATTTTCATATTTACTATTCATTTTAAGAAATTTCCTTTGAAATTCTTCTCCTATACACATGCTTTCATTAAAATCAACATTAAAAACATCTTCCACATACTTTTTTAACTTACAATTTTCAAACATTAATTATAAAATATTAATCTAATTTCATAAAATGATCTTTATAAAATTTACATAATTGTGCTCTCTTACAAATCCTACCATTCTAACTCATTTCACTTAAGCTCTAATTTTTTATACCATTCTACAAAATTCAATATTAAAAAAGAATTAAAATCTTTATTTCATGAGGCTATAACCATGAGAAAAAATATGAAATACATATTTAACCAAATAGCCATGAATTTTAAAACTATATGTTTACTTTTTAATCTTTTAAAATTATAAAATTATTTTTAGTTTAGTTTAAATAAAATGAAACTTCTTCGTACAATTAAACCCAAATTTAATAAGTAACACCCGCTGCAAAAATTTGGAAGCTCCGTTTAATGGGAGCACCTTAACTCATAATGCCAGGGTTGGTCCCATGTAATGGGAAATTAAATGAGGCATGATTAATCATAAATTTATTTTAGAAAATTGGAGACTCGTACAATTTTCCCACAGATTTTACCAGAGATTCTCTGCCATATTTTGGAAAATTGGAGGTTACATTTTTTCCTTGCTAAAAGTTGTCAGCTCTATTTTGGAAAATTGGACCCTTGACAGTAAGGGGTTCCTAATTTTCCCAGCACTTGTGAAGCAGGATAAAGGCCTTGCCTCCCTCCAAATTACACGCACTGCTTAGGAAACGCCTCATTGTTCCAAAAATTCAGAATGAGCTCACTTACAGTCATGGCGTTTATGGTAGTAGCATTTCAGACACAATGCATTGAAGCAATTAACAATGATGGAGCCGTTCTACTTACTCTTCTCAACAATTTCAGCGCTCCTCCCAAATTTTTCAGCAGTTGGAACTCCTCGGACAAGTACCCCTGCCACTGGAAAGGAGTCACCTGTCATCCAGATCACACGGTGCATACACTTGATCTTTCTCAAAGCCATGTCTCTGGAATGCTGTCTTCGGCTATCTGTGGTTTACGCAATTTGAAAGAGCTGAACTTGGCCTCTAACAATCTCTCTGGCACCATTCCTCCTAAGCTAGGAAATTGCACAGAGTTAGAGTCTTTAGATCTCTCATACAATTATCTCCATGGGCAAATCCCTGCCCAACTGGGTAGCGTCAAAAGTCTAAGAATTTTGTCGCTCTTTGATAACTTCCTCAGCGGAAGCATTCCCCTCTCCATTTTTGGGCTTCCTCTGCTGGAGGTGATTTTTTTGTCTACCAATAATTTGACTGGAGTTATCCCGTCAAATGTTGGGAATCTCACCCAACTCTCCAAATTATGGTTGGGAGAAAATTCCTTAGTTGGAGAGATACACTCCTCCATTGCCAATTGTGGGCATCTAACAGAGATTTATGTGCACGAAAATCATCTGGTTGGGGAGTTGCCACAATCTCTGGGCCGGCTTTCAAAATTACAATATCTGTACGTTACTTACAATAAGCTTGGAGGCCACATCCCCAAATCGCTTGGCGACTGCACAAATCTCATTGAAGTTGAACTGTCAAACAATACATTCAGTGGAGAAATACCGTGGGAAATTGGAAATTGCAGCTATCTCACCGCGTTTTATGCCACTCGGAATCAGCTCATCGGGCATATACCAAGCTCTCTTGGATCGCTGCAATACTTGACCCAGCTTTATTTGAATGAGAACTTCCTCTCCGGCGGCATTCCAGCAGAACTCGGGAACTGCAGTGTTCTGGAGGAGCTGAGCTTACATAGAAACAAACTTGAGGGGTCCATTCCTCCCGAGTTGGGTCGACTGTGTTGATTTTTGTAGCTAGAAAAGTGGGATATGGATTTGCTTTAAAGCAACTCAAGATAAGATTTGCTTTAAATCAATTCGAGTTGGATTTTTAGCAACAACAGGATTTTTATTCTTTAATAGAATGTTTCCGAGTTTGTGAGGATAAGATAAATCCAAGAGTGGGATTTTATTCTTTAATAGAATGTTTCCGAGTTTGTGAGGATAAGATAAATCCTAGAGTGATTTTATGTGTAAATAAAGCCAAAGAAAGCAAGGAAAGATTCTTTCCTTGCACGCTAAGTAAAGCAGCTAGGCTCTATAAATACAAGATTGCTGTAGCAAACTCAGTTGTATTTTCGAAAAGTTCTTGGCTGTTAGAAGATCAATTTGCAGTTTTTCCGCGTTTGGGTTTCCTGGTATATCTGTGTTCATTGTCTTTTTGTGTTTGGCTTCATGTTATTTTTGCTTCCGCTGTTATTAGTTGTTAATTAGCCCAGTTGTATTAATTGTTATATAATCAGATTTCTTTCTGTGAATTTATTGTGCAATTAATCTGTTGCTGGGTTATAGAAATTAACATGGTATCAGAGCTCTAAACTCTGAATACGAAGCCAAGATTTGTGACGCAGATTTCAAGAAAAAAAAAAAGTCATCAGATTTTTTCGTCTCCAGTTCTTTTGTAGCTATGGCAACCAGTGTTCGATACGAGGATAGGCTCGAGGGTGCGTCTAACTTCTTGCAGTGGAAGGTTCGGATTACATCTGTTCTCAAGGAGAACAGGCTATGGATCCATGCTAGCACAGAAGTGACTCCACCAACAAATGATCCTGTTGCCTTAGATTCGCATGAAGTCAAAGAGGCCAAAGCTCAAAGGATTATCCTGGATGGAGTAAGAGATCATTTAATTCCTCATTTATCGGGGAAAGACACCGCCAAGGAGATGTGGGATACGCCACAAAACTTTATCAGAGCACTATCGAGTCGTAAGATGATGCTCAAGGACAAATTGCATAATACCAAGATGTCCAAAGGCAGAGTGTGACCTCTTATTTGTCCAAGCTGACATAGGTCGGGATGAGCTTGCTGCGCTGGAGAGACGATTAAAGAAGATGAGTTGGTGCGTATAGCCTTGAATGGCTTTTTCAAAGCACTGGGAAGTGTTTGTCAAGTGTGTTGTCGGTAGAGATCGGCTACCTGATTGGGCAAGACTTTGGGATGATTTTGTTCAGGAGGAGATCCGAAGGTGCTCATCGAGGAGATCAGACAAAGAAGGGTCAAGATGAAGAAAATCTTGCTCTTGCAAGCAAGGGTAAGAAGAAGTAAATAAAGAGCAATCGGAAGGTTCTTCCAAGAGTGGGAAGAAGAAAGATCTGAGCAAGATTAAATGTTTTTGCTGCCATCAGATGGGTCACTATGCCAATCAATGTCCGAATAAGAAAAATAAGGACAAGCAGAAGAAGCAATTTGCTGCTACAGCAGAGGTGGACGAGTTTGCATCACAATTTGAGAATGAGTTTTCACTCATTGCCTGTCTCTCAAGTTCAATTGCCAACAGGTATGGTATATTGACAGTGGGGCTTCTCGCCACATGACGGAGTCAAAGAATGTTTCACCAAGTTGGAGGAGAAGAAGCTGGATTTCTATATTGAGCTCGGAGACAATGCCAAGTACCATGCAACTGGTATTGGCACCGTCAAGTTTCAGAGGGAGTCTGGCAAACCTTTGTTGGTGGAGGATGTGTTGTATGTCCCTGGCATGACAAAGAATTTAATATCAGTTTCTGCCTTGGAAGACAAGGGTTACATTGTGACCTTTGAGAGGGGAAAAGTCTATATTCGTCCCAAAGATTCCAAGATTGCAAAAGTGATTGGTGTCAGGCATGGCAGCTTGTTTCGGTTACAGTTTGAGCCAGCACATGCGTTGGTTAGTAGCTGTAAAGGGATAGGAGAATTATGGCACAGGAGGATGGCTCACCTTCACCATGGAGCACTTAATATTCTTAAGGAAATAGTGACAGGGCTGCCTGGGATGAAGACAGAAAAGCATGAGGTGTGCAAGGGTTGTGCTCTTGGGAAATATGCCAAGACCAGTTTTCCAAGCAGTGACACTAGATCCAAAGGGATTTTGGATCTTGTACACTCAATTAATGTGTGGACCCTATGTCAACAACATCCTTGAATGGATATGAGTATTATGTTACCTTCATTGATGATTTCTCCAGGAAGACGTGGATATATTTCATGAAGAATAAAGATGAGGTCTTCAGTAGGTTCAAAGAGTTTAAGGCTCTCGGAGAACCAAACTGGGAAGAAGATCAAGATACTGAGGTCGATAATGGAGGCGGTATACCGAATGGCTTCAAAGATTTTTGTGCTCGGGGAAGGTATCAAGAAAGAGTTGATTCCGTGCAACCCTCAACGGAATGGGGTTGCTGAACGAAGAATAGAGCTATTGTTGGAGCAGCCAAGGCCATGCTTCATGATCAGGATCTGCCTTGGTTCTTATGGGCAGAAGCTTGCAACACAGCTGTGTATTTGCAGAATAGGAGCCCTCACAAAGTGTTGGGCAAATTGACTCCAGAAGAGGCATTCACTGGTAAGAAACCAGATTTGGGGCACATTCGCATCTTTGGATGCCTTGTGTATTGTCACATTTCTGTTGAGAAGAGAACCAAGTTGGAACCTACTGCAGAGAAGGGTATCCTTGTTGGGTACAGTGAAACTTCTAAGGCTTATAGAGTTTATATTCCTGCTCTCAGGAAAACAGTGGTTCGCAAAGATGTGAAGTTTGAGGAAGAGAGGGCTCTTCAAAAGTCAAGTAACTTGATGAATGAGGAGGAACAATCATCCACAGTTGAGGTAGCACAAATCCCTCAAACTTCAGTAACACAAGCTGGAGAGCAGAACAAGCAGGATGATCAGATAGAGGAACAAATAATTCCTCAGCCTCAGATTCCTATGAGTGAGAAGAGGAGAAATAGGGCAGCTGAGCAGACATTGAGAGAAGCTCAAGAATACGTAGGTGATCCTCAAAATTCAGTCAGACAAAGAAGGGCTCCCAGACGTTATTCAGATTATGTTGCTCTTATGAGTGAATTAATTAAAGTAGAGCCTTCCAGCTTTCAGGAGGCATCCAAGCACCAAGTGTGGAAAGATGCCATGGTGGAAGAGTATTCTTCCATCATGAAGAACAGTGTGTGGGAGGTAGTACCAAGACCAAAAGATAAGTCTGTGGTGGGCTCGAGATGGCTGTATAAGATTAAGCATGCCGCAGATGGTAGTGTGGAAAAATTTAAAGCCCGGTTTGTGGCTAAGGGGTTTTCACAGAAGGAAGGAGTCGACTATGATGAGACTTTTGCTCCAGTAGCCAGATACTCATCCATAAGAGCTATCATTTCTATAGCAGCACAGATGGGTTGGAGGATTCATCAGATGGATGTAAAGACAGCCTTCCTCAACGGGGTGATTGAGGAAGAGATTTACATAGAGCAACCAGAAGGGTTTGAAGCACATGAGAGGGATTCTCATGTATGCAGGTTGAAAAGAGCACTGTATGGACTCAAGCAGGCTCCTAGGGCGTGGTATTCACGTATTGATAGTTACTTGCAGAGTGTGGGCTTCATCAAGAGTGAGGCAGATTCAAACCTGTACTATGTTCAGGTGAAGGGTGAACTTCTCATATTGTTGTTATATGTTGATGACCTATTTCTCACAGGGTCAGAGGAGCTCATAGCACATTGCAAGCGGGATCTTGCAGGAGAGTTTGAGATGAAGGACTTGGGGTTGATGCATTACTTTCTGGGATTGGAGTTGTGGCAGAAAGAGGGAGAGATCTTCCTTGGACAAGGAAGTACTTAATTGATATCTTGAAGCGATTCAGGATGGAAAACTGTAAGCCTATGTCAACGCCACTTGTGACCAATTGGAAGAAGATTGATGCTTCCAGATCAGAGGCAGTGGACCCTACTTTATACAGACAGTTGATAGGCTCTCTTATGTATTTGGTCAACACCAGGCCAGACATTTGTTTTGCAGTGAACTCACTTAGTCAGTTTATGGTGGAACCTAAACGTGTGCACTGGATAGCTGCGAAGCATGTTTTGAGATATCTCCGAGGCACAGTTGATTATGGGCTGAAGTATGTTCAGCAGGATGGAGTGAAGCTCAAGGGGTTTACTGATGCAGATTGGGCAGGCAGTATAGCTGATCGAAAGAGCACTTCAGGGTGCAGTTTCAGTTTGGGATCAGGAGCAGTCTCTTGGTACAGCAGGAAACGTCGTTGCAATCGAGTTCTGCAGAGGCCGAGTATATGGCAGCCAGTATGGCTACATGTGAGGCTATCTGGCTTCGGAAACTTCTAGCTGGGCTCTTTAATCAGGAGTTGGATCCTACAGTCATTTACTGTGATAATCAGAGTTGTATCAAACTCTCTGAGAATCCAGTGTTTCATGACAAGTCAAAACACATTGAGATCAAGTACCACTTCATCAGAGATTGTGTGGAGAAGGGGATAGTGAAGCTCAATTATATTCCTACGGATGAACAAATAGCAGATATCCTGACGAAGGCCTTGATGAAGAGCAAGTTTGAATTCTTCAGGGACAAGTTGGGTGTAGTGCAGAACACTTTCCTCGCTAAGAGGGAGTGTTGATTTTTGTAGCTAGAAAAGTGGGATATGGATTTGCTTTAAAGCAACTCAAGATAAGATTTGCTTTAAATCAATTCGAGTTGGATTTTTAGCAACAGCAGGATTTTTATTCTTTAAATAGAATGTTTCTGAGTTTGTGAGGATAAGATAAATCCAAGAGTGGGATTTTATTCTTTAATAGAATGTTTCCGAGTTTGTGAGGATAAGATAAATCCTAGAGTGATTTTATGTGTAAATAAAGCCAAAGAAAGCAAGGAAAGATTCTTTCCTTGCACGCTAAGTAAAGCAGCTAGGCTCTATAAATACAAGATTGCTGTAGCAAACTCAGATTGTATTTTCGAAAGAAAAGTTTGATGTTAAGCTGAATAGAAGATCCAACATTTGCAGGTTTTTCCCCGCATTGGGGTTTCCTGGGTATATCTGTGTTATTGTATTTTTGTGTTTGGCTTCATGTTATTTTTGCTTCCGCTGTTATTAGTTGTTAATTAGCCCAGTTGTATTAATTGTTATAAATCAGATTTCTTTCTGTGAATTTATTGTGCAATTAATCTGTTGCTGGGTTATAGAAATTAACAGACTGGAGCGTTTACGGGAACTGTATCTCTCCATCAACAGTCTCACAGGAAGCATATCTCCAAAAATTTGCAATCTCACGAAGTTACAACAGCTATATTTGCATGATAACCAGCTATCAGGCTCAATACCTGCAGAACTTGGGAATTGCAGTCTTTTGAAGCAGCTCATCCTACATAGAAACAAACTTGAGGGGTTCATTCCTCCATAGATTGTTCAATGTCAGAACTTGAGGAATCTGAGCATAGCATACAACAATCTAAGTGGTGTTATTCCCTGGTGAGTTTACATCGCAACAGTTGGACACAACTTATTTTTGTATTGTGTATTTTGCAGCCCAGATCGTGATTATAATATTTGTCTATCAAAAGTTTAGAATTTGGGGTATCCTTCTATTATATCAAAATTAGTGAATTGTGCGATTAAAATGTTGTTATCTTTAAAAGGACGTTTATATTGTAATATGCTGTTAAAAATGATTACTTTGTTAATAATAATAATACCGTTCTTAATACTTATATTGTATGTAATGTTTTTATAATGGTAAAAAACAGGTTTTGATGGGATCCAGAACCCAGTGCAAGGGGTTTTGATGGGATCCACAACCCAATCCAAAGAGGGCAAGCTGCTAATAGAAAATAATCAGTAAATCATCAGCAGCTAAACATCAACAGCCATCAAAATAATAATTATACTGTCTGCAATGTTAATACCTAAGTCAATGTTTGGTAAATTCAAAAAAAATAGTAAACTTCGTTTTCAATTTTTATTTTTACTTTTTGTAATTATTTATTGATTTCTTATTACTTATTATTTAAGAATATTTTTAAAAATGATGAGATTTTTTTTATAATGTTTTCATTAGATGATTATATAAATGTATATAGTCATTTAGAAATACTAAATTAAATAGTCATATTTTGAAGTTATGAGAAAAAAGCATTCTCTCCATCAGATTTTTAAGTAATGACACATTCAGCATGTTAAGATATTCAAGCGTAGTGAATTAACTTAATTATAAAAAAATATTCTTGTTGAAATATCAATATTTAAGGTTTATTGTTGTGATATTTGATGTTGTCCAAATTACTCTATGTCAATGTAATCTTATGTTTTCATTGAAAGAGCTTGATGACTCTTCTAGGTGTGTAAAACAATATAAGATGCTACCATATGTAGCCCATAAACCATTAAGATTTGTCTTCGTCTACTTATGTCTTTGAGATATGAGGGGTGATGTCATTTAATCTTAGTGATGAATTAATAAAAAATGATTATGCTTTCATTGTCTTTGTGAGGGTCCACAAGGCTATGCCATGATTAAAAAATAAATGAGATTGTATTTAATGTTTTCATTACATGATTATATAAATGTTTATAATCATGTAGAAATACTAAATTAAATAGTCACATTTTGCAGTTATAAGAGAAAGCATTCTCTCCATCATATTTTTAAGTAATGACACATTTAATATATTAAGATATTCAAGAGCAGTGAATTAACTTAATTATTAAAAAGTATTGTTGTTGAAATAGCAATACTTTAGGTTCATTGTTGTGATATTTGATGTTGCCCAAATTACTTTATGTCAATGTAATCTTATGTTTTCATCAAAAGAGCTTGATGACTCTTCTAGGTGTGTAAAAAAATATAAGATGCTACTCTATATGTAGCCCATAAACCATTAAGATTTTCCTTCTTCTACTTATGTCTTTTAGATATGAGGGGTGATATCATTTAATCTTAGTGACGAATTAATAAAAAATGATTATGCTTTCATTGTCTTTGTGAGGGTCCACAAGGCAGTGTCACAATTAAATTAAAAATCTTTCCCATTGATAGATAGTTATTTTATCCACACCAATCTCTCTCACATTATCCTTATTTTATCCCAAATTCTATTGTGTTCTCTTCCATGTAAAAATGAAGCCATTGAAGTGGAAGAAATCTTTTATAAATTTTTACAATTGGTAAACAACTCTATTAAAAAATACATGTTGTCACTTTAAATACTAAGATTAATAGAGGAAAGATCAAAGTTGGTATAATCAAACCAATATACTTATATATTGCTCTTAGAAATTAGTATTTTTTAGTTATATTCAATGAATTAACTATCTTTTTATGAGAGTTCTATGTCAATATGAATAAAATTGTTAGCCTTTATCTAGCATGATTGTTTATATGTGCAAAGTTTTCTTTCTAATTATGCCATTGTTTTTAAAAATAATTTAGAGACACAAAATTGGAGTATATTCTATTCCTAATGATTATTTTAAAGATACAAGGTGAAAATAATAGACAAGATTAATAATTACCATGAATCTTTTATCTTTACCTTTATATGGTATTGTTGTTCTTTTTATATTTTTTAATTTAAAATATGTGTAATCACTAATGAATTGGAGAGTAATAAACATGTTGATATTTGTATTCAATTATTACTTGTCATGTGTATCCTAAGTAGAAGTTGATATAATTATTTATATCTATATATTTGAACATTTGAACACTCAATATTTTATTTTGAGGTAGGTCTATCTGTATTTATTTATTATATTCATGGTATTTCATTCATATTAATAAAAAAGTAGTTATGCTAATTTCTTAATATATTTTCTAGTATATTTCATGTAGCTGAATCATTTTTATTAATTATAAATATCAAACTTGTTTTTTTTCAATAGGTTTGTAGTGAATTTTATTTGATTTAAAATGTTGTATTCATGAATGAATATATAAAATATCATAGTAAGAGGTACTAGATATACAAATGGTTGTGTAACCTAAATAAGCCTTTTGTAAATATTTTACCATACAAATTATAGAAATTTACTGTAATATAGTTATTCAATGTAAACTGTAATAACACAAGATTTACATGGAGAATCCATTTCAAAATGTCCACCAAAGAAAGAGGAGAATCATGTGTTCATCATTAGTGTGCATGTTACAATTTCAACACACTATACTCTATATTATGACAACATTCTAGTAGCATAGATGAACTTGTAAACAATCATATCAAAATAATCTCTTATACCTCCAATGCATAGGTATTTAAAAGAGGAAAAATCATAAATAGTTTGATGAAACAATAGATATTGAAACCTAGTATCATACAAAAAACCTAACCCAACTTGGAGAGTATCTTCTAAGAATAGTAAATTTAATCAATGAATTTTTGTATTGAATTCACATGGGATCAATCAATATGTCCCCAAATATAAAACATAATTACAAAGTCTTGTTTGACCCATAACTCCTTGATATATTACATCCCCAAGTGTAGCACTGCATCATAGAGAAGCCAACTCATGTAGGTCCCATCCATTATGACAAGTTTGTGTACTCCTCAAGCTTTACGCCTAAAATTGGAAAATAACATTTAGTGAGTCCAAAGTTAAATGTAACCACAACTCTAGAACTCCACCTTCCCCATCAATGCATATGACAACCAATTCCAAGATCCTAGAATAATATAAAACATGAATTATTTCTCGAATTACACCTTAGGCATCTAAGTGCACCTTCCAAGAGTATTGGGGACACATAAAATATAAATAGGGTTTGCATGGTTAATAGAACCTTAATTCTAATATTATATCAATTGAAATTATGTGTCATAAATATATCCAAAGGAAACAAAAATGAACTTATATACAAGATCAAAGGCCCATAGCCTTCCCACACAAAGAGAACTTATCTATGGTTACTAGATTCAAGATGAAATGTATAAAATTTTCCTAAGTGTTAGTTTTCTATAATAAGTATTTATCATTATCCATCATTTATCGCACAAAATGATACTAAGCATAAACATTCCTACTACAAGCATGATACATAGGATTCCTAGCTAAAAAAATAATGCTCTCAATATCACAACTAATTCTAAAAACTCTACAATCAAAACCAATACCTATAAAAAGTATTTATATAAGAAAGCCACCTCCTTAAAGGCATGCCTTGCAGTGATATAATATTATGTATAAGTGTAAATGATAGCCATGTTCTTTACTTTACTTGAATCCAACTCATTGCAATACCATTTTGAGAAAATACATAGCAACTAGTGGACCTACAAATATCCAAGTCACTTTCCCAATCTACATCCACAAATTTCTATATGTGGAATGAATTATCCATGTCATTAATACCATGATAACATAAAATTAATTAGAAATCACATGAAAATATCTAAAAATCATATTAATAAAATTCAATGCTTCTTAAAAAGGTTGACATAAACCTACTCGAAACTCCTACTACTTGGACAATATCTAGTTTAGTGTAGACCATTGTATACATTAGAGCACCAAAAAAATATCATAAGACATGTTATAAATGTCTTCAAAATAATCATTTCATTTAGGACACATATGTAATGAAATATTAATGCTAACAAGAAATAGAATATAGTTTACAATCATGTGCATACAAAATTATAAAAAATTATATCAACATAGCTACTTTAAAATAACCAAATATTTTTATGTACTTAATCCCAAGTCTTCTCTATCCTAGGAAATTATTTTTCATCACTAAAGTATTTCATTTCAAATGTGTGAGAAGGCTAAGTTTTGAGCCACTTAATCATCACCTTGTTGTGACAAATAAATATTTCCTCCACATATATAAGCTAATGATTAGAGTTTGATCATCAATAATTTTAACTTAAGAACAATTACCCTCTTTGATCTTAACAAAAACCAAAATCAATGCAAAGCACCAAAACTCTAACTTACCACATCTTGGGTGATTATTTTAGGCCATTCAATGAGTATTTTAACCTACAAACCAAGTATTCATTTCCATTCACAATAAAAAAATCAATCTATTACATATACATATACTCATCTAGATCACCATCCAAGAAATTAGTTCTAACATCTATTTTATCAATTTCAAAATCACAAGCTATAATAATAAATAATTAAAATATAATAGAAGTTAACATAAGAGAAAGAGAGAAAATTTCACAAAAAATGACTTACTCTCTATAGGTATAACCCTTGGCCACTATTTTGGTCTTGTATTAATCTAACCATCCATCTTTAACAATTTTCTTCTTATACACACACTTGCACCTAATGGGATTTCTTCCCTTGTGAAAATTGAAAACATCCTAATCATCACAACTATCGAAGGCCATTATTTACTCCTATGTATCCTACATAGAAGATTTACTATCCTCCAATAAGTGATCCTTCTTTAAAGATATAGGTTCATCATTAGTACTCAATACATAAAATGCACAATAAGAATTTGGTAGCATGTAGTCAACTATATTTTTTGTCTTGTAGACTTCCTCAACGTAGGAGTAAGAGGCTCTTTCTATTATTATGTATCCTCATACTATACATCCTCATATGAACTCTCATATAAACTATATTCTTCATCTTCATCCTATAATCCATCAACATGGTCTTTTATGGGTGTATCTTGTTGCTACTTTACCTTAGTCTCAAAATGTATTGTTTTCTTTCAACCTTTTTCCTTTGATTGGTTTTGATTTGAAACAACTCTAAAATAGTTGAAGGTCAATTCTTTAGAATAAATAATTGTTTGGGTTAGAGGATTATAAAGCTTGTGACCTTTTATATTCTCATGATAACCTTTAAAGATACATTTACAATTTTTTGATGTATTTTACATTGAATTTATTGAGGTGCAACAACATAATCCTCGCAACCAAAGAACCAGAAATGTGAAACAAAATGCTTCTTAGTTGTCCACACTTCCTATAATGGTTTATCAACAAGAGCTAAATATAGAGATCTATTCATCACATAACAAGAAATACTTATAGCCTCTACCTAAAATCATGGATCCAACTATATAATGCTCACCATACTTTTGGTCATTTCCATTAAATTTTAGTTCATTCTTTATATGATCTTATTTGTAAGGATGTGTATGATAGAATATTCTATTGAAAAATACATGTATTCTTGTAGAACTTGTCAAATTCCGTAGAGAAATACTCACCAAGCCACTATTAGATCCCAAAACTTTGTTTATAATATATTTATTTTTAAACCAAATCCTTAAATTCCTTAAACTTAGTTAAAATTTCCTATTTAACACACATAAGAAAAATATAGATGTTTCTAAAAGAAACAACAATGAATGAAACATAATATCAACATTTTCCAATAGAACTCATATTTCCTCCTCAAAATATATTTGAATGAATGAATTACAATAGTCTTTATAGACACCTAAAACCATTTTAATATCATATCTATATTGATTTACATTCACCCATTCTATACTAACATTTTCATCACCATTAATTAATTAAAATTAGTTATATTATATATTTATTTTAACCCAATTTCTCACCTAATTAAATAATCATATCATTTAATACTTCAATTTTGACCTGAAGGCGTGTGCACCAAAATATAGGATAAAAAATGGTCATAATTTTCTTTCACTATTAAAAACTAAATAACATGATAATTTTATATCTTGGAAAATATAAACCATAAGTTAATCATGTTTTATAGTCTAAAAAATGTAATTACATTTTTCAGAACATGAAATGCAATCATGTTTTATGTTTCCCAAAGTGAACATTTTTTCTTAACTAAAAATAATTTATTTCCCTTTTTTTCTTTTGAATAGGTTTGGAGAATGAGTTTAAGGGGTTGTGATTCTAATTTTCTATATTTATGTGTTTTTTATCTTCATTCATAATTTTTAAATTTGACATTATTAGATTTACTCATTTTATAACAAGTTTTAATAAAATTAACTTCAAAATGTCACATGTCTTCTTAGGTTTCTATCAATATTTTTTATATATTTGTAATATATTAGCATATTTATTTTTATTTTCTTTTTCAAATGTCTTTATATTCCTCAAATATATATTCATTAGTTTTTCTTCATAACTTTGATCTACTTATCAACATTTGAAAAAAATTATATACAATTATTTTATATACCTCATTCTTTACAGATTCAAAACAAAATTATAGTTTCAATTACTTTCTTGTTATCTATGTCATGTGCATTCTTAGTGATACAATTTTCAAGATGTCTTCAATTTTAAAAATCACAAAATAAATTCAATAAAAATACTGAAAAATACAAAACTTGTAATACTCGCCTGACTATATTTCTACCTATATTTCTACCAAGCAATTTTAAAAATAGTAAATGCAACAAAAAAAATATTGGGAACATACTAGGCACTATGTTATATTTTAGTATGAAAACTAGGAACACTTTTGTGTATGTGCAATATTTAACCGGGCTCTTAATATTAACCATTTTTCAAAAAAATTAGTAGTTTAGAAATTAGATTTCGAGTATTAATATTTTTCTCTTTGTATCTTCAAATTTTTAGTGCATGCATCTCAAAATACTTAGTTGATTTTAGAAAAGAAATGACCATTCTTATCCTCTTTTTTTCTTCTATTTCCATGCACTTACCTCTCAAATATATAAATAATCAAATATTATTCCATTGATCTATATTCCCTCCACCATTTCTTTTCTTAAAGGAAAATTTCTATCGGGAAGGATAACACTCTTTCTATTACTTTGAAACACAAGATTACACATTTTCAAGACCAAACTTTTCCTCCTCAAGTTTGTTGACATACAAAGTGATCAATGTCATGCCCAACTCTGTCAACTTGCTCACTTGAGCCTCGTTGAGAACATTTTTGTTTTCAATTACAAAGTTTAAGAATGGTTGCAAATCCTTCTTTAAAAAGAAATCTCTATACTTTTTGATAGTTGCCTTCAGTTTCATCTCCTTCACCCTGCCAACATCCACCACATCACAAATGAAGCCATGATCCTAGATTTTTATCAAAAGCCAAGATTCCCTGAATGGCCTTAGACACATACTCCTCCTTCAAATACCTCACCGTGAGTTTGGCAATCAGTTTCTTTCCCACTGTGTACACTATGTTTTACAAGAACACACCTATCGACACACCATCATGAGTATGTCTCACCCCTATCATTTGCTCCCCGATCACCCAGGTCTGACGGCCTCTTTTACTTCTGCAGAGAGTTATCAGAACAAACACCCAATCTGATCATCGATTGACTCTGTTTGACATCTACGTATGCACCCAAAGAACTCCATTTTGCTGACTATTCATTTTCTTAATTTCAAACATGTGAGCCTCGTGATTTTCTTTCTCGGTCTCATCTTCTTTCCACCCATATAGATTTCATAGATTTAATCTTATCGACACCATTTTAATGGATTTTAGACCAAATATTGTATTGTAGAGAACTAACCACAATCTACCTTGTTGATATGCTTATTAGAGCCTTGACTTCAAGGATTGGATGTAAACCATTCCATGTGGATGGTTTTTTGAATCTTTTTCCCCAATGTTTTGGTCTATGCCTTCGTTAGAATGGATGTTGGCCACGTTTTCTCCCCTGAAAGCATGTACTATTTTGTACTCATAATTAGTGCGAGCAAGTTTGTTATTTTTCCACCCACATCCTCAATTTCCAATTGGGGGTAATTTTTGCACAAACTTTCTTGATTATGATTTCCAAGCCACCTTCAATATCAATGAAATTTATTTTATTATCCACACAGTACTTTAACCCTTCAAATATTGCATTGCTCTCTACTTCCGTATTTATTTTATTATCCACACAGTACTTTAACCCTTCAAATATTGCATTGCTCTCTGCTTCCGTATTTGTTCTATTTGGGATCTTAATTGAAGCATCCCAGACTAAATTGTCTTCACCATTTCTGATTACATAACCAGCCCCCAAATGCCCTAGGTTACCTTGTGAGGCACCATCAAAATTCATCTTCAACCTACCTTTGGGTGGTAGCTCCCACTAACCTTTCAATGGGCCTATTTATTCTTGAGGGGAGAAACCCATTTGAAGATGACAAAAGAGGCCAATTCTTTATCATCCATTCATCCCATTCTGAAAAATTTGTACTTTTTTTTGCTTCTCCATTAAAATGTTCACTAATGCCCCCTTTTATTTTGCATAATATTCCCTCGACTTGGGTTGGTCTATCCTTGAAAATTATTATGTTTGTTTCCTTCCATAAATGACAAATAATCATGGCTAGTTTTTCACACCATAACCAAGCCATTGTTGATCCTTTATTTAAATGGGGACACGAATCAAAAATTCCTTTCAAATTATTTGGTAATGGGTCTTTCCAATTCAACTTATTGCAGAAATTTGTCTAGCACATCTAAACCACTTCACACTTGAAAAAAAGGTGGTTGATCATTTCTTCATTGTTAAGCACATAACACACCTATGAGGACCCACCACCCCTATTTGATTCAGCCTATCCCCTACTAGAATATGCCCAAGGAGGGATGTCCACACAAAGGTTCCTACCTTCAGGAGGAGAAACTTACCCCAATATAATTCCTTCAGCCAACTTTCTAGAGCATTGAACTCCCTTATAACTTCATTACCAATACTTGTCAAGTATTCCCCACTTTTTGCAATGTACCATTTAAATGTATCTTCCACTAATAGAATGTGCCTCCTTTCCTTTTTAATTGTGAGTGATTCCATAGCCCTTGCATCTAGAATTTCAAAATTCTTCCACTTGAATTCCAACCTATCTTTTTCCTCCCAAACATCTAGATAACCTCTTATCTTTTCCCCATTTTGCTCATTGGTTATGTGAATAGTCTCTTCCATATCCGATAATTTATTGAGGGGTTTATATCTATTCCATAAATCATGCCAAAATGAGGCTCTTCTACTGTCTTTATTATCCATGCCAAATGATCTATTATTACTGATCTACAACTTAGAATAAAATTCCATATTGTTGAACCTTTTGGGGGTTGGCAATAGTAAGGATTCTATCTAAGAAATAATCTAGATATTTAGCACTTAAAAGCTCGTTCCATTGTGAATTTGAGTGCTTGAACATTCCCCATGGTATATTGGCACCCAATGCTCTATTCTATAGTCTTAGGGCATGTCCCCATGCAACTGCTTAGCTTATTTTGGTTAGCAGTGGCTGCTCAATATTTTTAGGAGTATTTTGTGGAGCTTGTGGCCCCATGAATTTTATTTTTCCTACTTATTTTTTAGTAGCCAATTTAAATTTTATTTTTTCAATTGTATAATTTTTTTTAAATTATTATTTGTTTTTTTCACTTACAAAGTGACCACCTTTACAATTGATAATTGTGGTGAGATAATAGTCCTATTTTACTGTTATAGGATAACTTTATGGATAATAAGAAAATAATGTGTTGGATGTTTTCAATTTAACCATTTCTCATTATTTTTATTTTCTGCTATGATAGTTACTAGTTCTATAGACTAATTTGGCATAAATGATGTTAAAATTCACCTTATCACCTCTTCTATTTACATACTCCATGTGTAGGTAAATTGGTAACAATTTGTTATGAAAGTGTTGGGGTTGAGTGTAATATTGGGTTAAATAACACAGTTGTATTAAGAATATAATGACTAAGTCCGAATTTTTTAAATTGAATTTACATACAAGTAATGTTGTGAACAAGTGAATAACACATATTATTTTCTTGTTATCCATAAACCAATCCTGGACTGTGAATCACATTTAAAAAACTAATAGGGAGAATAAAAGTGGTTAATTTTGTTAAGGAAAGTAAACAATATATTAATTACACTTGAGGGATTCATTTTATTTACCTTTCTTTAAATAAAGAATTAGGAGAAATAAGTAGGATGATTTATTGAATTGTATGGTTTGGAGTGATAAAGTTAATGATTTTTTTAATTAAAATTATTTGAAAAGAATTCAATCAAACAATCTTTTATGTTTTGATATTTTGTGCAACAATGATTTAATTTGTCTAGCATCATTTTGCTCTACCATTTTCAATACAATATAGACCAATTTTTTTAAAGAATATGAAGCCAAACTACAAAATTCTACAAGAGAACAAGAAACAATATAAATTTGCACCTGTTAAAAATACTTTAAAAAAGGATTGATAATGAATGATTTTAAAAAAAAATTATTAGAGACATCCAAGCGGGTTTGTGTAAATAAGTTGAAACATGGATCAACATTCAATTCAACACTTGACTAAGTGCATTCTAGTGTCTCAAGCCTAAAAAAATCAAACTTAAGTAACGGGGGAAGCCTGGATTTGTATGGAACTTCTGCATATATGTACAATTAAACTCACAAGTCTAAAAGCTTGACTAAGAAGTTGTAATCCAAATAAATCCCATGCATCATCACATTGGTGGACTACAAACTACATTTCTCAATTACACTTGCACATCCCAGGGTTGAAGGCCTATAAATCTAGTCTTCAAAATGGTAAAGTAGTAAGGAAAGAAGTCCAAGTTCATATTGAATTTCAACTATAAAATTGCCAATAGGGATCTACATATCCAAAATGAATTATTCATAATGCTTAAGTACAAGAAAATGTTAGAGAAGGAGGGGTTATATAACATCTTGACATATATGCATTTATCATTGAAAGTCCATTTTCCCTCTAAAACGGAAATGTCAAAGATAGACAAGCTAAGAGTAACATATCAATGTGCAAATACAAGTTTGCATGCTCAAGCCCAAATCCACACTTTTTCCAACCATAATGTGATTTGAGGTACATTATGCCCTTACTACCTTAGCTACCCTTACAAATCAATTCACACCTACATAATTTTGATGTGAGAGTATACTAAGGAGGCATTGAAATAATTTTCCAATTTATTCCCAAGAATGACTTCTGGTACCATCAATAAATCTACTAAATTAGAAAATGTTGTAATGAAAATAATCTAAATAGCTAAAATTTGAAACATAATCGACTGTTTCATTTCAATACTATTTCCAGTCCTCTAACATAGTATATGGGTAGCTTGTTTTACTAGTCTTTGATATATATATTTTTCCATGTTCACTTTAATGAAAAAAATATCCGAGCTACTTCTCTAAAAGTATGTGCCCAATATACCAAAAGAATTAGGCCTTTAGAAATTTGACAAGACATAAAATCCTATTTTAGATGAGAAATGAATTTTTATTTCTATATCATTGCTTATCTTTAATGTACAAGACCCTTAATTTATCAAAGTGGAAATAATAGCAACTGGTTGAAGAAATAACTTTTGTAAAAGCAGTATAAACTACATACCACATTGGTAGTCCATTGCATACAAGATAGAATACGAGTGCCAAAAAAATTAAAAAATGATTTCACTTACTCTCCACAAATAAGAAACTTATGTGTGAATCTATTTTCAGTTAGATTCTTTATAACATAACTATACATTAACAAATATAACTTACAATAAAAGAGTCTTGATCAAAATCTAGTTTTCAATATAACTTACTATACCATACCTATACATTAACAGTTAGATGTAGCTGACAAAAAACAAACACTAGGTAAGAATATTTCATAGAGTCTTGAGCAAAATCTAGTTATCAATTGTTGTGTTGCTCACCATTTTCACTACAATTGACGAACTCCATTAAGGCTATTTGGGCTAACCCTACAGTAGAATCCCATAGTATTTCTTCATTGTTTAGTACATATTATTCTCATACTCATCGAGGTAACTAGTTTCATTGTCTTCTCTATCAAATGTCAACATAATATTATGCAAAATACATCACACAATTTAATTTTTTTGGTAGCATTTACAAATTTTGATGGAATTTTTTTGAATTCAACATTTTCCAAACACCTTTTAGCATTCCAAAGGCACATTCAACAACAATATGAGTTGAAGATAGTTTAAAGTTGAATGATCTTTGACTATCTATTGCAGCTCCACTAAAAGGTGTGATTAACCATAGAAGCAATGCATATCCACCATCACAAACAATGTACTCTCTGATATTAGATGAACCAATAGAAATTGTAATTCCATTCAACCTCTCTCCACCTTCACATAACCTATAGAAAGAATAATTTATTAGGAGCCTAGCATCGTTGATAGATCCAGGCCAACCTGTAAACACATCCATGAAACACATATTGCTATCAATAATGGCTTGCAATGACATACTATAGTTGTGTTCACGATCGTACCAATCAGATGAACATTCATTAGCTGGAAGCTTGAAATCAACATGAGTTACATCTATATCCCCACAACAATCTAGAAAACCTTGTTTTTGGTGAAATCCATGCTTTACAAGTTCAAGTGAATGATCACTTGGCCATTGTATGTAGTTTTGAAATCAAACATGCATAACATTAATGAATTTTGGCATAACTCTTGCAAGTATTGACTTTCCATGCCCAAAAATTTCACTTAAATTAATCATAGGCATTCCAGATGATAGTCTTAAAACAACAATAGCCACCTGTTTCTCAATTGAAAGTACCCTACCCTTGATAGATGTTGCTAAAGATAGAGGTATATCACCTTGCTTAAGATCTTCATACAATATTTCACATAGAAATTTAAAAAATTCATATGGTAACCTAAAGATACTACAAAATCATTGGTCATCAAATTTAACTTAAAAAATATAATGGTTCCACCAATCCAAGGAACATGGCTTGATATACCACTCACCACTAACCTTCCCTTCCCATTGAGAAGTAAAAATATCTGAATTGAGGATTACACTTTGTTTCTCACAACACATTGCATAAAACTCCAAATTTGTTTTATCTTCTACCTTATCATCTAAATGATTAGAAGCTTGAGAAGATGTTGTCTTATATTTCTTTAATATGTTTTTAGAGTCTTCAACATCACACCAAACTTGCAATGCTATTTTTTTGTAACACTGCAAGACATTCTAACAATACTCTAGCTCTTTTTCTACTATTTGAATCCATCACCTATGCTACAAAATTAAAACAAATTAATAAAAAATTGTGCTAAAAAAATGAAAGCTAGGTTTCTAATCTAAATATACAATTGAATCACCCAAAAAAGTAAAATATAATATTTTTTTTCTAAAACTAAATGCAATGGAACATAACCGCAATTGAATTTTGTATGCATTCATCTATAAAGAAAGGTAGGGATGTGAGTGATTCAAATTACTAATTAATTCTAGTTTTCATATAGTCCAATGCATTTTTTTCAGATCTAATAAAAAGATAGTCGTGCATGTTTGAGAGTTCAATACCAAATTCACTATTTCTTTTCAGTGCGATGTGTTTGTATATTTTGTATTCAGAATCAATATTTTTAATCAAAGTTACCAAGTTTAAGTTTCCTAGTGTTTAGAGTTTAATTTTCTGAGTGTAGTGTAGTAAAATGCATACCCTTGCATTTTCACACTAGTTTGGGCCCCTTGATTTATTTATGCTTCTTTATGGCTTAGTTGATCCTATTTTATGTCCACAAGCCCTATGAATGGCATATTTTTCTAGTTAATCCCAAAATTCTCTAATGTATAAATGCTAATTTAATGACTCCATCGGTGTGTCCTTGATTTTTAGGTCGAGACTAAAATGCCACCTAGGGCGTCTTAGTCCCTTGAGCCTCTCAGGGCCTTGATTTTGTTATCTCTAGATTGGGACCCTTTTTGGTGTCTGTGCCCCAAGTTTTTAGGACTTGGGACTAAGACATCACCTATGGCATCTTAGTCCTCCTTGAGTCATTTTCGAGATTTAATTTCAAATTCTAGTGGGATTTAGTCTCCTTTATTCAATGAATTTGTAATGCCCCTCCGTATTCACCTCTCTGGGCATTTAGGATAAGTTTGCTCGATAATTGTTGATTTTGGGTCTAGGTAACTATTTTAGCTTTTGGTTTATTTAATTGATAAATAAATTATTTTAATTATTTTATGCCTTAAAATGAATTATTGCGTAAATGGGGTACTTTGATTAATGAATCAATTTTGTGAGACATAGGTAAATAGTTTATTAGTTAATTAAATAAATGCCTAGATATATGTTATAATTATATAAACAAATATACATACTTGTATAAATAATTGTGTTGACATTTATTACACCCTTCTAATTAAATGTTGTGGCAAACTATTAATTTTCTGGTAAATAGATTCCTGCCACGGATTTGCAAGGTAGGGATGATTTTAATTGTTCACCAAATTTAGTGGTGCATGTGCATGAAAAGTGTAACGGATATGCATGAGAATGGGATTTTTCTTAACTCCTCCAAAAACAAGCGCAGGGAGTGAGAGTTTTCCTCCTTAATTTTTGGTTGCGGTTGCCTTGCATGGGGGGCTCCACTTGTTGTAATACACTTTTTCTTCTTGCATGTAGGTAACCATATGGGGGGTTTTCTGGTATGGATTCGTTAAAAAAATAAAATAGATATATCTTTTGGCTTCTGCGAGTAGGGTCAGCATGGAAGCCCAGTTAGATCTTCCATAGAATTGTAAGGATATTTGACCTATACAAAATAGCTAGGGCAAAGCAAAATAAAAAAAACTGAGAGGACCGAACGCCTACCAAAGTCATTGATGGAGTCCTAGAGACAAAAGCGCTAGATTTTGTGTCTCAGAATTTAAAAGGGAACGAGTACTTGTGGTGTTTTCTGGACGCTAGCTCCATCGAATTCAGACTACTACATATCCCGTTAAATGAACTTACCTGCCAAGTAAGTGGTGTTCCTCATATATCAATTTTTAAATGGATGCTATTTTCTTATTTCTTTTGTATATTCTCTTCAAAGCTTAAGATCAATGACTAATATGTTAATTTAAATCGAGTATTGTGAGCCTTTTTACTAAAAGTGTTGAAATCCTTTCATCTGAGAACATCACAAGCGTTTGCTTTGAAAATATCATGCCATACTCATTTTTGCATAATTATCATAATACCATGCTCTGTTTGGCCTATTTGATGATATGTCCCTGATGGTTATCACATATGGCTTTTGAACTCTTTTGTAGTGTTTGTGGGCATGGAAATTGTTATAAAATATTTGATTTGAAGTTATTGATTTGAAGTTATTGCAAGCCATTTGCTTGAAAGTATCACCACTCCAAGCTCTTTGTTTCAAAATTATCATGTTGAATTCAGTTTTTCATAATGATAGAAATGCCTTGATTTGTTCGGGCAATTTTTTTGGGATTTGGATTCAGAATTGTTTGGTATTTATGGGATTTAAAATTGTTATAAGAAAGTTGATTTGAAAGTAGTGTGTGATTGATATTGTCACAATTCTTTTGACTGAAAATACTGCAAGTCTTCACAACTATCACACGTACTCAATTTTGCATAATGATGGCAGTCAATTGCTTGTTCAGCCAATTTGTGGTTATTTGCCTGATAGTTATTGTGGGAGGCCTTGGAATTGTTGTCTACCATTTCTGGGTGTGAAAACTATAAGCCTTTTGCTTCAAAGCATTTGAAATTCAATTTAAAAATGTTGTAAGCCTCTTGTTTGAAAATATCTCATCTGACTCAAATTGGCATAATAAAAAAATGCATCATAGATCTCCATCCGCCTTGCATTTTTTATCAATATCAATATAAATGTCTGTGCAAACTTTAAAATGCTTGTTTTGTGATGCGGCTAGTGTTGGTATTCATCTTATAAGGCCATCATAGAGTTTGTCGCACTATTTTCCTTCTACAAAATTCACTTAATCTACCTGTCTTAGCTGCGGCACTTGAAACATAATAGGAAGCTTAAAGGTTTAAATATCCCCCTGATTTTATTGTCAATCTGTTTCAGCCACGCATTTAAACTTAATAGAATGATGTAGAGGTTTTAAATAATCTCTCTGATTTCAATATTAACCAGACTCAGCCGCAAACACTTGAACATAAAAAGGAAGTTTAAAAGTTTAAATAACCTGCTTGATTCTGTTGACAATCTATCATAGTTGCAGCACTTGAAAATAAAACATTGTCAATGTCTAAGTTAATATGTAACTTTCCATCGATCACAGTGAAGTTTAGATTCCAACCATCAAACTTGAGCATGTCTCTGGAAACTCTCCACCAAACTGAAACATGCGTCAAGTTCTATAAATTAAAAGTTGTACATTATTTCTCCTTCTCTTAAGTCGTGTATTTGCATCTCAACTTTCTTCTGCCCTACAGTCTTGAGAATAACAGTTGGGATTTGACAATAATAAATGCATCAAGAGAGCAGTGTATCCAATTTCCATTATTCACCTTCTAATATACTTGGCAACTTTGTCCACCGAGTTACAGCAATTAGAGTAAGAATGGAGTGTCTGAGAACTAAATAACCTCCACAGAAACCATTGGCAACCCATTCTGACTGAAGCTGTTAGACTTTACCGAGGTGTAGTAAATTAAACCGATATCTCTCTACGCATCCATTGGAAAACTATGCTGCGCAAGCATTATAAAATTTGAGAGGTATTGGGTTAATTAATGCTCATGGCTTAGTTAGCATCCTGTCACAACAGCAACACCTAAACATAGAAGACTGTAGAGGTATAAATAGTGTTCATGTTTTGATGGCAACCTAACGCATCTGTTGTACTTGAAAATAGAATGTTGTATAGATTTAAATAAATTCTCTGATTCAATTTGCAACCTGTCATAGCGGCGCTCTTGAACATGGAAATGGTAGGGGATTAAAGATGTCGTGTTGAAGAATTTTTCTCTCTCTCTTAACATATTTATCTTATCTTTGACTTGATCCTTGATCAAAGGACCTTTCCATCTTGCTGGCAAAGAAGTACTCTGACAAAGATTCTAACACAATGTTGAGCAAAACCTTAGGTATAAAGGAGAGACGAACTTGTAATTTAATGAAATGAAAGATTAGCACATAGAATGATTGATTTAATCTTTCATTGTCTATTGGAGAGATGACTTTGATGTGTGAATTTTAGAGTTGTTAGCTAGAGAATGTTAATAGTACTTTAATTGATGGTGATTGTTATAATATTGTTTTGGATAATCTTTTATAATTTATCTCCTTGTTGTAAAGGATGACTTTGTTGGCTTTATTCCGATGTGTGCTCTCTTGAGTTATTTGAAACTTGTTCATTGAAATCGTGTGGAGTATGAGTAATGTGTTTTGTGAGTGTTTTTGGTGTCTTGATAATGAGGGCTATGTAATGTAATAATGAATGTAGTAGTTTTGAAATGTGATTCCCTTGATGTCTGAGTGAACTTTAGTTGATTTCAATGGTGCCTTGTTGATTGGTCTCTATCTCAGGATAAATTTGTTAATGTTGGGATTCTGTGTTGGTTGGTTAATTAAGTGGGACTTTGTTTGGAAGTGTGGGCTTTCTCTTGAGTTAATCTGGGTTTTGAGGGGTTTTATCATTTTAATTTGTGTTGGAACATTTGGAATCTCATTATTATGTTGAGAAACACCCTCATTTGTGAGAGTTTTGGATAATTAAGCTCTTTGGGATCACGAGGAGAGGAGAAAGTGATTTCATAATTGGTTTGATGCGACTCTTGTGGACTATATGGATAACATGTTTGATTTAATTGGTGGGTATTAGCATTACTGCGTGGATGTTGTGTTACTATGTGGTTCTTTGCGTGAGGGATGGTACACCTCATTTATTCATTTACTAAGTTAGTCGTGTGTACATTGCTGGTGACACCCCATTGAGACCAGTAGAATTTTTGGTTGGCAGTAGGGAGAGTGAGAGAAACTTCTAATGGGGCTGGGACCGAAAAGAGTCCCGAGGGTAGCTTCAAGTACTGAGGTTTTGTCATCAAGTGAAAACATTAATAATTAATGAGGGGTTTTGGGTATAGCACACTTTAACAGAAATTATAAGTAGAGATGCCCTCATGCAGGCTCGAGTACTTGTATGGGCTTAGGAGATTGAGGTTGAGCCTGGAATGGAGAAAAATCATTTGTATCCCTGCTCGAGATAATCCGGTCGCCATTGGATTGCATGTGGGGCGAGGGTTTAAACTAAAGTCACTAGAGATGAAAACAAGTTGGGGGCCGGGGCCTAGGAATATTCGCCAGGGTAACCCATGCATCATTGCGATGACACTCTTCCCTAAACAACTATGTTTGTTTTTGTTTCCCTTTATGTTATTCTTGGGCCTCTGGAAGCACTTGTTGGCATTGTATGTTGATGTTTATATGGTTATTCCTTATGTTGGACACATCTTGTGTTGATTATATTCTGTGCTGAGATTGCCTTATGTTATTGTGAATCTTGTTGTGAAGTCTTGTATCCTTGTCTTGTATGATGGTTTAGTTGGGGTTCCTTCTTGTCATCTCTTAGCATGGGGGGTGGGCCTTCGGGTCCACGTGGTTGGGTGGAATGTGCTATGCACCCCATTGGGTCCCCAGTCATCGATCGTGAAGTGCAAAATTGTACCTTGCAGTGACTCCTGAGTTGATCCAGAGTAGAATCCAGTATTGCAGTTTTGTTCTCCTTCATTTCAAATGTAACATTCCATTATATTGTATCTTTTCCATTCTTGTTGGGGAAGCGGCATTGCTTAATATTGTAACCCTTGATTAATGTGTTTGATCATGTTCATAATATCCTGTGAAATTCTTGGTGTATACTTACTTTTAAGTGTGATGTAATTATGTTGTTGTAAAAAGTAATGCAGTCTTGTAAACCTGAGGGATTTGTTATATGAAGTTCATGTTTAGATTTCATATCATGTGTTATATGATTATGATGTATGTTAGTACTTTTAAAAAAAATTGGTGCCATAAATGTTATATTTATTAGTGTCCTTTGGGGTTGCTTGGCGGGGCATTACAGTTGGTATTAGAGCATAGGTTCGCACATTGGGGCACTATGAGCTCATTGTGTTGACCTAGTTGCTCATACTCGTAAAGGTATGTCAGTCTGTTTGTGTAGTCTATACTTGGTTGCCCTAGTTTGTCTCTGGGTGATGTAGGTTCTATGGTGCAGAAATCCGGTGGAAAGGATAGGACCCTCGGTGTAGTGCGCAATGCACCGATATCCTTCCTACTGGAAATGCATTTTGGAACTCTTGTGTTACCTTTGAGTTGCTTTGTGGTGTCTCTGGTGTGAGGTGAATTTGAGTATGTATGTGGTGTATGTGTGTTAAATTTGAAAATTATGTGTGTTTTGAAGTGATAATTATGTTTCTGTTTCTGAAAAGGCCATAAATTATGATCTTGTGACACGTATATTGTGAGATTTAGCATTGAGTAATGAATAGAAAGTAGTACATGATGTTTAAATGAATAAGTTTAACCAGAAATGTCTATCTTGGCAATGAATTAGCAGGAATGACTGGCGCTAATGTGTTATGTTTCCATCTTAGTTTATGATTTTCAGGTAGTCGGCTTCGAATCTTGATGATGAAGGTAATTAATTGGTTATGTTTAACATGTGGATTTAATGCTATGGTTGCATCTAATTAGTAATTATTATTGATGATTATTTATGATGTATCACTAATTGTAGAGTGTTAGAAGGACGATGTCGTATCACTCATTCATGAGAGGCATACGACACGACAATTTCGTCTACACTAGGTTGATTTGATATATATATATATATATGGTGTACACAATGTTTTCTCTTATGCAGGTTGCAGGTAGTAAGCCTCGATTCCACCTGCTCTGCAGGACTGGGCGAGCCTCATGAAACCCAATGGGAATAATGTGGAAAAATAGAGCTGATAAGAAGGTTTCCCAACTTTTCCATCATCCTCGATGAGAATATGTACCCCCTCTGTGTAACCCAGTCGGTATGGATTTTGTGTTTTGTCAATTGTTTTGGTTGTTCTTCCGCTTTTTGGATTGTGTTGTCATGTTGATATCATGATTATAATGTTTAACTTGTGATGACATGTCGATGGTCGTTTTCATATTCTTTTACTTGAACTTTGACGACTCTTATAATTGTGTATGCTTTATCAACCCTTGCGACTTCCAGGAGTAAGTCGAAGCCTAGGGGGGGAGGATGTAATGCCCCTCCGTATTCACCTCTCTGGGCATTTAGGATAAGTTTGCTTGATAATTGTTGATTTTGGGTCTAGGTAACTATTTTAGTATTTGGTTTGTTTAATTGATAAATAAATTCTTTTAATTATTTTATGCCTTAAAATGAATTATTGCGTAAACGGGGCACTTTGATTAATGAATCAATTTTGTGAGACATAGGTAAATAGTTTATTAGTTAATTAAATAAATGCCTAGATATATGTTATAATTATATAAACAAATATACATACTTGTATAAATAATTGTGTTGACATTTATTACACCCTTCTAATTAAACGTTGTGGAAAAATATTAATTTTCTGGTAAATAGATTCCTACCACGGATTTGCAAGGTAGGGATGATTTTAATTGTTCACCAAATTTAGTGGTGCATGTGCATGAAAAGTGTAACGGATATGCATGAGAATGGAATTTTTCTTAACTCCTCTAGAAACAGGCGCAGGGAATGAGAGTTTTCCTCCTTAATTTTTGGTTGCGGTTGCCTTGCATGGGGGGCTCCACTTGTTGTAATACACTTTTTCTTCTTGCATGTAGGTAACGATATGGGGGGTTTTTGGTATGGATTTGTTAATAAAAAAAATAGATATATCTTTTGGCTTCTACGAGTAGGGTCAGCATGGAAGCCCAGTTAGATCTTCCATAGAATTGTAAGGATATTCGACTTATACACAATAGCTAGGGCAAAGAAAAATAAAAAAAACTGAGAGGACCGAACGCCTACCGAAGTCATTGATGGAGTCCTAGAGACAAAAGCGCTAGATTTTGTGTCTCATAATTTAAAAGGGAACGAGTACTTGTGGTGTTTTTTGGATGCTAGCTCCATCGAATTCAGACTACTACATATCCTGCTAAATGAACTTACCTATCAAGTAAGTGGTGTTCTTCATATATCAATTTTTAAATGGATGCTATTTTCTTATTTCTTTTGTATATTCTCTTCAAAGCTTAAGATCAGTGACTAATATGTTAATTTAAATCGAGTATTGTGAGCCTTTTGACTAAAAGTGTTGAAAGCCTTTCATCTGAGAACATCGCAAGCGTTTGCTATGAAAATATCATGCCATACTCATTTTTGCATAATTATCATAATACCATGCTCTGTTTGGCCTATTTGATGATATGTCCCTGATGGTTATCACGTATGGCTTTTGAACTCTTTTGTAGTGTTTGTGGGCATGGAAATTGTTATAAAATATTTGATTTGAAGTTATTGATTTGAAGTTATTGCAAGCCATTTGGTTGAAAGTATCACCACTCCAATCCCTTTGTTTCGAAATTATCATGCTGAATTAAGTTTTCATAATGATAGCAATGCCTTGATTTGTTCGGGCGATTTTTTTTGGGATTTGGATTCAGAATTGTTTGGTATTTATGGGATTTAAAATTGTTATAAGAAAGTTGATTTGAAAGTAGTGTGTGATTGATATTGTCCCAAATCTTTTGACTGAAAATACTGCAAGTCTTCACAACTATCACACGTACTCAATTTTGCATAATGATAGCAGTCAATTGCTTGTTCAGCCGATTTGTGGTTATGTGCCTGATAGTTATTGTGGGAGGCCTTGGAATTGTTGTCTACCATTTCTGGGTGTGAAAACTATAAGCCTTTTGCTTCAAAGCATTTGAAATTCAATTTAAAAATGTTGTAAGCCTCTTGTTTGAAAATATCTCATCTGACTCAAATTGGCATAATGAAAAAAAATGCATCATAGATCTCCTTCCGCCTTGCATTTTTGATCAATATCAATATAAATGTCTGTGCAAACTTTAAAATGCTTGTTTTGTGATGCGGCTAGTGTTGGTCTTCATCTTATAAGGCCATCATAGAGTTTGTCCCACTATTTTCCTTCTGCAAAATTCACTTAATCTACCTGTCTTAGATGCGGCACTTGAATCATAATAGGAAGCTTAAAGGTTTAAATATCCCCCTGATTTTATTGTCAATCTGTTTCAGCCGCGTATTCTAACTTAATAGAATGATGTAGAGGTTTTAAATAATCTCTCTGATTTTAATATTAACCAGACTCAGGCGCAAACACTTGAACATAAAAAGGAAGTTTAAAAGTTTAAATAGCCTGCTTGATTCTGTTGACAATCTATCGTAGTTGCAGCACTTGAAAATAAAACATTGTCAATGTCTAAGTTAATATGTAACTTTCCATCGATCACAGTGAAGTTTAGATTCCAACCATCAAACTTGAGCATGTCTCTGGAAACTCTCCACCAAACTGAAATGCATCAAGTTCTATAAATTAAAAGTTGTACATTGTTTCTCCTTCTCTTAAGTTGTGTATTTGCATCTCAACTTTCTTCTGCCCTACAGTCTTGAGAATAACAGTTGGGATTTGACAATAATAAATGCATCAAGAGAGCAGTGTATCCAAATTCCAATATTCACCTTCTAATATACTTGGCAACCTGTCACAGTTACAACAATTAGAGTAGAGGCAGTGTATAGAACTAAATAACCTCCCTGAAACCATTGGCAACCCGTTACAGCTGCAACTGTTAGACTTGCAAAGGTGTAGTAAATTAAATAATCTCTCTCTGCATCCATTGGAAAACTATCTCTGCTGCAACGTATAAACTTTGAAGGGTATTTAAGGTTAATTAATGCTCCTGTAACCGTTGGCATCATGTCACAACAACAACACCTAAACATAGAAGACTGTAGAGGTATAAATAGTGTTCCTGTTTTTGTTGGCAGCCTAACACATCTGCTGTACTTGAAAATAGAATGCTGTATAGATTTAAATAAATTCTCTGATTCAATTTGCAACCTATTATAGTGGCGCACTTGAACATGGAAATGGTAGGGGATTAAAGATGTCGTGTTGAATATTTTTTTCTCTCTCTCTTAACCTATTTATCTTATCTTTGACCTGATCCTTGATCAAACAACCTTTCAATCTTGCTGGCAAAGAAGTACTCTGACAAAGATTCTAACACAATGTTGAGCAAAACCTTAGGTATAAAGGAGAGATGAACTTGTAATTTAATTAAATGAAAGATTATCACATAGAATGATTGATTTAATCCTTCATTGTCTATTGGAGAGATGACTTTGATGTGTGAATTTTAGAGTTGTTAGCTAGAGAATGTTAATAGTACTTGTAATTGAAGGTGATTGTTATAATATTGTTTTGGATAATCTTTTATAATTTATCTCCTTGTTGTAGAGGATGACTTTGTTGGCTTTATTCCGATGTGTGCTCTCTTGAGTTACTTGAAACTTGTTCATTGAAATTGTGTGGAGTATAAGTAATGTGTTTTGTGAGTGTTTTTGGTGTCTTGATAATGAGGGCTATGTAATGTAATAATGAATGTAGTAGTTTTGAAATGTGATTCCCTTGATGTCTTAGTGAACTTTAGTTGATTTCAATGGTGCCTTGTTGATTGGTCTCTGTCTCAGGATAAATTTGTTAATGTTGGGATTCTGTGTTGGTTGGTTAATTCTGATGGTTTTGTTTAGATGTGACTTCCTCTTGAGTTAATCTCAGTTTTGAGGGGATTTTATCATTTTAATTTGTGTTGGAACTTATTTGGAATCTCGTATTATGTTGGATTACCCTCATTTGTGAGTTTTTGGATAGTCGCTCTTTTGGGATCCTGAGGAAGGGAGAAAGTGATTTCATAATTGGTTCCCGTCATGACTCTTGTGGACTATGGTCTTTATGTTTGGATTTAATTGGTGGGTATTAGCCTTGCACGTGGATGTTGTGTTACTATGGATTCTTTGCATGGGATGGTACATACCTCATTTGTTGTTTTACTAAGTTGGTCGTATTATTTTGTGCTAGTGGCTTACCCCATTGAGATAGTAGAATTTTAGTTGTGAGTAGGGAGAGTGGCTTCTAATGGGGGCCGGGACCCGGAAGAGGTCCCAGGGTAACTCATTGGAGGTTTATTAATCAAGTGAAAACATTAATAATTAATGAGGGGTTTTGGGTATAATCACACTTTAACAAGATATAAGTGAATGCCTCACTCATGACTCAAGTGCTTGTATGGGCTTGAGATGAGGTGAGAAGGCTTGGAATGGAAAAATCATTGTCTTGTCCCTATAAAAGATAATCGATGCCACATTGGATTGCATGTGGGGCCGGGTTTCGTAAGAGGTCACTAGGGTAACCCAAGTTGGGGGCCGGGGCCTAGGAAGATTCACCAGGGTAACCCATGCATCATTGCGATGACACTCTTCCCTAAACAACTATGTTTGTTTTTGTTTCCCTTTATGTTATTCTTGGGCCTCTGGAAGCACTTGTTGGCATTTGTATGTTGATGTTTATATGGTTATTCCTTATGTTGGACACATCTTGTGTTGATTATATTCTGTGCTGAGATTGCCTTATGTTATTGTGAATCTTGTTGTGAAGTCTTGTATCCTTGTCTTGTATGATGGTTTAGTTGGGGTTCCTTCTTGTCATCCCTTAGCAGGGGGGGTGGGCCTTCGGGTCCACGTGGTTGGGTGGAACGTGCTATGCACCCCATTGGATCCCCAATCATCGATCGTGAAGTGCAAAATTGTACCTTGCAGTGACTCCTGAGTTGATCCAGAGTAGAATCCAGTATTGCAGTTTTGTTCTCCTTCATTTCAAATGTAACATTCCATTATATTGTATCTTTTCCATTCTTGTTGGGAAATGGCATTGTAATATTGTAACCCTTGATTAATGTGTTGATCATGTTCATAATATCTAATGATTACTGGTGTATACTTACTTTTCATGTGATGTAATTATGTTGTTGTAAAAAGTAATGCAGTCTTGTAAACCTGAGGGATTTGTTATATGAAGTTCATGTTTAGATTTCATATCATGTGTTATATGATTATGATGTATGTTAGTACTTTTAAAAAAAAATTGGTTCCATAAATGTTATATTTATTAGTGTCATTTGGGGTTGCTTGGCGGGGCATTACATAACATCAATTCTAACTCAAGTCAGGTACAAGATTTGGAATCTCTACATACAATAGCACATCCATGCTTATGAACATCAACAGGGAACCCAATGGAGTGCATGACACATTCCACCTGACCATGTGGAACCCTAAGGTCCAACCCCCATGCTAGGAGATGACAATAAGGACTCACTACACAAATAGTCAATCAAACATAGGCTAACATGACTCCAACATACAAAAGTAACAAAAAAAATATAAAGAAACAACCACTACCAAAGGTACAAGAACAGCAAGGGGGAAAACAAACAAGGCATACAAGGTTGCTATAGGGAGGAGTGTCATCACATAGCTTGCTATGAGTTACCCTGGTGTAACTATGGAGAAATATTTAGGTTAGTAGGTTAGTGCATACATAAATCAAACCCAAAGTAAATAATAAAGCACAGAGGGAAAAACATGAAAACAAAGAGAGATATCACCTTGTGTCCTCAACCTCCATGATTGACCTTCACTAGACCTTCTTTATTTGTTTCAATATGAATTTTTCCCTCATATTTTATGTGAACAATCTATGATTATGCCAAGCCCAAATAAAAATGTTCAAGGATTTGATATGAAATGCAATACTATGCAACTATGCAACAA
>VDFB02105785.1:339201354-339313019 GCA_007258455.2 Sequoia sempervirens
TGTGTAGGTAAATTGGTAACAATTTGTTATGAAAGTGTTGGGGTTGAGTGTAATATTGGGTTAAATAACACAGTTGTATTAAGAATATAATGACTAAGTCCGAATTTTTTAAATTGAATTTACATACAAGTAATGTTGTGAACAAGTGAATAACACATATTATTTTCTTGTTATCCATAAACCAATCCTGGACTGTGAATCACATTTAAAAAACTAATAGGGAGAATAAAAGTGGTTAATTTTGTTAAGGAAAGTAAACAATATATTAATTACACTTGAGGGATTCATTTTATTTACCTTTCTTTAAATAAAGAATTAGGAGAAATAAGTAGGATGATTTATTGAATTGTATGGTTTGGAGTGATAAAGTTAATGATTTTTTTAATTAAAATTATTTGAAAAGAATTCAATCAAACAATCTTTTATGTTTTGATATTTTGTGCAACAATGATTTAATTTGTCTAGCATCATTTTGCTCTACCATTTTCAATACAATATAGACCAATTTTTTTAAAGAATATGAAGCCAAACTACAAAATTCTACAAGAGAACAAGAAACAATATAAATTTGCACCTGTTAAAAATACTTTAAAAAAGGATTGATAATGAATGATTTTAAAAAAAAATTATTAGAGACATCCAAGCGGGTTTGTGTAAATAAGTTGAAACATGGATCAACATTCAATTCAACACTTGACTAAGTGCATTCTAGTGTCTCAAGCCTAAAAAAATCAAACTTAAGTAACGGGGGAAGCCTGGATTTGTATGGAACTTCTGCATATATGTACAATTAAACTCACAAGTCTAAAAGCTTGACTAAGAAGTTGTAATCCAAATAAATCCCATGCATCATCACATTGGTGGACTACAAACTACATTTCTCAATTACACTTGCACATCCCAGGGTTGAAGGCCTATAAATCTAGTCTTCAAAATGGTAAAGTAGTAAGGAAAGAAGTCCAAGTTCATATTGAATTTCAACTATAAAATTGCCAATAGGGATCTACATATCCAAAATGAATTATTCATAATGCTTAAGTACAAGAAAATGTTAGAGAAGGAGGGGTTATATAACATCTTGACATATATGCATTTATCATTGAAAGTCCATTTTCCCTCTAAAACGGAAATGTCAAAGATAGACAAGCTAAGAGTAACATATCAATGTGCAAATACAAGTTTGCATGCTCAAGCCCAAATCCACACTTTTTCCAACCATAATGTGATTTGAGGTACATTATGCCCTTACTACCTTAGCTACCCTTACAAATCAATTCACACCTACATAATTTTGATGTGAGAGTATACTAAGGAGGCATTGAAATAATTTTCCAATTTATTCCCAAGAATGACTTCTGGTACCATCAATAAATCTACTAAATTAGAAAATGTTGTAATGAAAATAATCTAAATAGCTAAAATTTGAAACATAATCGACTGTTTCATTTCAATACTATTTCCAGTCCTCTAACATAGTATATGGGTAGCTTGTTTTACTAGTCTTTGATATATATATTTTTCCATGTTCACTTTAATGAAAAAAATATCCGAGCTACTTCTCTAAAAGTATGTGCCCAATATACCAAAAGAATTAGGCCTTTAGAAATTTGACAAGACATAAAATCCTATTTTAGATGAGAAATGAATTTTTATTTCTATATCATTGCTTATCTTTAATGTACAAGACCCTTAATTTATCAAAGTGGAAATAATAGCAACTGGTTGAAGAAATAACTTTTGTAAAAGCAGTATAAACTACATACCACATTGGTAGTCCATTGCATACAAGATAGAATACGAGTGCCAAAAAAATTAAAAAATGATTTCACTTACTCTCCACAAATAAGAAACTTATGTGTGAATCTATTTTCAGTTAGATTCTTTATAACATAACTATACATTAACAAATATAACTTACAATAAAAGAGTCTTGATCAAAATCTAGTTTTCAATATAACTTACTATACCATACCTATACATTAACAGTTAGATGTAGCTGACAAAAAACAAACACTAGGTAAGAATATTTCATAGAGTCTTGAGCAAAATCTAGTTATCAATTGTTGTGTTGCTCACCATTTTCACTACAATTGACGAACTCCATTAAGGCTATTTGGGCTAACCCTACAGTAGAATCCCATAGTATTTCTTCATTGTTTAGTACATATTATTCTCATACTCATCGAGGTAACTAGTTTCATTGTCTTCTCTATCAAATGTCAACATAATATTATGCAAAATACATCACACAATTTAATTTTTTTGGTAGCATTTACAAATTTTGATGGAATTTTTTTGAATTCAACATTTTCCAAACACCTTTTAGCATTCCAAAGGCACATTCAACAACAATATGAGTTGAAGATAGTTTAAAGTTGAATGATCTTTGACTATCTATTGCAGCTCCACTAAAAGGTGTGATTAACCATAGAAGCAATGCATATCCACCATCACAAACAATGTACTCTCTGATATTAGATGAACCAATAGAAATTGTAATTCCATTCAACCTCTCTCCACCTTCACATAACCTATAGAAAGAATAATTTATTAGGAGCCTAGCATCGTTGATAGATCCAGGCCAACCTGTAAACACATCCATGAAACACATATTGCTATCAATAATGGCTTGCAATGACATACTATAGTTGTGTTCACGATCGTACCAATCAGATGAACATTCATTAGCTGGAAGCTTGAAATCAACATGAGTTACATCTATATCCCCACAACAATCTAGAAAACCTTGTTTTTGGTGAAATCCATGCTTTACAAGTTCAAGTGAATGATCACTTGGCCATTGTATGTAGTTTTGAAATCAAACATGCATAACATTAATGAATTTTGGCATAACTCTTGCAAGTATTGACTTTCCATGCCCAAAAATTTCACTTAAATTAATCATAGGCATTCCAGATGATAGTCTTAAAACAACAATAGCCACCTGTTTCTCAATTGAAAGTACCCTACCCTTGATAGATGTTGCTAAAGATAGAGGTATATCACCTTGCTTAAGATCTTCATACAATATTTCACATAGAAATTTAAAAAATTCATATGGTAACCTAAAGATACTACAAAATCATTGGTCATCAAATTTAACTTAAAAAATATAATGGTTCCACCAATCCAAGGAACATGGCTTGATATACCACTCACCACTAACCTTCCCTTCCCATTGAGAAGTAAAAATATCTGAATTGAGGATTACACTTTGTTTCTCACAACACATTGCATAAAACTCCAAATTTGTTTTATCTTCTACCTTATCATCTAAATGATTAGAAGCTTGAGAAGATGTTGTCTTATATTTCTTTAATATGTTTTTAGAGTCTTCAACATCACACCAAACTTGCAATGCTATTTTTTTGTAACACTGCAAGACATTCTAACAATACTCTAGCTCTTTTTCTACTATTTGAATCCATCACCTATGCTACAAAATTAAAACAAATTAATAAAAAATTGTGCTAAAAAAATGAAAGCTAGGTTTCTAATCTAAATATACAATTGAATCACCCAAAAAAGTAAAATATAATATTTTTTTTCTAAAACTAAATGCAATGGAACATAACCGCAATTGAATTTTGTATGCATTCATCTATAAAGAAAGGTAGGGATGTGAGTGATTCAAATTACTAATTAATTCTAGTTTTCATATAGTCCAATGCATTTTTTTCAGATCTAATAAAAAGATAGTCGTGCATGTTTGAGAGTTCAATACCAAATTCACTATTTCTTTTCAGTGCGATGTGTTTGTATATTTTGTATTCAGAATCAATATTTTTAATCAAAGTTACCAAGTTTAAGTTTCCTAGTGTTTAGAGTTTAATTTTCTGAGTGTAGTGTAGTAAAATGCATACCCTTGCATTTTCACACTAGTTTGGGCCCCTTGATTTATTTATGCTTCTTTATGGCTTAGTTGATCCTATTTTATGTCCACAAGCCCTATGAATGGCATATTTTTCTAGTTAATCCCAAAATTCTCTAATGTATAAATGCTAATTTAATGACTCCATCGGTGTGTCCTTGATTTTTAGGTCGAGACTAAAATGCCACCTAGGGCGTCTTAGTCCCTTGAGCCTCTCAGGGCCTTGATTTTGTTATCTCTAGATTGGGACCCTTTTTGGTGTCTGTGCCCCAAGTTTTTAGGACTTGGGACTAAGACATCACCTATGGCATCTTAGTCCTCCTTGAGTCATTTTCGAGATTTAATTTCAAATTCTAGTGGGATTTAGTCTCCTTTATTCAATGAATTTGTAATGCCCCTCCGTATTCACCTCTCTGGGCATTTAGGATAAGTTTGCTCGATAATTGTTGATTTTGGGTCTAGGTAACTATTTTAGCTTTTGGTTTATTTAATTGATAAATAAATTATTTTAATTATTTTATGCCTTAAAATGAATTATTGCGTAAATGGGGTACTTTGATTAATGAATCAATTTTGTGAGACATAGGTAAATAGTTTATTAGTTAATTAAATAAATGCCTAGATATATGTTATAATTATATAAACAAATATACATACTTGTATAAATAATTGTGTTGACATTTATTACACCCTTCTAATTAAATGTTGTGGCAAACTATTAATTTTCTGGTAAATAGATTCCTGCCACGGATTTGCAAGGTAGGGATGATTTTAATTGTTCACCAAATTTAGTGGTGCATGTGCATGAAAAGTGTAACGGATATGCATGAGAATGGGATTTTTCTTAACTCCTCCAAAAACAAGCGCAGGGAGTGAGAGTTTTCCTCCTTAATTTTTGGTTGCGGTTGCCTTGCATGGGGGGCTCCACTTGTTGTAATACACTTTTTCTTCTTGCATGTAGGTAACCATATGGGGGGTTTTCTGGTATGGATTCGTTAAAAAAATAAAATAGATATATCTTTTGGCTTCTGCGAGTAGGGTCAGCATGGAAGCCCAGTTAGATCTTCCATAGAATTGTAAGGATATTTGACCTATACAAAATAGCTAGGGCAAAGCAAAATAAAAAAAACTGAGAGGACCGAACGCCTACCAAAGTCATTGATGGAGTCCTAGAGACAAAAGCGCTAGATTTTGTGTCTCAGAATTTAAAAGGGAACGAGTACTTGTGGTGTTTTCTGGACGCTAGCTCCATCGAATTTAGACTACTACATATCCCGTTAAATGAACTTACCTGCCAAGTAAGTGGTGTTCCTCATATATCAATTTTTAAATGGATGCTATTTTCTTATTTCTTTTGTATATTCTCTTCAAAGCTTAAGATCAATGACTAATATGTTAATTTAAATCGAGTATTGTGAGCCTTTTGACTAAAAGTGTTGAAAGCCTTTCATCTGAGAACATCGCAAGCGTTTGCTATGAAAATATCATGCCATACTCATTTTTGCATAATTATCATAATTCCATACTCTGTTTGGCCTATTTGATGATATGTCCCTGATGGTTATCACGTATGGCTTTTGAACTCTTTTGTAGTGTTTGTGGGCATGGAAATTGTTATAAAATATTTGATTTGAAGTTATTGATTTGAAGTTATTGCAAGCCATTTGCTTGAAAGTATCACCACTCCAAGCCCTTTGTTTCGAAATTATCATGCTGAATTCAGTTTTCATAATGATAACAATGCCTTGATTTGTTCGGGTGATTTTTTTGGGATTTGGATTTAGAATTGTTTGGTATTTATGGGATTTAAAATTGTTATAAGAGAGTTAATTTGAAAGTAGTGTGTGATTGATATTGTCACAATTCTTTTGACTGAAAATATTGCAAATCTTCACAACTATCACACGTACTCAATTTTGCATAATGATGGCAGTCAATTGCTTGTTCAGCCAATTAGTGGTTATGTGTCTGATAATTATTGTGGGAGGCCTTGGAATTGTTGTCTACCATTTCTGGGCGTGAAAACTATAAGCCTTTTGCTTCAAAGCATTTGAAATTCAATTTAAAAATGGTGTAAGCCTCTTGTTTGAAAATATCTCATCTAACTCAAATTGGCATAATAAAAAAATGCATCATAGATCTCCATCCGCCTTGCATTTTTTATCAATATCAATATAAATGTCTGTGCAAACTTTAAAATGCTTGTTTTGTGATGCGACTAGTGTTGGTCTTCATCTTATAAGGCCATCATAGAGTTTGTGCCACTATTTTCCTTCTGCAAAATTCACTTAATCTACCTGTCTTAGCTGCGGCACTTGAAACATAATAGGAAGCTTAAAGGTTTAAATATCCCCCTGATTTTATTGTCAATCTGTTTCAGCCGCGCATTTAAACTTAATAGAATGATGTAGAGGTTTTAAATAATCTCTCTGATTTCAATATTAACCAGACTCAGCCGCAAACACTTGAACATAAAAAGGAAGTTTAAAAGTTTAAATAACCTGCTTGATTCTGTTGACAATCTATCGTAGTTGCAACACTTGAAAATAAAACATTGTCAATGTCTAAGTTAATATGTAACTTTCCATCGATCACAGTGAAGTTTAGATTCCAACCATCAAACTTAAGCACGTCTCTGGAAACTCTCCACCAAACTGAAATGCGTCAAGTTCTATAAATTAAAAGTTGTACATTATTTCTCCTTCTCTTAAGTCGTGTATTTGCATCTCAACTTTCTTCTGCCCTATAGTCTTGAGAATAACAGTTGGGATTTGACAATAATAAATGCATCAAGAGAGTAGTGTATCCAAATTCCAATATTCACCTTCTAATATACTTGGCAACCTGTCACAGTTACAACAATTAGAGTAGAGGCAGTGTACAGAACTAAATAACCTCCCTGAAACCATTGGCAACCCGTTACAGCTGCAACTGTTAGACTTGCAAAGGTGTAGTAAATTAAATAATCTCTCTCTGCATCCATTGGCAAACTATCTCTGCTGCAACGTATAAACTTTGAAGGGTATTTAAGGTTAATTAATGCCCCTGTAACCATTCACATCCTTTCAAAACAACAACACCTAAACATAGAAGACTGTAGAGGTATAAATAGTGTTCCTATTTTTGTTGGCAACCTAACACATCTGTTGTACTTGAAAATAGAATGATGTATAGATTTAAATAAATTCTCTGATTCAATTTGCAACCTGTCATAGCGGCGCACTTGAACATGGAAATGGTAGGGGATTAAAGATGTCGTGTTGAAGATTTGTTCTCTCTCTCTTAACCTATTTATCTTATCTTTGACCTGATCCTTGATCAAACGACCTTTCAATCTTGCTGGCAAAGAAGTACTCTGACAAAGATTTGAACACAATGTTGAGCAAAACCTTAGGTATAAAGGAGAGACAAACTTGTAATTTAATTAAATGAAAGATTAGCACATAGAATGATTGATTTAATCTTTCATTGTCTATTGGAGAGATGACTTTGATGTGTGAATTTTAGAGTTGTTAGCTAGAGAATGTTAATAGTACTTGTAATCGAAGGTGATTGTTATAATATTGTTTTGGATAATCTTTTATAATTTATCTCCTTTTTGTAAAGGATGACTTTGTTGGCTTTATTCCGATGTGTGCTCTCTTGAGTTACTTGAAACTTGTTCATTGAAATCGTGTGGAGTATGAGTAATGTGTTTTGTGAGTGTTTTTGGTGTCTTGATAATGAGGGCTATGTAATGTAATAATGAATGTAGTAGTTTTGAAATGTGATTCCCTTGATGTCTTAGTGAACTTTAGTTGATTTCAATGGTGCCTTGTTGATTGGTCTCTAT
This sequence comes from Sequoia sempervirens, assembly GCA_007258455.2. Taxonomy (NCBI): domain Eukaryota; kingdom Viridiplantae; phylum Streptophyta; class Pinopsida; order Cupressales; family Cupressaceae; genus Sequoia; species Sequoia sempervirens. The sequence goes on from VDFB02105785.1 coordinate 339,209,058, forward strand.
CTCAGAATAAATTTGTTAATGTTGGGATTCTGTGTTGGTTGGTTAATTCTGATGGTTTTGTTTAGATGTGACTTCCTCTTGAGTTAATCTCAGTTTTGAGGGGATTTTATCATTTTAATTTGTGTTGGAACTTATTTGGAATCTCGTATTATGTTGGCTTACCCTCATTTGTGAGTTTTTGGATAGTCGCTCTTTTGGGATCCTGAGGAAGGGAGAATGTGATTTCATAATTGGTTCCTGTCATGACTCTTGTGGACTATGGTCTTTATGTTTGGATTTAATTGGTGGGTATTAGCCTTGCACATGGATGTTGTGTTACTATGGATTCTTTGCATGGGATGGTACATACCTCATTTGTTGTTTTACTGAGTTGGTCTTATTATTTTGTGCTAGTGGCTTACCTCATTGAGATAGTAGAATTTTAGTTGTGAGTAGGGAGAGTGGCTTCTAATGGGGGCTGAGACCCAGAAGAGGTCCCAAGGTAACTCATTGGAGGTTTATTAATCAAGTGAAAACATTAATAATTAATGAGTGGTTTTGGGTATAATCACACTTTAACAAGATATAAGTGAATGCCTCACTCATGACTCAAGTGCTTGTATGGGCTTGAGATGAGTTGAGAAGGCCTAGAATGGTGAAATCATTGTCTTGTCCCTATGAAAGATAATCAATGCCGCATTGGATTGCATGTGGGGCCGGGTTTCGTAAGAGGTCACCAGGGTAACCCAAGTTGGGGGCCGGGGCCTAGGAAGATTTGCCAGGGTAACACATGCATCATTGCGATGACACTCTTCCCTAAACAACTATGTTTGTTTTTGTTTCCCTTTATGTTATTCTTGGGCCTCTGGAAGCACTTGTTGGCATTTGTATGTTGATGTTTATTTGGTTATTCCTTATGTTGGACACATCTTGTGTTGATTATATTCTGTGCTGAGATTGCCTTATGTTATTGTGAATCTTGTTGTGAAGTCTTGTATCCTTGTCTTGTATGATGGTTTAGTTGGGGTTCCTTCTTGTCATCTCTTAGCATGGGGGGTGGGCCTTCGGGTCCACGTGGTTGGGTGGAATGTGCTATGCACCCCATTGGGTCCCTAGTCATCGATCGTGAAGTGAAAAATTGTACCTTGCAGTGACTCCTGAGTTGATCTAGAGTAGAATCCAGTTTGCAGTTTTGTTCTCCTTCATTTCAAATGTAACATTCCATTATATTGTATCTTTTCCATTCTTGTTGGGAAACAACATTGTAATATTGTAACCCTTGATTAATGTGTTGATCATGTTCATAATATCTAATGATTATTGGTGTATACTTACTTTTCGTGTGATGTAATTATGTTGTTGTAAAAAGTAATGCAGTCTTGTAAACCTGAGGGATTTGTTATATGAAGTTCATGTTTAGATTTCATATCATGTGTTATATGATTATGATGTATGTTAGTACTTTTAAAAAAAAATTGGTGCCATAAATGTTATATTTATTTGTGTCCTTTGGGGTTGCTTGGCGGGGCATTACAGAATTCATATGTTGGCTAGGTGTGATATAATTTCAGGATATTAAGCATAGATAAGTATAAATACAAGGTTCCTTGATTCATTCCAACCCAAGTCTTTTGCAAGATCTTTTATCATAGCATAAGGGTATGTGTAGGATCATGATGGGCCAAAAAGTGGCAATATGATGGGTATGTGGCTGACGACCTTTTTTTTACCCAAAATTGATGAAACAAAAAGGGTTTTTAAAGGAGATTCTCAACTTTCCACCAATATAAATTATGCTTTACTTTTAATTTAATAAGTAATTATTATTCATTTTCTATTTGAATTACGACTAAAGTCCTGATTGATAGGCTGATTGAAAAAAATCTATAGCTTTCAAACGGTATCACATTTTTTTAATCCAAAACATGTGTCACATTCTATGCTTTGCATAATATAGGATTAAAAAAATAAAAATTTAATTTTATAAATTTTTGACCAAGTTAAGGTGGTCAGACATACAAGTTTTTCTATTTTTTAAAAGTTGTAATAAAAAATCATAATTAATTATTTACTTGGAAAAAATAACAAAAAAATATGCATCACATCGGGACATGACTCCTCTACTTATATTTAAAATATTATAAAAATATATTATCATTTTATTGTTGTTAGGGTGGTTAGATAGACACCTACTTCTTATTTTTTCCCTAAAATTTAAGTACTATTGCATTGAAATTTCAAATTTTCACCAAATAGATTTTTATTTTAAACTAAAAACCTAGTAGTTTAGAAACTACATTCAATTTTATATAGATTCTATTCTTACATATTTTTGAGATAATATCAATAACTTATTCAAATTTTTATGTCAAGTTTCCTATTTTTTGAATTTTTTGTGACTTAAGGGCCTATTTTTTTCATGATGATCCTTCACATACCCATAACTGAGTTCACAAGAGCATTCAAGAGCATATTCATCAAGCATTTGAAGCCATTTTCATATTCAAGCAACATATCAAAGTGGTTTCTTGCATCATGTCTGTTGCTGTGCTAACATTTGTGATGTAGGGTTTTGATTCAAGCAAATAAATTCAACCACTATCTTTGAAGCATTCAATATCCATATCAATTGCAATCATTACACACAATTTTGTAGAATTCATAAGGGTTTAGTGAGTTGTAGCATTGCATGGTGTTCATTCACCATTTCCTTCATTATCTCTATTTCATTTCAAGGTTTAATTACAAACAAGGGGTTTGACCAAGAAAACCCCATTCACTGACAAACAACCAGTTTTTCCCATCTTGCACATTTGTGAATGTAGATCTAGGTTGTGGAGTTGAAGATCACTTGGAGTGAAAAATTGAAAAATTTGCAAAGTTGCATTACAAATTTGTCATCTTCACGAAAACTCACTTACAAGCCTTATTCAGAAGAACTTCAAAACCTAAGATTGAAAGGGAAGCTTGTTTAGACCTTGGAGCTTAGGATCCTATTCAAAGTTTACAAAAATTGAAAATGGGACTAATACACCATCTTGGGTGTCTTAGTCCTCCTAGGATTGATTTTCAAAGATTTTTAGAGATTTGGTTATGAGATCCAAAGACTCCACATCTGCCCTGAAAAGCAGCATCGAGACTAATACGCCATCTTGGGTGTCCTACTCCAAAACATATTTTTGCAGCCTCTTTGCATTTCCAAAATCCTCATGACATCTCCAGATTCCCCAAGTGCACACATACCATCTCCCTATTGCATAATTTCATCATTTGCATCTTTCATTTAGCTTTCCTTGTTAGTTTTAGGTCATTTTGCATATCATAGCATGTTTTCAAACTTTTTCTTTTCCAAGAATTTTCTTGGTGGTGAAGCCCTTAGAACTTAAGGAACCCTTCCTAGGACCCTCCTAATTGAGAATTGGCTCACCTTGAGAGGTTGTTAGTCAATCTGATTAGGTCTCTTAGAACATTAGTGAATGGTTGAATGAGAAAAGTGTGATATCCCAAAATGATATCCCAAAAAGGTATCCATTTTTCCCCTCCATCATTTTGCTGAACCCAATGCTTTTTATTTTCTGATTTGGAGTCTTTTAAGTCCTTAGATCTATATAGCATTCATTCTTGCATTGCATCTTGCATTAGTGAAAGTGCATCTATGTATATTGCATCTTGCATTAGTGAAATTGCATTTAGGGTTTCCTATATTTGCGTTAGTGAAAAGTGTATATAGGTTGCATATTTACTTTATTGCATCATTTCATTTCATTGAAAAATAAAAAAATACATTGTTCTTCATCTGCATTGCATTCTTATTGCATTCAAAATTGAAAAATTGTATTCAAATATTGCATTCAATTGCTTGTTTCTAGCTACTTTTTCTTGCACTTATTTGCACATTTTTCTATTTTTGATCATCAACATACTACATAGGCAAAGTGTAAACACTATTGACATTCCATAATTCCCTATTTTTTTGCAAAAAACCTCTACTAATACAAAAATGACCTTCCTAGCATCTTAGTCCCTATCATGATTTTTTCTTTAGAAATCTCTCTCTATTGTTGTTGTCTGTTTTAGCCTCTAGAATTTCAGAATCTCATTAGAAGGACCAAGATGCTCTTCCTAGTGTCTTAGTACCTGTTGAATTTGATTCTTAGGTTTTTAGGATCTAAGATTGCTTTTCTATGTTTCTATGGGATAATTTTTGTTTTCTATTTTAGTTTCCAAAATTATTATTCCATTTTATTTCATTTCAAGTGCATTTTTTCAATCTTGCATCATGGACATGTGCTTTGGAAAATTTTGGATGTCCTTGAAATCTTTGGTAGATATGTCCAATTGTGCCTTTGGTAATGAACCTAATGAAATTGAACTCACCCATGCTCACTCAACTCGTAATGCATGTCCTCCTCATGATGTTGACTTCATTGGAGAAGATTATGACAACATGAATTAGTTCATAAATGATTGTCTTGATAAACTTGAAGCTAATGCATCCTTCTATCCTTCCATGAAACAACCAGATCCTCCCACAATACCCCCCCTTGAGATGTTTGGTTACTTACATCCTGAAACTGAAGAAAAAATTGAACCTAAGTTGCCTACAATAGGTTAATCTAGTTCCTCTAAACAAGAAAACACTCAACCCTTCTCTGATAACAAAGTAGCAAACACTACGATCAACCTAGAAGAAATATATGGCAAAGGCTTCACCATCTTGTGCAAACAAGAATGTGACACAAGAAGTGAACATGACATTCATCAACTCTTAGAGAAAAAATAAACCGATGACAACACAAAAGGATTAGGATACCAAGATCCCTCTTATAATGAAAATATTCCTAGAGAATATCTAAGGCTCTGAAGTGATGGTACAATAATCTTGGATTCTCCCCCTAACTTGAATATCCTTCTTCCTAAAGAACAACGAATAGATCATAAAAATAACAAGGATAAAGATATAATAATCTCAGGACCTCCTACCCTAACCCCATCTATAGAAGTTGTTGAATCTATCCAACACAAAAGACCATATAAATTACAAAAGTTGCAACCTCTTTGTCCACCACCTGAAAGTTAAAGAAAATTACAAACCCTTCTCAACCAAGGGTTAATATTATTACCACCTATGAACTAACTTGTGCTATATCCTAAATATGCAAAAGTGCCACATTGTGCATATCATCTGATCCTTGGACATACTACTGATAAGTGTCATGTATTAAGAAAAATATTGAGCAAGTATCACTTTGATGGAAATACTTTCTCTCCAATGATCACATAGCATATTTTATGCCCCTTTTCTCATGTAATGGTTGTAGAATACTCTATTCTCACTATTACATGGCCTTTCCCATCACCTACCTTGGCCCATTCTCTTCTTGCACTAAGTGGGGACAAGAATTTGTTGGCCTTGCCCTAGTAAGGAATTTTTTGTTATGTTTGATGTTTCTCTCTCTCTATGTGCATTCCTCTATTTTTACCTTCATTCTTCTATATGTCATACACTTTTTCCTTTTGATTAATCTTTTATCTTTTCCTTTCATTTTTGTTTCTTGTGTTTTCCTTTTGGGGATGACACAAGGCATCAATACATTTGTGTCTCCTTCATATTGACTAAGAATATTTTTCATTATCTTTTCTTTTCCTTTCATTTTTCTTTTCTTTTCCTTTTGGAGATGACACAAGGTGTCGAGACACCCTATGTCTCTTCCATGTTGACCCAAAAGGCTATTTCTTTTCTTTTTTTTCACTCTCTTTGTGTCATTTCTTCTAGTTATGTGCATTTGGGGAATAATGATAGTTCCAAGCTCTCTAATATCATTGCAACAAATAACATACTGACCCCAAATCCATAGATCCCTTATGTGTTTTCATTTTGGGGGCAACTCCTTTATTTTCCTTTTCTCTTGCATGACGTAGCTTTACTTGGAAATAGATGACTTGGAATAGGGATTTCCAAGTTGGCTCTTATGTCTTCCTTCTTGATTGCATTTTCATTTTTGCTACTTTAAAGTAATTGCTTACAACATGGTGTTAGAAATTCCTTTTAAAGTGGGGGCATACATTGGCATTATTTTGGATTAATTTCATTTGATTTTTTTTCCTTTTCATGCTCCTTGTGATTTTATTTCTTTATTTGATGTGTTTTTCCTCTTGGCAGTGTCTTTGGGGTTGACTTCCTCTGAGAGCATGATATGCCCTTGTCTTCTCTTGGAAACATTAGATACAATGTCCCCCAGGATGAGACCTAGCAGTTGTTCTCTCTTGGAAACAAGATGATACCCTTTTGCGCTTGTCCTCTCTTAGAAGCATAGGGTATGATGTTCCCTAGGATGAGACCTTGTATTTATCCTCTCTTAGAGATGATAAGCACAATTAACCCTAAGAGTAAGACCTCACATGTCATACTAAGTAAAATCCCTTTCAACATCCCTCTTTCTTGTTTTCTTTTCTTTTCCTTTCTTGTCCTTATTAAAGTCATGGAGGTATGGATTTGATATAGACCACCTTGGGGCTCACTTAGTGAACACCTATCTTCACTAGCCCATGTAAGCATGCTTTTTTGTGCCTTATTAAAGTCCTGGAGGTATGGGTTTGATATGGTCCCTTAGGGCTCACCTAGTGGACACCTAGCTCCAACTAGCCCTTGTGAGAGTGCATTTTGTTTGCATAGTGGACAATGCGTTCCACTTGTAAACCTCTTTTTGGACAAATAGCCTAGACCTAGTCCACCACATTGGATGGCAAGTTGAAGCTTGATCCACTGTAGTTTTTCCTTTTCCTTTTTCTTACCTTTGATGGTGTATGTTTGCAATTTGGTTATGACTTCATATATCATCCACAAGCATGTTCCTTTGTGATTATGTTGTTTTTTCCACAAGATCTTGATCCTGGGGGCTTGGCCACCCTCTTGATCATTTTCATCCTATCTTACTAAAATTTGTACATTTGAACCCCTCTTGATTGTGTGGTTGGCTACTTTAGTGTGAATTTGAAGCAAGTTAAACCTCTCACTAAAGTGGGGGCTAAATGTAGTGTAGTAAAATGCATGTATCCTTGCATTTTCACACTTATTTGGGCTTGCCTTGCTTTATTTATGCTTCTTTATGGCTTAATTGGTCCTATTTTATGTCCAAAAGCTTTATGAATGACATATTTTTTTGCTTAATCTCGACATTCTCCAATGTATAAATGTTAATTTAATGAATCCATTAGTGTGTCCCTAATTTTTTGGTTGGTACTAAAATGCCACCTAGGGCATGTTAGTCCCCCAAGGCTCTTGACACCCTAATTTTGGTATCTCTTGATTGGGCCCCTTTTTGGTGTCTGTGCCCAAAGTTTTTAGGACTTGGGACTAAGATGTCACCCAGGGCATCTTAGTCCTCCTTGAGTCATTTTCAAGATTTAATTTCAAATTCTACCAGTATTTAGCCTCCTTTATTTAATGAATTCATATGTCATCTTGGTGTGATATAATTTCAGGATATTAAGCATAGATAAGTATAAATACAAGGTTCCTTGATTCATTTCAACCCAAGTCTTTTGTGAGATATTTTATCATAGCATAATTGAGTTCATAAGAGCATTGAAGAGCAGATTCATCAAGCATTTCAAGCCATTTTTAGATTCAAGCATCATATCAAAGTGATTTCTTGCATTATGTGTGTTGTTGTGCTTACATTTGTGATGTAGGGTTTTGATTCAAGTAAAAAAATTCAAGTACTATCTTTCAAGAATTCAAGATCCATATCCATTGGATCCATTTCACACAAGTTTGTAAACTTCATAAGGGTTTGGTGAGTTGTCACATTGCATGTTGTTCATTCACCATTTCCTTCATTATCTCTATTTCATTTCAATTAATTAACAAGGGGTTTGACCTTGAGGCAAACCCCCATTCACTAACAAAAAAAAAGTTTTCCCCATCTTGTACATTTGTGATTGCAAATCTAGGTTGTGGACTTGAAAATCACTTAGAGTGTAAAAGTGCATTGCAAAGTTGTCATCTTAACATAAACTCACTTACAGGCCTTATTCAGAAGTTTCAAAATCTGATGCTGGAAGGGAAGCTTGTACAGAACTTGGAGCTCAGGATCTTGTTCAGAGTTTGCAAAAATTTAAAATAGGAATAATACGTCATCTTGGGAATCTTAGTGCTCCTAGGCTCAATTTTTAGAGATTCGATTATGAGATTCGAAGACTTTGCATCTACCCCAAAAAAAACAACAGGACTAATATGCCATCTTGGGAATCTTAGTCATCCACAATATATGTTCACAGTCTCTTTCCATTCCTAGAATCCTCACGGCATCTCCAGATTCCCCAGGTGCACACATACTATATAAGAGAAAATTTGCACCCTAGGTGCAATTCGCCTTTTTGCCTTATTACACTTTAGAAAAATTAAGTTGAAGGATTAATTTAATTAAGCTCATCGATGGAACTCCACTTGGAGCCTATTTTGTGTGTCGGTGGAGGCATTTCTATTGGAGACACTTGCACGACGCACAGGCGTCCACCTAACATGCTTGTCCCTAGTAGATTCCTACGACTGAGCCAACAGAGGCGTTACTCTTCCCATTCATAGTAAAGTTGTAATGCCTCCTTCGGCCACCCGACCTGAATATGGTTGTTTCTTTCCCCATTCCTTCATATTCAAGCCTTTGAAGTTGCTTTAGAGGTTGGAAAAAGGTTGGATAGAGGTGGGAAGAATTCTTGAACAAACTTGGCTCTCATACTCTCACTCTCACAAGCTCACTTCCAAGCATTCCAAACATTCGATAGCATCAACATCACACTCCACCACATTGGTAGAGAAGGTTTGGGACCACACCATTGCAACAGAGGCTTGAGTTCCTATCATTTCTCCCCTGAGTAGCCTTGAGTGCTCTTGGTGGAGGTGGTAATCTTCCCTCTCCTCTCCTCTATCACTTGGTTGAGTAGCATAGTGCTGCTTTTGTAGTGCTTGTGTTTCATCACACCTAAATGGGGATCTGACTGAGGTAGAACCCTATACATCCACCCCCAACATTCTCTTTCTTAATATGTGTAGGGGGGTGCACTTTTGAGGAGCTAGCTGGCGAACAGGGTCTTCTACCAGATCGTCTTCATCACCTTGGCTTTGGTATATTTTCTCTATCAACTTCATTTATAATTTTCATATTTCATAGTGTTATTTTTCCCTCCTAAAAGTAGTTAATCTAGGCTGATAAGTCAGCTTGGTGTGCTTAACCTCATCTTAGCTGTTGTCTAGCTGTATGGACTACACCACGTTTCTGAGATGCTAGCGCACCTCGCTGTCATCCAAATTCTGCACTAACATCCTCAGGTAGAGAGATATTTAAGGCCCAGGAATGGACCTAAAGATTGACTCACCTAGGCCCACATTGAAACTTGGATTGCAGAGTGATTCTAGGACCCTAAAAGTCCTCATCATTCTCATCCTGATACCCTAAATGTACACTTAACTAAGGTAAGTTAGGGTAGCCTCTATGGTCTTGACCCTCCATGACCTGGGGTCTTGCATGTTGTGGTCCCCCTCTCTTACACATACCATCCCCCTATTGCATAATTTCATCATTTGCATCTTTTATTTAGCTTGGATTTTTAGTTTTAGGTCATTTTGCATATCACAACGTGTTTTCAAATATTTTCTTTTCCAAGCATTTTCTTGGTGGTGAACCCCTTAGAACTTAAGAAACCCTTCCTAGGACCCTCCTAATTGAGAATTGGCTCACCTTGAGATGTTGTTAGTCAATCCAATTAGGACTCTTAGGAGTGAATGGTTGAATGAGAAAATTGTGATATATCCCAAAAAGGTATCTATTTTTCCCCTCCATCACTGAGTTCAAAATATGCTTACAATAGTCTAAAAATTTAACTTGTGGAAGCTTGTAGTAATCTTTACTTTATTCATAACATTAGTACATGAAATTTAACCTACAAATCAATCCTGATCTCAAACACAAATCCTTTATGTGAGTCCAACATACTTGGTAACCCATGTAACATATAACATATAACATCTATTTTATTTTCTCTCAAATTAATATTGTATTTTACAACCAAGAGTCTAATAATAAATATAAATATCCCAATATTTACTTGTAATCACACTTCAACAAATATCATCTGATTGCATGGTTTATATCTAGTCAAAGAGCCCTTGTTGATATTTTAGATGTCAAGACTAAATTATATATAGCATGTCAATTCCCACTCAACAGTGCATGCATCTTAAATCTTCAATAGAAGAAGAAATAAACTTAACAAAAAAATTGTAATACAAGTCATGACCTAACCTCTATGACCTAGAAATTAGACAATTCTACAAAAGGTAAACTGATACAGCTGTTCAGGAAAAATCAGTCTTGTATGCAATAATGTGGCTATGTAAAGCTCGAAAAAAAGTAGTGAGCTCTTATTTTCTCATTATAATGTTGTATATGATCCTGAATGTAGATCCCCATTGTGTTATATCCCTTACAAATTTATGACACTATTATGTTACAGGATGCACCTGACAAGCAGAGTATTTGTGGGTAGCGTGGTTAAACATAATGGGTTTCTCCACTGAAGCCCTTGGACATTTCCATTTCAATATATACAAGCTTTATATTGCTTAGTATTTCCAGACCATGGGTCATACCACAATATTAGTTTACAAATTTTTGGCCAAACTAGACAATGAACTGATATTTTCTAACTAAATCTTCACTTTCAGGCACCTATAGCGGCTAAACCATGAGGAATTTGAAGATTCAATGCAAACTAGTGATTTGTGACATTTTTTTCTATTGATTCTAAATATTATTTTTTGATTTTTTTTGGAATCAAATTACACTTCTTTCTCCATCTCCTTCGAAAACGAGTTTTTTTTTTTTTTTAGAACACCATTTTTAAGGAGTGATGCTCACTGTATACAACATAACTTTTTATCCATGAAGGATAAATTTTTATTTTTACTTTGAATTTAGATTTGTAGCAAAGATATCTATTACATGGACATGGTTTCATAACATTTCATTGAATATTTTTTCCTTAATCAAGTTTCAAAGTCAAACCAATTACAATTCAGACATAGGAAGACTATATACAACATAACTTTTTTTGTATGTGGTCGATTCCACAAAAGGATATAAAAGTCATGGAAAATCCTAACCTAGGAATTAGACATTCCAGTAGGTGACTAACATCTTCTTATGGTTATTCATTTACCTTGTCAAACTAGGGAATGTATACTTGAAATGGAGCGGCACTGTATGTGCACTAAGAACTAGTTTCAGTCACAATTTACCAGAAATAAATGCTTGGAAGGAATTCTTCTTATGCTGCAAGAATGTAATGTAAAGTCTTCTTAACTTAAGCATAACTTAATCAAAGCAGAAATCATGACAACTATTACTAAGAAACAAACTATGAACTGGTCTTATCCTGCAAGAACAAACACAGGGATGGATTCATGATGCTGTAGGAACAATATAAGACTAAGTTTGCACTGAAACCTTCAAGAATGAAATCTAACTTATAATCAACAGGAGATAAAGAAATAACTACAAATACTCACTAAGTGGGCCCCCTTAGCAAGCATCAACTAGTTTATGTAAGAATTGAACTCAAAACTTCATCAACTTTTATTCATGAACTTGGAATCATATATATTGATTGTTCTGCTCATAAGAAAACTAACACAAATCACTATTTCTCATTATAATACTAACTTTTTCACACTCTATTGCTCACTCATGCAGGAGGAACACTTATTTATATCAGAAAAGCAACTACCTAACTCTAACATAGAAAGACATAGACATAAATGCATCTTGAAACTGAGGAATAGACTTCTCATAAATGAAGGCATATTTGTTCAACATGATTTAGAGAGAATTTAGTATTCCACCCTTCACCGATTAATGATGATTTAGATTTCCTTCCAATGACCCGGTCAAAGAGTCTTTGCTAGAACAACTTCCTCAATGTCGTGCTAGAAATGGACTTTACTGCAGGACCGAGATCTGTTGTGCTTTGACTTGTTCATGCTTCCTTCAACAACTTGCGATGCACATGGCGACAGAAGCGAAAGAAAGCACGTGTGGAAAATAACACGATACACATTCATTAATCACACATTAAATCCATTTCATTATCCAAAAGCCACATGCATGATATCAGTCATTCAGGAGGTAAAATAGGGTAATTAATATAGACACATAAAGATGTTAAGCTGCAGGAATATAGGAATGTGTTGCTACAGGATACTACCCGATTTTAGATAAAAAGCCTTTAATCAAAGAGTTAAAAAAACCATCAGCAATAAGAGTAAGGGTATTAAAAATACATCATAATATTCAAATTATGAGCATATTTCAAGCTCATCATTTTCCCCCTACTTATCCTAGTGATGGTCCTCTAGCATTAAGTTTTCTAGTTGTTTCTTTGAAATCAGTAGGAGTAGCATGGCCTTGTAATGAAGTTATGAATTTGTAGTAGAAACCTCTGAAACTTTGCCATCTCTCATACCTGTGGGTTCCTACATCCTCATTAACATCTGTAACCCAATAAGGGTAAAGTGGCCACATCAAAACTAGAGGTCAAAATGTTAATGGTAACCATAACTCAAACCTTTTCTGGAGACCAAGCTACATATACTTCTCTATCCTTCTGATGGCTACCTTAAAGTTCAGAGGGCTATGAGGCTCAGATTTCCTCAGACCAACAGTCAGCTTTTCCCATCTTGTTTCAATTATGGAAGATGAAAGCTTCCAAAACATATATGTTTGGTCTTTGAACTCATCATACACCTGCTTCCTGATATCAAACATTTTCATTATTTCTGTCTGATCATTGAATCCATACACAACAGTAAGCCAAGTTCTCATAATTGTGTGGGGAGCTAAGCTTTCAGGTCGCAGTGGAATAGGTTCATTCCTTTCAGCCTCTTCATAAGCCTCTAATTGTCTTCCATAGTTAGTTTCATTGGCCACCCAAGACATGAGTGACCTCAGATGAATGTCACCAATGTAGAGAAGCGGATTCCACTCTGTTTCAAAGGGAATTAGAAAACCATGCAAATAAATCTCACATAAAGAATTTTTTATCCAACTAGGTGCTACTTGATATGCATCATAAAATTCCTTAGCTGTGTGAATGACAAGGTCTAAATTTCTTGAAATTGTCATCAATTGGAACCAAAGAAATTTCTCTTTAAGGCACATAGCATATACCCTAGGTGGTGGTCTACATTCCATGATTTTACTAGTTATCTTCACCATTTCATCCATTTTCTCTTTCATTTCTTTCATTTCTTGTTTTTGTCTTTCAATTTCCCTTTTCAATTTCTTATTTTCTTCTTCCCAAAGACTTTGTTGAATTTTATTTCTAGCTAAATGGTAGAAACTCAAAGTTTAAAATGTAACAGGCCTCCATGTAGTCCTAAGATATTCCAAATATTCAATCAACAATGTCCTTTTATAAACAACCAATACTCAACAAGTTTCAGGGGGTAATGGGGTATCATTGGATACTTCAGAGTGTTCAAGTTGTTCTTCCTCTTGCTATAGGATGGAATCCTGTTGCTACTCAGGAGGAGATTGTCTTTCTTTTGAAACTTTCCTAGCTGCTTCAACCAAGTCATCAAGACTTGGCATCCCCCTTTCATTACCACTACCATGTTGTGCTTCCTCAACTTCCATTGTCTCACTTTGCACTTCCCCAAGAATAATAGATGGACTTTGTGGAACATTCTCAGATATATTCTGAGAAACATCATGACTGAATTCCTCAGATTCCTTAGGAATTACTATAATTTCAGGTTGAATGGAAGTCAAGGTAACTTTATGATGTTTCCTTGATGAAACTCTTTTTGGCAATGTTTCTAAAGTAATAGCTGTAGGAGACACTTTCATGGCTTTCCTCTTTCTAACTTGCCTAGAGGATTCAGACTCAGTAGGAGAAGATGATAGTGAAATTGTAGTGGCAACAGGTGTTGTTGTAGGAGAAACTGCTATAGGGGAAGATGTTGTAGGAAAGAGTGGAGTAGAACATTTTCGCTTTTGAACATGAGGGTCAGATTCTAGGGTTTGTTGTGCCCTAGATGACTCTCCTACCTTCGTTTTCCCTTTCTCTTTTCTACTAGCAGACCTGGTTTGTACTTGGGTAGAGGGCTCTGGTGTGGAGGCTGTAGGACTAAGTGTCGTTAGAGTAGATGATTCTTGCTCTGCTTCCCTACTTGTAGATTCTACTCTCTTTTTCTTTTTCTTGTGCTATGCAAGGAGTGCTCTAGGAGGCTCTGGAGGTTCTAGACCCTTCTGGGAAACAAATTGTTTCCAAGAAAGGGGTGATACATCCCTCAAGGAATGCTCAATCAAGGATTTAATGATGATATGATGGGCGATAGAGTTGTCCCTACCCCTCTGGGTTTCATGGGAATAATGTTTCAAAAGATTTAACAAAAGATTTGGAACATTGACAGCTAAACCATGCCTCATATGGCTCAATAGTTTAAAATGATAGGAATGCAAATAGAAAAAATGTCCCTCACAAGTCAAGTACCTGATTATGAAGGTGGCATATTCCAAGTATGGAGGAGGCAGTGACACCCATTTGCATCCTTGTTTGGAAACCTCCAAGGGTCCATCTGTTGGTATTGTGAATTCCACCCTAGCAGAGACAACATCTCTCCCTGAAGGGAAATTTTATCCTACCACCGGAAGCCCAGTTACCTCTACAATCCTCTCTTCTGTAACGGCTACTGTCAAACCCCACACTATAGCTTCTCCTTCTGAAAGAGTTCTTAGAAACTCACCTGTAGCTTCCTCATTAAAGTAATATATCCTCAGAAAATAATTTAGCCAACCGCAATTGTTGAATTCCTGAACCGCTTGATGGTTTTGTGTCAAGGGTTCATGAGCGGCAGACTCATGTCTTACTAACTGGCCACCCATGGTCACAAATTATCCCTGCTGAGATTCCTAAAACATAAACTTCTTTTAAATATTTGAAAAACTTTTTTTGCCCTGCTTCTTTCTACCCTGTCATCACTTTTCTTTACTTTTCCAAGAATTACACAAAGGATAATTGCATGAAATGATTGTTAAAAACTACTCAAATCAAGCAGTTAATTGTTATTTACGATGAAAACACGCAGTTGTACTTGGTAAGTACAAGAAAATAAAAATGTCTTAATAGTTGTGATAGTGGCATAAGAAAAAGTTGAAATGGATTATCCCTACCCCCTACTAAAAATTTGGCATGTGTCCACACATGTGCAAAAGGATAGGTGAAGAACATGCAATAATGAATGATATGTACCTAGCAATTAATGAATAAATAAAATAAATAAATTATGTGACAATAAAAGATATCGCGTACCTTGTAATAAGTGCTCGTACATGCTGGAAAAGATCACAACTCAGCATGAAATGATGGTTGGAATTGAAACCATAAATGAGGGTGGTATGGTAGGATGGATGATATGGATGGGTGATGTGGAAGAAGAGGGAATGAATGGTGGTGATGGATGAAAAAAATAGAGAAAGTGGCTTCCTTAAAAAGGAAACCTTTATTATGGGCATGCAACATAGAATTTTAAAGAGATGCTGCAGAAGAAAGGCTGAAGCTTTTTGCTGCAAGAAGATCAGTGGCTGCATCTAAAACAAACTGCTTCATAAATTCTTCTTTGGATGCTGGCTTATAATACAATCTAAGACGGTGTCCATTAACTAGTAGCTTGAATTGATCAGGATCTATTGTAGCTAACTAAACTGAACTAGTATCAAACACATTTTCTATTTCATAAGGACCAAGCCATCTTGTGTTGAGTTTACCTTGATTTTCCTTGTACCTGGAATCATAGAGCAACGCCCAATCACCGACATAGAATTGCTTAGTTCTGATATGGTTGTCATGCCATTTTTTTCTTTGCTATTGGATAACTTCAGTATGTTGCAGGGCAACTTTCCTTATCTCATCCAATGCATTCAGCTGTAGGAGGCATTCCTTTTGGGCTTCTAAAATATCAATGTTAAGTTGGAGAGCAGTCCTTAAGGTCTTATGCTCAAACTCTATTGGCAACATGGAAATTTTTCCATAGAGTAACTCAAAAGGAGTGAACCCTATAGTTGTTTTCCATGTTGTCCTATAGGCCCAGTCTACTTCAAGAAGGTGACTGCTCCAATCCTTCTTGTGTAATTGTATTGTCTTAGTAAGGATTTTCTCAATTTCTCTATTGGTAGCATTTGCCTAACCATTGGCTTGAGGGTGATAGGGGCTAGACTTTATGTGCTTGATCTTGTAATCATTCATCAATTCAGTGATTAAGTTTGATGTAAACTAAGCTCCTTGATTAGTAACAAGTTCCCTTGGGACTCCAAACCGAGTAAAAATATGCTCATACAGGAACTTAGGAACCTTATTGTCATGGGCATGTGCCATTGCTTTAACTTCCACCCACTTGGTTACATAATCAGTGCAAACCAAAATGTATGATTTCCCATTGGATGGAGGATCAATAAGCCCAAAAAAATCCATGCCCCACTTGTCGAAGGGACTCACTACCACTTGAAGATACAGGGGCATTTCATCAGACTTTATTGGTCTCCCCATGTGTTGACTTATGTCACATTTTCTGGTGTAGGCTGCAGCATCTTTGTGTAGTGTGGGCCAGTAGTATCTTATAGCAAGCACTTTCATAGATGTTCTCTTAGCTGCAAAGTGCCCACCACATGGCTCATCATGAAAATAATGCAAAATTTCATAGGTCCTGTTATGCCTTGCATAACCACCCCATTTTGATTTGGAACAAAATGGGTCCCCACTTTCTCTTTCTGGTTTCTTTTGCTTTTGGTTACTTACTTTCCTCTTTGGGGTGCTTCTGTTTTCTACCTGGATTTTTCTTTTGTTCAATCTAATTTAAATCTTGGTTTTGTCTCAACTTGAATTGGTTTCCTTCTTGCTAAGTATTCAATGAAATTAATCACAAGTAGTAATGGATTTTTTATGATTAGTATATTTTATGTCCTTCTGATGACTAATGGGGACTCTGTGTTGTAGGATTAAATCCTACACATGATAATATTTACCAAGGGAGCTCAGTTGCAATGCATTCCCCAATCTAGTTGGTCATAAAAAACAACTAAGGCAAAGGTCAACAAGACCCCAGAGATGTCACAGCAAGTGAAATTCATGAGCAGTCCGCTATCGGGAAGACATCAATCAGAGTCTCGACTACTAGGAGCTTCTTGTCAGCATGGAATCCTCTTTTGGAGAAGGGTCTCGATGAGATCCTATTGTCCTACCAACCGGCGATAGGGAGAACACATTTCGGCATGAGGATTTGACTTCAGGGAGAAGTCTTGGCGACTTCTCCATGTTTGACTGACTACTGCAAAAAAGCCTCCACCTTGGCATGAGTCATTTTCTTCAGTGTATGCTCTTGCCGAGCTCCTTAGGTCTTGTCGACCACCGATAAAGGTATGCCTTTCGGTGAAGGAATTTCCTTCGACAGGAGGTCTAGGCAAAATGAAAAGGTCTCACTGAAGGGTTAGTCTTTGTTCTAACATGAAGGGCTCGGGGAAAGGTCTCCCCGATGAGGGATTGTCTTGCCGACATGAAACGAAGACATCAACAGAAGGAGATTCCATTGCCAAAAGGTCTTAGTGAGATCTTTCTATCTCACCGATAGGATATGTCTTCGGGGAGACTCGATGTATTCGGTGTGGTGTATGAGCGACTCAGAGATGTCTTACCGAAACAAAGTGAGCCTTGCGAGAATAAAGAGAATTTGATGAAAGGTCTTGGTGACATGGAGTGAATTTGGCATAGGCCCTCACCAAAAAGAGGAGTTCGAGGAGATGTCCTGGAGAAGGGACTTGGTCTCATCGAAACAAAAGGGGCCGAGTCCAAGGAGAAAGGACAAAAATCAGGAAGACTTCAAATGAATGAAAGGGCTTCACTATGAGGTCACATCGACAAGCAAAGGTCTCCCCAATCCCATTTCTCCCTTTAGTATAATGAAGTGAGGTCAAGGTAAGGTTTTCCCGAAACAAAGAAGTCTCCCCGACATGGAGAGATGAGCTCGCAAAAGGACATATGGTCTCACCGTGACATCTGACCGATTTTGAATGAGTCTCTCCGAAGTGGAAGAAGCCCAAGCTCGAGAAGAAATGGGTTAGTCGCCATGAAGTCTCACTGACCTGGTAGGGTCTTACCATTGCAGAATGGGCTCACCAAGTGAAGAAAGACATCAGTATGACTCTCATAGCTTGTCGAAACATCTCGCCGATTGACCTATGCTACACTAATGACTACTGAAAAATGAAATCACATCAGGGAGACACCAATGGTGTCTCACCGACATGTGATACTGTTCAGACCATCTTTGACCACCTAAGAATCTTGTGTGGAATATTTCTAACCAATTAGAAGAGGTTAAGGGGACTGACTGGTGACGGTTGACCAATTGACTATTCTTGTGTAAGAAGACCAACAAAATGCGAGCGAGATGGATCCATTCTGAGATCAGGGAGGCGATGGATTGGCTCAGGTGAAATGTTCAAATCTACAAGGAGGACCAATGGTGCTTCCAGGAGATGCTCAATGCACAGAGAAGTCAAAAATAGGAGGGAAGCCGAAGGAAAGAAGAAATTGTGACTCATAGGGACAACTGTAGTGATTATTGGCAAGGAGGTAGATCAGTATTAATGGAGATATTCTGAGTATTCAAGGTGACCCAAGTAGAGTTCAAAGGTGGACACGAGGACAGAAAAGTTAATGCTCCAGCTGCAAAAGATCTACAAATCATTCCTAGAACAAGCCGTCATCAGCATGGATAGCAAGGCTTCATAATGAATGCGGTATTGACTCTCCTCAAAAGATCTGAGAGTCGACTCTCCTGAGGCAAATATTTTTGTAAAAACCCTAAATAAGGGATGCCACTTTTTTTTTGGGGTATATTCTATATATAAGGCATTTTGGCCTCTTTGAAAAGGTTAGAAATTTTAGAGAACTTCTTAGATAGGTAAGGTTAGAAGATATAGGATTAGAAGTTAAAAGCAGCAATAGAATAGGAATTTTCTGAAGCAGAAGGAGATAGAGTTGCATCTTGATTCTTAGTAATGAGTGCTTCTTTTTTCTTCTCAGTTAGGATTTAGATTCAGCAATAGACTGTAATGTATTTTTTAAGTTCTCTTAGTGTAAATGGGAACAATCTGGAGCCACAGATTCTTTGTACAGTGGTGATTGTGCCAACTTTGTAAATATTGCTTATTTGTTTCATTAACAGTAGAAGCAATCAAATCTTAATCTACTTCAGATTGTGTTTCAGAATGATGTTTGTCTACAATTAATCATTTGATTTGTGAAATATTAAAGGAATGAAATGTTCTTTGTTTTATTTAAACTAGTAGCTAGCAATCTGTTATTGAAATCAGCACTGTGAATGAATGAGACTGTGTGTTAATCACAAGTTAATTTTGTTCTTCAATTTTAGTTTACAATTCTTTGAAGGATAACAATTATGGTTAAGTTGGATGAATAAACATTCTTTTCTGTTTCAAAAACTCTGATCTATCTTTTGTCATTTCTTTAAAAACCCTAGTTAAATTAGGTTTTTATTTCATGCTTGATCTTAGAAGAATCCAGAAGCTCAACACTAGTAGGCCCCTTGAATATTACTGTTACATTGACCAACTGAGCAACATTAGCACGGTTGAGAACCAACTACAAGGACCTTGGGAGCTAAGATATCCATGTGATCATCTTTCTCTTTCAGGAGAAACAGAGTAGCAATATTCTGTTTGTATGTTGTTGTGCCAAAAGGGACGTCAACAAGTCTCATCTTCCCTAACACACCTTCTCATGACTTGGTTAGGTCCTGTGTAAAATAAATAGTTAGCAATCCATGAAAAGTTAAAACTTTTCTCTACCAGCAATTTCCTTTCCTTTGGTGAGAAGTGGGTTGGGATCTTGTTGGTTGCTAAATAATTTGCAATATCTACATACTATGGAGTTTGAGCAACAATAGAAAATAGATGTTCATCAGGAAAGCTATCATCAATTACCTCAGGGGTGGCAAGTGTAGTTGTTTGAAGTCTTGACAATAAATCCGCCATCACATTAGCCCGGCCTGGCTTATCAATAACTGTGATATCAAATTCCTACAACAATAGGAGCCATCTTACTAATCTGCCATATATGGCAAGCTTATTCATGAGGTACCTTATTGCTGCATGATTTGTATGGACAAATATTTGGTAACCAGTGACATAATGTCGAAACATGTTCAGGGCATACACAACTACTAGCAATTCTTTCTCTGTGACAGTATAGTTTAATTCAGGGCCTTGAAGGTTTTTGCTAATGAAATATATGGCATGCTCTATGGAATTCTCTTTCTATCCTAAAATTTCCCCTATGGCATAATCAGAAGCATCTGTGTGTATATGAAAGGGTAGACTCCACTTCGGTCCTTGAAGAACAGGTGCCTAAGTAAGTAAATTCTTAAGTTGTAGGAAAGATTTGTCACAAGCCTCAGTCTAGTTAAATTCAGAATCCTTAGTCAATAAGGCATATAATGGACTAGCTATTTTGTTGAAATCTTTGATAAATCTTCTATAATATCTAGCATGTCCTAGGAAGCTTCTAACATCCTTTTTTTTCATAGGTGTTTGCAAAGTTAGAATGACTTATATTTTTGTAGGATCAACTTGAATTTTTGCTTGAGAGATATGATGGCCTAAAACAATTCCCTCTTGCATCATCATAAAGCACTTCTAACTATTCAAAGACAATTTTTTCTCCTTACATCTTTTCAACACATTCTCCAAATTTTCTAATGCTTCTTCATAAGTAACTCCATAAGTGGTGAAGTCATCCATGTATATCTCCATAGAATCATGAGAAATTTCAGCAAAAATACTGATCACTGCCCTTTGAAATGTTGCAGGTGCATTACATAGGCCAAAAGGTAAGACAGAGTAGGAAAAAGTGCCCCATGGACTAGTAAAAGTATTTTTTGTCTTGATCCTTAGGAGCAATTCTAATTTGATTAAATACCCACTATATCCATCCAAAAAGGAGAAATACTTTATACCAGACAATGAGTTTAGCACTTGGTCAACAAATGGCAGTGGAAAGTGATACTTTTTAATTGCTATGTTCAGCTCCTTGTAGTCTACACAAACTCTCCATTTTCCACCTTTTTTAGGAACAATCACCAATGGAGATACCCATTGACTATCTAAAATGGGGTAGATAAAACCAACATCAAGCAATTTTTGGAGCTTATTTTTAACTATTTCCCTGAGTGCTGGGTTTATCCTTCTTTGAGGCTGCCTAGCAGGTGAACAGTCTTTCTTAATGTAGATCCTATGAGTACAGAGTTGAGAATCTATTCCCTTCATATCCCCATAGTCCCATGCAAAATCTTTGTGTTGATCTTGCAACATTGTGACTAGGGCAGTTTGTTGAGATTGAGGTAGCTTATTATTGATGTTCAGACAATGGCCTGGAGACATTTCTACTTGCTTGGTAAGATCATTCATGGAGGCTATTGATAAAGGTGGTGTTTGTATTTCATGTGGAAGCAAATTGTGATAAAATGCAAGAAATTTAAGTGGCAGGCTCTTAGGATTCAGTTGCTACAAGAAATACTGCTGAAGACAGCTATCTGGAACAGATGGGCTACTCATATTAGAGTTCGACTACAAAATGTGTAAAAGCAGGCCATCCTCACTCTGAAGCTGGGAAAATGGATTAGTTTGCAGCATCATTAGCTGAGCCAATGAATTGACTTCTTCAGTTTGCTCTCCTAAATCTGGCCAAATTGGTTAAGACAAGTCTGGCCGAGGTTGGGCAAGTGGGTATAAAACTAATTTCTTTCTTGACTGACCATCATAAATTGTCATGTCTCCTGAATGACATCCTATAAAAGCATCAGATGTGGCTAACCATGGTCTACCTAGGATGATAGGATATCCTCCCAAAGTTTCCTTAGTGGACAATATGGTGAAATCTGATGGGTATTCCCAAGACTCAAGGATGACAATGACATTTTCTACCACTCCATCAGGTGTTACTGTAGAACTATCAGCAAGCTGCAGGATGGTAGGTGTAGAATGAATGGTTAGGATATTCAAATACTCCATAGTATGCTTGATCATTACATTGATGGCTACACTAAGGTCAAGAAAAACATTTTTTACTATCTGGCCATTAATATTTATTTTTACCATAGGACTCCCAGGGTCAGTATATTTTGAAATGACTACCTTCCCTAACATAATATCTGCCAACTATTCTAGAACATGGATAGTTTGAGGATCCTTTTTCTTTCTTCTTGGTTTCTTTAAACATACCTCCTTAATGGATTTTCCATAAATTGGGACATCTTTAATGGCTTGAAAAAGGGGAATTTAAATGTGTACATTATTTAGCTGATCCAAAATATCAAAAGTAGGCTCTTCCATAGACTTGGATGTAGTAATTTGCAATGTCTGAAGAAAAGGCGGTTTGGCTTGATGCTGTAGGACAGACTCCTTAGAGATAGTATCTGATACAGGTATATGTTTTGTAGGATCAGTAGGTTGTTTAGGGGTAGATTATAGAATCTCTGTAATTACAGGCGGCTGTGGAGTAGGGAGAGTGGTTCTAGACCTGAGATGGATATCATTAATATTTAGGGCATAAGCTGGATACTGATTGGTTTTTGCAAAATCATAGGTTGTTGTTGCTGCTATTGTTTATTATTAGGATTTGGTAATGGTTGAACAGGCATAGGCGTTTGTTTTGGAGGGCCAGTATTTGTTGTAGGTGTTGTAGGAGGTGGCATAAGAGCTGTAGGTTGTGGTTGCTGAGATTACAGGGATCTAGGGGATTGGTTCTACCATTGCTGAGAACCTCTCCATTGACGATTCTGCTACCAATTACCTTGGGCTAGAGTCCATTGTCCTTGCGGCTGTTGCCAACCTCCTTGAGGATATTTCCATTGAGGAATTTGATAGTTAGGCCAGTGTGGTTGAGAAGTATTCCAAGGTGGTGATGGGCCATATGTAGGTTACCATTGGTTATTGTAATTAGAATAAGGATTACCAAAAGTCAAAGGGTCTTGATGTATACCTTTTCTTTGAGCCCATGGCCACCTTTGTGCAATGAAGAATACTTGGTCATCATCACCCTCTACTATCTTAAAATCAGTAGGTAATTGCTTAGCCTCCAGGTTAGCCACCATCTTACATTTGTAGTCATGTTTCTTCTATCTGCAATGTGGACAGAACTCAGCCAAGATTGCTTCAGCTTCCTCATGTTTCCTCTGAGCTTGTATAGTATCCAACTGTGTAGCCATGTTGTTTATGATATCTTGCTTGAAATTAGACAACAAATGTGTGATTTCCATCCGTGAAACTCCATTAGTAAAAGACTTTCCCACCATGTCTTGATGACCTCTACCCTTCTTAACAATTGCTCAAGAGTAGTTGCGACATATTTTCTTGATATCATCCCAAGGCACTTGGGTTATATCTCCTCCTCCCATTAGATTCAGGGCATTTATACAGGTGTCATTGATTCCCCTTAGAAAATTAGTTTATGAGATTCTTCATTGAGAGTATGGTGTGAATTATTTTTCAGGGAAAACAAGAATCTTGAGATATAGTCTTCTAGGCTTTCATCCTCCTTTTGTTGAATTCTGAATATATCATCACCCTTACTACCACTCTTACAATATTCCTTGTATTTCTCAAGAAATTTTGTTTGCATAGCTGCCCAACTATCAACATCACCCCTTCCCAAACTCATAAACCATCTAAGATCTCCCTCCTTCAAAGTAGCAGGAAACAACTTCAGCATGTGAGCATATGAAGTGTAATCATAGCTGCGACAGAGGATGTC
Organism: Sequoia sempervirens; assembly: GCA_007258455.2. NCBI lineage: Eukaryota > Viridiplantae > Streptophyta > Pinopsida > Cupressales > Cupressaceae > Sequoia > Sequoia sempervirens. Next base: position 339,232,923 of record VDFB02105785.1, read on the forward strand.
AAAATCAAACAAGAAAGTGTTTGGGTCCTCTATAACTAGTCCATAGAACTTGTAAAGTAATGAAGAAAGAATATTTTTAAGGTTATCATTATCTTGCTGAGAAATGATGGGGAATTCAAAAGTAGGAGGTTGATTAGGTGGATTACGTGCCATATTTTCTTGATAGAGTATCAAAGCAAATGGATTTTCTTGAGGTTCTTCATCAGATGGGGAAAATAGAAATTCAACAAGTAGGTTTTCAACAAATAGATTGATATCTTGGTCTCCTCCTTCCTCAAATAGATTATAAGTTGGTTCAGAATTGTTATCAATGAATGGAAGGTTAGGGAGGAATCTTCCCAGAGCGTCTCTTCTTCTATGCATGCAATAGAATTAACCGTAAATCAAAGGATTTTGAAAATTCTTGAATAAACACACTAAACTACTGCTAACAATGACTATGATAGGTTCTTAGCTTGACACCATCCCCGACAACAATGCAAAAAATGGTCGATTCCATAAAAGGATATAAAAGTCATGGAAAATCCTAACCTGGGAATTGGACATTCTAGTAGGTGACTAACATCTTCTTATGGTCGTTCATTTACATTGTCAAACCAGGGAACATATACTTGAAATGGAGCGACACTATATGTGCACTAAGAACCAGTTTCAATCACAATTTACCAGAAATAAATGCTTGGAAGGAATTCTTCTTATGTTGTAGGAACGTAATGTAAAGTCTCTTTAACTTAAGCATAACTTAATCAAAGTAGAAATCATGACAACTGTTACTAAGAAACAAACTATGAACTAGTCTTATGTTGTAGAAACAAACACAAGGATGGATTCCCGATGCTGTAGGAACAATATAAGACTGATTTTGTGTTGAAACCTTCAAGAATGAAATCTAAATTATAATCAATAGGAGATAAAGAACCAACTACAGATACTCACTAAGTGGGGCCCTTTAGCAAGCATCAACCAGTTTATGCAAGAATTGAACTAAAAACTTCATCAGCTTTTATTCATGAACTTGGAATCATATACATTGATTGTTCTACTCATAAGAAAACTAACACAAATCACTGTTTCTCATTATAATACTAATTTTTTCACACTCTATTGCTCACTCACGCAGGAGGAACACTTATTTATATTAGAAAAGCAACTAACTACCTAACTCTAACATAGAAAGACATAGACATAAATGCATCTTGAAACTGAGGAATAGACTTCTCATAAATGAAGGCATATCTGTTCAACACAATTCAGAGAGAAATTAGTATTCCACTCTTCCCAGATTAATGATCATTTAGATTTCCTCCCAATGACCTAGTCAGAGAGTCTTTGCTAGAACAACTTCCTTGATATTGTGCTGGAAATGGACTTTACTGCAAGACCAAGATCTGTTGCACTTTGACTCATTCATGCTTCCTTCAACAACCTGCAATGCACATGGTGACAGAAGTGAAAGAAAGCACACGTGGAAAATAACATGATACACATTCATTAATCACACATTAAATCTATTTCATTATCCAAAAACCACATGCATGATATCAGTCATTCGAGAGGTCAAACAGGGTAACTAATATAGACACATAGAGATGTTAAGTTGTAGGAATATAGGAATGTGTTGCTATAGGATACTACCCGATTTTAGATAAAAATCCTTTAATCAAAGAGTTAAAACAACCATCAATAATAAGAGTAAGGGTATTAAAAATACATCATAATATTCAAATTATGAGTATATTTCGAGCTCATCATTATGTATTGATTTTTTTTTAGTTGGATCAAAGAAATCAATAAATGATATTCATTGGATAGTTCAATCTGAAGACTACCATCATCCAGTTGGGTCTGTGAATTCTCCTCCATTTTCATCCTCAAGTCGAGATTTGAAGGGAACAAATATGGAGATTTTGGTGCCAGAGGGGGAGAAGGGGGGAAAATGGGGTTTGAGCGAACCCCCTTGGAGGTTCACTTGAACCTAGGTTCACTCGAACTAGGGTTCGAGGGAACCCCCTTTCCAGAAAACTTTCATTTTGTTTTTTTACTGGGAATGGTGGGACCCAACATTTAATGGGTTCACTCAAAGGGGAGTTGTAGTGAATCCCCTTTTGGTTTTCTCAAACCAAATATTCCTTTGAACCCCCAAAAACCATTTTTTTTTCCATGGGGGTGATTTTTTCAATTTTCCTTCCTCACTCCGAAATTGTAAACCATTTTTGTGAGTATACTCAATAAATTTGGTGATGTGCCATTATCTATATTATCTTATTATGGGAAGGAAATAGTCAAAATATTCATATTGTGTTCCTTGTTAAGTGTGTCCTAGACATAGAATGGAGCAAGAAAAAGTGCATAGATACTATATGTGTCTTTAACTCCCTATTTTTGGTCTTTGCTTTGCTGGAGTCAATGTTGCATCTTTGTCTTCAATTTTCCATGACCCATTTTGTTTTGTCTTTTTAGACTATCGTTTCATACATTATTTCATTCAATGGATCAATCCCATCCCAAGTTAGCTTTTTGTTAGTTATTTGAACATTTTAGTTAACTGTTGTTTTCCTTCTATAAAGTGAAGAAATCAACAACATTGGTTGTTAAGTTTGAAGGTTTGTATGGTTTTGGTGGCTTTAATTTGGGCTTGTTGGTAGGGACTCTACCCCTTGACCCTACTGTGTATCATGATTGGGACCCCATGAGGGGTGTTTCCCCTACCCCTCAAATCTATTGAAGGATTTATCCCTAGACCCTTGCAAGGAGTGCTCCACCTCAATCCTCCCACTGAGGGCTTTGCCCCAAAATCCCCCTATGCCCCTACTTTGGTTTTAAAATGTTAAAAATAATTTTTTTCAAGCCAATGTTTTCAATGGATGAAACTTATAAAAATAATAATATGACATTGTGATGTGCATTGAACTTGTTTTTTTATTTGTAAATGAAGGAAAAACTACTTATGAATTTTGTAAATATAGTTTTAGGTATGTATTAAAATTAAATTAAAGTTGGAGTGAGGTTTCTAAATAGTTGCATGTGGTATGCTTGTACATCTTTTCATATTATGTATAAAAATGGTTTTTCAATTGGAATGAGTGTATACAGATTAGAAATAGTGATATTAAGAAAAATTAAACATCACCAGTATAAATAATGTAATTCCACTATGATATGTAAAAATCTCCTAAAATTTGTGTGCATTTACAGATGCTTGTCAGACCATTAGTTAACAAAGTGGTAGATTGATATTAAGATATCAAACATGCCTTCTCTTTGTGATGCATTTTGATGTGCATATTTATAGTTTATATGACAAGAAGTATTTAGTTCTTTTCCATTATAACAAGATGTGCAAATGCATTCATTTTTTCATATTCATCATTTTAGACATTTGTAGACATGGGGAATAATAAGGATATGCAAACATCAAACAATATACAAATAAATCAAATTAAATAAATTGTGATAATCCCTCTTTTATTGAGCCCATAAAAATAAAGAAATATCCCAACTCCAAGAAATACAATGTTTTATGGATGTAAGAATATAGAATAGACACCAAGGAAATTATAAATGGTAAACAAAGTTCATGGCATTCTCAAAAACAACATATAGTTGACAATTGATTTTACATGAATAGAAATACAACAATAATACTACAAAATCATTTCAATAATCTAGCCCAGAGATAAGAGTTTGGACCCAAAAATTATCCTTTTTGTTCCTTTTCCTGTTCAACTGAGAAATCACAAAGTTAAAACTCTATGTGCAAAGTGTAATCATGGGGAAAATGAAAATAATTTATAATATAGTTTTGGAATGAAAAAATTACAACCCATATTTTTAAAAAAATCAGCTTCCATCAACTGTTACAATGGGGAAATAGGGAGTTATCTTATTATCACAATATAATTGAACCAAAATTCATTGTTTTTATTACAAATATATAACAACAAAAGGCACAAATGCTAGAAAATTTTCTATGATGTTAGCGAACACAAAATCAATCTTCTTTTTTCATATGATTGACTGATCTTCAACATTGCTTGGCCAATATTGTTTAGTGTTGAAACCATGCTCATTTGCACATTAATTTTTTGCTCTTCAAGCTTCAATAGCCTTTCTTCAATTGAATTATCCTTCTTCATGCATTTTTCATGGAATTTCATGCATCCTCTTCAACCATTTGTAGAGTAGAAACCAACAACTTATTGTTGTCAACAATAACATCCTTCATGCCTGTTACATTAGAAATTGTGTTTTGTTTTTTCCCTGCTAATTGTTTCTCTTTCAATACCATTTTTAGACTGGCCATGACTATCCATATCTAGTGTTTCAAGTTCATGCAATTGCTCATTTTCATTTGGAGGAATTTTCTCATCAAATGCATTGCTTGTATTAGAAGAGTCAATAGTGATATTTCCTGGATTGATAGCTCAATCTCTACCAAATATGGCGTCCACTACATCATAAAGTTCAACAATGAAATTTGTAGGAAGTTTCTTTTTAACCCTCTCATGACTTGTCATATTCTAGTAATTTTCATGCCTAGATGGAATATTGTGTTCATAGTCTAATTTTTTTGTATTTAGGCTGAATATGCTCCCAACAATCTTGACTTTGGTTTGTTGTGTGAGGAACACCATGAGAATAGCAATATTCTTGAATAATTTTCCACTTTTCAATGGAATTTAATGCTCTTCTCACTACACCACCATTTTAATTTTTTTCTCTCTCAATTCTTTTAGCTTTGATTAGAACCTGTTGTGCATGTTGTGCACACACACCCCACCATAAGCAGGGACCCCCCCTTTTTTTTGCTCTCAACAAGTTGCTTTGCTCCTTTCTTGTTTTGTGTGCCCCATATCCAACCCCAAATTGGTCATGTGCCATCAAATGATCAAAATCCCCTACCCAAATTCACCTACTTAGGGTATTGAAATTGGTGGAGAAATACAGTCCCCCATCCCCTTTCTGCCATTTGTCTTGTTCCTGCTATTTTGGAAATATCCGTGGACCCCCATTGCTCCCGTTTCCAAATTTTTGACTTTGGGAGAAACCTTTTTTGGATCTAGGATGTGTTTGAAGTGCATAAATGAACTGCTAAGGTTTCGTCAACATTTCGTTAAGTTTCGATGGTTTCAAAACTTTCCCTCTAGAATTCCCTTCCTCCTTGGCTATTTGGAAACATCCGTGGACCCCCGTTGCTCCTGTTTCCACATTTTTGACTTTGGGAGCAACCTTTTTGGATCTTGGATGTGTTTGAAGTGCGTAAATGAACTACCAAGGGTTCTTCAAAGTTTGGTTAAGTTTCGGTGGTTTCAGAGCTTCATCCCCCTTTTGTTGTTTTGGAACATCCAGTAGCCACCTCCCTTCCGGCCTCCGGAGCCTGGCCCCTCCATGGCCGTTTTTGGGACTCAGCCTCTCCATGGCCATTTTGAACATCCAGTGGCCACCTCCCTTTTGGCTTCTAGTGCCCGGCCCCTTTGTGGCCATTTCCGGGACTCTGCCTCTCCGTGGCCATTTTGAACATCTGGTGGCCACCTCCCTTTCAACCTCCGGAACCCAGGTCCTCAGTGGCCATTTCTAGAATTTTGTCCTCCTTTGGCTATTTGGAACATCTGGCAGCCACCTCCCTTCTGGCCTCTGGAACCTGGGTCCTCCGTGGCTGTTTCTGGAAGTCTGTCTCCCTTTGGCCATTTGGAACATTCGGCGACCACCTCCCTTCAGGCCTTCGGAACCTGGGTCCTCTGTGGCAGTTTCCAGAAGTCCATCCCCCTTTGGTCGTTTGGAACATCAGGCAGCCATCTCCTTCCCAACCTCCAGAACCCGGGCACTCTATGGCCATTTCCGGGAGTCCATCCCTCATTGGCTGTTTTGAACATCCGAGAGCCTGTCTCCTTTCCGACTGTTTTGAACATTCAGGAGCCTCCCTTCTTCCTAGCTATTTTTAACATCTAGGAGTCTGCCTCCTTCTCTGCTGTTTTGAACATTTGGGAGCTTGCCTCCTTCCTGGCTATTTTGAACATTTGGGAGCCTCCCTTCTTCTTGGCTATTTTTAACATCTAGGAGCTTGCCTCCTTCCCAGCTATTTCGAACATCTAGGAGCTTTCCTCTTTCTCGACTATTTTGAACATCTAGGAGCCTTCCTCCTTCTTGACTATTTTGAACATCCAGGAGCCCGCCTCCTTCCCGACTATTTTGGCTTTCATCTGCTGCTTGCCTTCTAGCTTTCTTTCACTGTCTTTCCACCCTCTAGCGCTCACACCCTTGAGGCATGCATTAATGTTTATGGCCCAAATGAGCTCCAAATATGAATATCAAGATTATTTGATGATGCATGGATAGATCTAATAGGGAATTTGTAGGTTTGACTAAAATTTTCCTTAACTCATGTATAAATGCACTTACAACACTTCGTGTTTGCAGGAGTCAAGAAGCCTTCCATAGGTTTATCGAAGAGGCCCATTGAGGGAGTTGTCCTACCTTTTTCGAGATGATAATGTTTTCTAAGGAGCTTTCCGCCAAAATCAGGGGCCACCAATCCATTGATGCAAGTCATCGACCAACTTGTTTGATCCAATCAAAAATGTTGCAAGTCCACCAGATGGGGGGCAGCCTTCAAACAGTCTCTGTTACAATAAAAAGAGAAATCAGCTACAAGAAAAATTTACTACAGTAACTGGCACTAGATGACAAAACATAGAAAAGACAAGGAATGTATTTTAAATTGTTAGATATTGGGGGTAGGTGAAGACCTAACTTGTAATGAATCTGAGCCACTCAATACAAATTGATCCTAGCCATTCATTTGGGCTTTGGAAAACTATAAATAGGGGATTTCCCCTCATTTGTAAGGGTTGAAGAGCTATTGTAAAAAACATTTTGCAGCAATAGAAGATGCATTGCATGAGTTTATGAATGTTCTCTTTGATTTTGCTCATCTTGCATGCATGGTCCTACTTCCATGTTAGTTTTAGTATTAGTTTTTTGAATGGATGTCATGATGGTGTTGCTGTTATAGTATTTGATGAGCTTTCAGCCCATACTTTTAGCACTTGTTGATGACAAGTTGTTGTGCAAAGTTAGCCTAGGCTTTTTTATTCCATTGCTGCAACTTAGTTCGATTGCATGTTCATGATGTGCATGTGAAATTTGAAAATCAACATACCTTAGGAGATTGCACTGGTTTTGTGTAGTTGTAGGTTTCTCTTGGTCAAGCAAAAACTCAGTTTAGGAAGCCTGTCTATTTTAGCAGCCACCATTGTTGCTGTTCATTCATAGCTTAGGATTGGAATAGCTTTCTTAACCCTTCTCCTTTTGTTTTTTCTTTTAATCCTTGGTTAGAGTAGGATCCAAAGCATCGCCATGAAGCCAAATCAGATGAACTTGATGAGTTTCAACTTGTTGTTTTGAGTGGACAGCCACTGTTCATTCACTTCTAGCACTTTGAAACTGCATTTGCAAACCCAACTTCCCATGCTTTGTAACTCATCTGTAAGACCGCCTTATGATTCTTGAAAATTACATCAAACAACTGAGATATTCCAAGCACTATCAAGACCTGACATTAGAGACCTTGGGATAGTGTTCTGCAATCCGACTGTGGAAGATTGTCTTTCAAGAGAGGTAGTGCACCTACACACTGCTTGTGTTGAGAAGTGCATAAAAAACACATCAACAGAACCATTGTATTTGCAATGATCCAACAAACTCTAATTTTTACTTGAGGAGTTACATGAAACTAATTTTCTATGACTTCTACTTCATTGGTTGGAGTTTCCTTTTCAATTGTGACTTCTTTTGTAACCAATTCTTCATTGAGCCCTTGTGTACTAGGAACAAACTATGGGTAATATTCATCATTAGAGGAGAACAAGTTTTCACCTACATTGTCTTGTGAAAGTAATGAAGTGAAATTTATGAAACCACATTGAGGAATTGGATGATATGTAGTATTATCAATGAAAAGGAATAAATGGTTGGTACCTACATTAAAACAACAAAATGCATAATATGATTTTGTGTCAGTTATATGAAACCAAAATTAAAAAAGAAAAATAAAATCTATTAATAAGTATTCATCATATTGTGAAAGGTGAAAAGGTGAAATAGGTGTGGAGCTCATTCATGCCAAGATGAAATAATAACTATTGTAGTAGCCATAATTATACATAACAAAAACTTATTGCTTCTTACATGACCTTGCAACTAGATTGGAACAAAGGCAATAAAAAAAGCTAAATGTGGACTTTCAATCATCAATGTCACTAGTCAAATCCAAGTCCTTTAAACCCACTATTTGAGAAATAGCTCTTGATGTGTATTGCATGTCAAAGTGTGAAGTGGCCTAAATTTATCCTATAAAATGTTTGGTTTCCTTCCAATGACTCTAATGTGGAGCCTACAAGAAATGGGAGACAAGTCCAATTACAAAGGAGATATTAGTGTGTCTCTTAATTTATCACTATGGTTTTGTATTCTAACTATTGTTAAAAGGTTTACAAGCTATGATCTTTAGATTTGGACACCTCAATATTAATTGTGAGCCACATTTTCAACAATGTTGTCTTTGGTTGCATTGCAACTCATAATTTTTCACTATAGTTTTGAAATATAAATTTTTGTACAAATTTAAAGTTTATAGGTCTATTAACTATATTGTCTTTTTCTTGTTAAATCACTACATTTTCCCTCTTTTAAACTGATTTGAGCTTATATTAAAAATTTATAAACATACTATCATAAATAATGATGGATAATATATATTTATTCTATATTTTATGAAATAATTCAATATTTGAAAAAAAAAATTTAAATTTTAATCAAAATTAAATCTATTGTTCTAGTATTGAAAAGTCTTCAAATCTTAAAATTAGAACTCACAATATAATCTTTAAATTCAACAAAAAATGACAACATGAATTAAAAATTACAAACACCCAAAAAGAACATCCCAGAAGATATAAAAGAACCAAAAGTTCAAGATTACAGGTCTATTCAAATACTAAAAGCTATTATCTGTTAGTTAATCTACAAATGATAAATATTTATCTTATTTTGATTTTGTTTTTTGAAAATCTACTATTAATTAAATACAACAATAAGATCCTTATATATAAGGCTTCTAGACATAGACAGGATGGTTGAGGCTTTGAGCCATTGAAAAATGTAGACATGATCTTAAGTTTGAGCCCCAATTTAAAAGTTGTTTTTGATCCAGAATAGGAGGCACAATAATATTTTCATAAAGATAATTAAAAAAATATATATATATTTAAAAAAATTAATATGAGTCTATTTATTTTTACTTAAAAGAAAAAATATGTTAGACACATTGGCCAGAGAAATATTAGAAAATCATTATTAGATATGATCAGTCAATTTGAAGAATATAAAAATAATATATCAATAATTTAGCCTTTATGATGTAGATGGGATTTTATGAAATTGAGGAAAGGCTAAAGGGAGGATGAATAAGAATCCTAGAAGCCACTACATGCCTTAATTAAGTAAGTTGCACTCATAGAATGATAGCTAAAGTGGATGACAAAAATCCAATTTGAAGAAGAGCCTGGAGATTGGACGATGACATCTTTCCATTGATAACTACCAAAGATGTTTGCCAAACCCAAAAAAACTTAAAGAAGTGGGGTATAATAGCTAAAATGGATGAAGAAAAATATAGTTTGAAAAAAATCCCAGAGATTGGATGAGAACATCTTCCTATGGATAAATAGATGATAGCTAAACCCAAAATAACTTGAATAAGTGAGGCTTCCAAGACGCTCACAATGCTTTCTCTAAAATTTGTATCTATATGTCTAGCTTGCAAATCATTACCTAGGAGGAATATGATTGTAATACTCCAGAGATTTGATAATAAAAAAAATATTGCTAGAAGTAGACATACACCTATGTCGAGTTTCAACATTTTTGGTTTAGAAAGAATGCAAATGAGAATAGCAGACCATGCGACTCCTATTTCCCTAGAATTATGCAATTAATGAGAAAGAAAATCAAGAACAAAGTGATAGTGGTAATGATTTGCATGGTCTAGAAAACAGAGTTGCAAATATAGACAATATTGGTAATTGATTGCCTTTGCAAGTTTGGTTTGTTGGATATGGCTTACACTACCATTTTGTGAACTTTCCCTATTTTATAGTATCTACTCATGTTTTTATAAGCTTGTATTATAGAACAATGTTCATATTATTTCTCACTTTTGGTTTATTTAGGTGTATTTTTTGTTGGTATTGTCAGGTCTGAGCTCCAATTGTTTATCTCACTTTCACCAGAAAGGGGAGCTCTCATGATCTAAAAATTAAGATGGTTATACCATACAATAGTCTCCAACATACAGATTTAATGAAAGTAATGAAGAACAAACTTCTCTAAGTAGTAGATTAATCTCGTAAATGCAAGGAAGTGAATTAACAACCACACAATTGAAGAAAACATAGATTTACCATGGAGAACCCAAACTTCATGGAAAAAAGTCACAAAATGTGAACAAAATTACTCACCCAATCACTATTTCTGATGGAAATACAAATAATTTATCTAAGTCTACAGTTAAAGAATGACAATATTGAAGAGTACAAAAAATATATAGCATGCTATAGTGGTTAACATACCTTAATTGATTCATGTAAAATGTATCTTTTAGAAAACTAGATATGTAGATAGAGCGTAGTGTCAACAATGAAAATGTAATGATTTTGAGCAATTAAATGTATTAACAAAAATTTTTATGGGAAGGAAAAAAATGGAGGGAAAAAATAAGCAATATAAAAAAAGAGAGAGTGATATTTTGACACCCCGTCATGCGAATCCCAATGGACAATAGAAACAACAAATTACCACACAATTTGTTTTTTGAAAGAAGAACGATACATAAGATGAACATGAACATATATTACATATGAAGCAGTTATACAATTACAATTACCATTACATCCTCTAGTGTACATGAGATGGCATCACTATATCTTGAACTAATACCTTACAATAACAAATGAACCAAGATTACATAAAGATAACATACAACCATCCATGATCAAAGGAAATATAAAGGATACATACATCATTCTATTACATTTCAATTCATAGTTCAAATTAAAATGGTGGAACATATTTCCACAAATACAACACATTAGCTAACGACTACTACATAAGGTTTACAAAGGTAAAATAATACATTACAACCATTTCAGGAGTACATTACATCACTTTAGGAGTACATTGAATTACTTTAGGATTGTATTACATTACTTGAACAGGAGTATATTACATTACTTTAGGAGTATATATGTATCCTATCATGTAGAGGAAAAGGTACAACAAATACAAGAATGTTACATAAATTGAATATGGTACAAAAGAACTGAGGTAGAGTCCTGGATCAACAACATTGGCATGAACTCAGACTGGGGACCCAATGGGGTGCATAGCACATTCCACCTGACTGTGTGGACCTGAAAGACCACCCCCCGTGCTAGGAGTTGACAAGAAAGATCCCCATTCCTTAACCAAAATAGTTGAATGAACCAAAAGAAAACTGAACTCCACAACAAGGATAACAAAAATATAAGATAACAACCCATAACATTTCCATCACATAGCCACAAAAAAATAAAGAAAAGTAAAACCAAATGCCAATATTATAGGCCAATACTAAATAACCATAAGAGGTTCCAACAACAATAAGATCCAAAACCTTCAAATGAAATCGCAATGCCAACCAACAATAAATGTCAAGGGCACCTTTCATTAACATCAATCAAGTTTCCATGAGGCATGTGTGCAACACTAAAAGATAGAACTTGGAGGCTTCAACAACAGTCACTAAGAACCAATTTCCTCAACAACATCAACAATTCAAAGAACACTCCTAGAGGAAAGCAAACAAGGGAAAATAAATAGGTACTATAGGAGAGTGTCATCGCATGGCCTTACATGGATTATCTAGGAAACCTATCACAAGGTATCGCCTCCATCTATGGTTATCTAGGCTGCCTATCTCAAGGTGACTGCTCTATAGGGTGACTAATGTGGGGAACTTACCTTTCATGAGGACAAGGCAGTGATCTTACCAACGACATGGGTGAGGCTCATAATTAATCTTGTTTAGTGTTTATCTACCCAAACCTACTAGTTAATTAATTATAATATCACTTGTTTAGGAAAATCTTCCATGGGTTATCGTAACAACCCCTTTGTGTGTTGGCCCCCATGAAGAGCCACTCTCCCTATGACACAAAAACTAGATACAAGTAAGGGGGTGTACCTCTGCTCGCATAAAAATAAAAGTGTACATAACTCACAACATGCAAGGAAAGAAACATCTCACAAACCCATTCCATAACACTTAAACAAAACAAAGGAGGTACCACCCATGAGAACTCAACATCAAAAATAAAATCAATAAATCATAAAAGGTCCAACCAAGGGAAATCAATATGAATCAAGCTCACTATTGCCTCTAGAAGCCTCAAACACCAAAAATCCATAAAATTCTACTAAAGGAATTCAAACTCTTTGGGTTCCCAACCATCTCAAAATATGACTACAACAAAGTCATTGCATAAAGTTTCCTCAAATAGAATTAACACAAAAGGAAGATTCACATCATGGGATCACAAAATGACTATATAAGTTTCATAATCACAAATCGACTAGTGCAGAGTAAGGAGACAATATCACAATGAAATTAGAATAGAACACTTTTAAAATATTATCAGCTTCATACAAGATCGAACACAATAACCAATAGCGAGGTCTATTGATAGTTCATCCAAGAGAGACATGATGGGAAATCAAATAAGCAATAGAAATTTTATCCATGATCTCAAACTAAAGGTTACAATGAGTTCGACTATAAAATAAGCTATTTACTTGATCAAAATAAAATATTATATACTGATACTTCAAGAAAATTCTATTATCCAAGAAGCAACCATTCCAAATCCCTAGGGTTAAAGCTTTACTACACAATATTACTACAAGGGCTATACAATAGTAAAGTTCACAAGGATTATTTATGGTGTACCCTAATGCTACCTATGGAAACACTCTAATTACTTTCGATGATTGCTAATTCAACTAACTAACAAGAGTTATACCAACTAATAGACAGACATCCAGGTATCAAAAAGGGAAAAGATAATGCTCTTTCAAACTCTATCTTAAACACTAAGTTCTTTATTATTATTATTATTATTATTATTATTATTATTATTATTTCAACATAATTCCCAATATAATTGAAATGATAAGAAAATATCCTAAATGATCCTTACATGATTTCAAATACATACTAGTATAAAGCCATATATGGTTGAATAAATGAATGGTATAGTTTATTACACTTCTAGTATTAAATCTATCTATGTTATTTATTTCACATAAAATTATTTTATTAGGAAGTTAATGAACAAATATATGTATTTGAAAGACCTCTATGGTATGGGTTAACATCTGGAACAAACATATATTTATCATCACCTGGGTCTATTAATCTTAAGGATCAATTGATGGAACTTTAATTTACTAGATAGCCCTACCCCTTTTTCCATTTTGATGATAACATTGAATGTCACATAGAAAATTTCCACACGATATTTAAATATAAGAACAATTAAAGGGTGGCTACATTTGCTCATTGATTTTCCAAACCTTGCTAATGTACCAACCTCCTTTGCCAGCATCCTTTCTACCATTGAAAAGCTCCTCCAAAAGCATTGTCAAGTGGCCAAGGTAGGGAGAGTTGTGTGCAGTCTAGGAGAATATTAGAGGACTCAAAAGATCCCAAAATATTTTCTTCCCCTCTCCCCCCTCTATTCCCCAACCAATCTCCTGAAAAATGCCTCCCTAATGACATTCCTGCCCCCCCCCCCTAAAAAAAAAAGAAAGAAAGAAAGGAAGCCGAGATGAAGCACGTTGCCTTCTTCCTTATTTACATGCAAAAATGAGAATACAAGGACAAGGCACATGAATAGTTTGGTAGAATTGTTGGAAAATTGAATGCTCCTAAGCCTCTTGCTCTCATGTTAGCCCCCTTGTTTCACCTACTTGTCAGGAGCCCCCATTTTCAACAATTTTTTTTTGGATCTTCATCCCTATAGCTCTTGACAGCCCCTAAAGTTAATGTGGTAGGAATTTTTGAATTCCCATTTAATGCTGGTAGGTAATTTTGAATTTGAGAGGGAATGTTAGAAAGGAAAAAGGAATGAAGGTAGATTATTCTATCAATTGGAGAAGAAGAATTCATGAGCAGTAGTAGTCTAAAGGAAATGTTTTTTGTTTTTTTCTCTATGTGATTCAAAGAAGTTTCTGAGCAACAACAATTGTATATTTATTTTGTATGTGAGCAGTGATTGCTCCTGAAGAGCTCTGCGTAGCTCCTAGCATCTCCTGAAGTTATATATTTTTCGTTGAGTAGCTAATGAAGCTCCCAACAGATTGTAGTTTGTAGTTTTAGTTTATTTTTTGAGTTTTATGCTTAGTATTTCATGTATTTCCATTTCCAACTTATTGAATAGAAAGCAAGTTGCATGTCTCCTTTTTTTTTTGTTTATTCCATATTTGTATTCCCCTGTTGTTTTGGGGAAACATAACAACAACTTTTTGATTTCTGTGTATACAAAAAATTTAGACATGGTATTAGAGCTATAGGCCCCATTTCCTTGTGAGTTAGGGCTTTTTTTTTGGGGTATTTTGTTTTTTCTGTGTAGGATACATTGTTGGAGATGAAGGAAAGAGTTGGCAATAGCCATCATCCTTTAATGGATAGAACTATAATGTTTGGAAAAAGAATATGAAGACCATAATGGTCACCAATAATTTGTGGGAGTTTGTGGTCAGTGGTTTCAATTATGTGACTTACCCAGCAACATATGTTGTGCTCACAAACAACTAGAAGACCCGGTTGAAAGAGTTGAGGAGGAAAGATGCTATGGCATTGAGTTTAATAGAAGTAGCGTTGACAAAGGTAATTTTTACTAGAATAGCAACAACTAACTATGCAAAGGAAGCTTGGGAAATCCTCCAGACAAACTACAAAGGGACTGACAAGGTCATATTCATGAAGCTTCAGATGCTTCAAAGAGATTTTGAAACTCTTGAAATGAAGGTCAATCAGTCCATCTCATTTTTCCACACAAGACTCTTAGGTTTGATAAACCAGTTGAGAGTGAATGTTGAGGTCATAGATGATCAAAGGATTGTGGAGACAATCCTTAGGAGCTTACCCACAAAGTTTGATGCAATGGTGATTACCATTGAAGAGGAAAAGGATCTCACAATGTTGTCCATTGATGAGTTGATGGATTCTCTAAAAAACCCATGAGGGATGCCTAAATAGGTCTGCTTCTTCTACCCAAGAGAAAGCTTTTAAATATCAATGAAATGCAACAGGAAGGGGGAGAAGAAACAATGGTGGAAGAAGCTCAAGATTTAGAGGTTGTGGCAACTCTGGACAAGGAAATCCTAGAGGAGAAAGCTCGGCATGAGCAAACAACCAAGAGGGAGCGAGCAATTCTCAGACCAGCTCTTGAAGAGGCAAGAAGAACAACAGTTCGAATCTGAAGAATGACAAGAGCAATGTTGAATGCTACTACTATCATAAGTTTGTCCATTATGCAAGTGAATGCTAGAAAAAGATGCGTGATCAGTAAAAAAAAACTAAAAATGTGGCTGATTCGAATGTGGCTAAAGGAAATTAGTCCATAACCTTCATCATGTGCAACATTGGTGAAGAAGGCAGCCTCAAAGTCTAGTATTTGGACAACAGTTGCAACAACCACATGAGTGGTAATGAAAGTTTGTTTTCTTTCATTGATAAAAAATTTAATTCTGAAATTAGAATGGGGAACAATGGAGTAGTTCCAGTTGTTAGTAGAGGATCTTTTATGATCCGCAACAAGCAAGGTGAAAAGAAGGAGATACAAAATGTATTTCTTGCTCTAGGGTTAAAGCATAACCTCATGAGTGTTGGATTGTTGATCCAAAATGGATACAAAGTGTTTATGGAGAAGGGTCAATGTGTCATTTATGACAAGAATGAGAGGAAGAAGGTGTTTGCAACAATTCAAATGACAAAGAAACAGATGTTTCCTTTGAAGATTGAGATGTGTTTCTCATCTCAGTCCATTGCTGCACCTCTCAAGAATGGAAAATGTACAACAGTATAGCAAGTAGTGCTCAAGAGTACCATTCAAGACCCCTCCAAGCTATGGCATCTCAAGTATGGACATTTAGCCTATGTTGGTTTGAGTCTTTTGTCCAAGAATAGAATGATTGATAGTTTTCCAATAATAGTAGAACCTAATGTTAGATGTGAGGCTTGCATTTTGGGCAAGCAACATAGGAAACCCTTTCAATCAGGCAACTCTACAAGGGAAAGAGAGCCATTGTAGTTGGTGCATATGGATTTGGTAGGCCCTATGCAAATCATTTCTATTGGTAAAAGCATATTTTTTTATGACCTTCATTGATGATTACAACCATAAGACATGGGTTTATTTTTTGCAACATAAATTTGAAGCTTTTGACAAGTTTTTGTTGTTTCAGGACCAGGCTAGAAAAGAGAGTGGACACATGCTCAAGGTCCTAAGGTCAGATCGTGGAGGAGAGTATACCTCTAGCTTGTTTGTAAATTTTTGCAAGAAAAATGGCATCAAGAAGGAGCTAATAGCTAGTTATACTCCACAACAAAATGGAGTGGCTGAGAGGAAGAATAGAACCATTGTGGAGATGGAAAGGAGCATGATGAAAGCAAATGGAATCCCTATTGAATATTGGGGAGAGGTTGTAGCAGCAGTTGTGTATTTGATAAATAGAAGTCCAACAAAGGCGGTCTGTGACAAGATCCCTCAAGAGGCATGGAAAAAATGCAAGTGGATGGTTGAACACTTTAGAGTGTTTGGTTTTGTGGAATTTGCACATGTTCCTAAAGAAAAGAGGTAGAAATTGGATGACAAGGGTGAAAAATGCATTTTCATGGGCTATAGTGAAGAGTCCAAAGCCTATCGATTGTACAATCTGGTCACCAAGAAAATAGTTATTAGTAGGGAAGTGGAGTTCCTAGAAGATGAGTCCTGTGATGGAGTGATAGTTTCTGACACCTATGAACCACCCCTAACAACTCCTGAGGGAAGTAGAAATAGAACATGAAGTTCAAAAAGAAGAGCTAGAGTCACTCCTAAAAGCATTAGACAAGCTCCTGAAAGCTCTGGAAAAGCTCCTAAAAGCTCCCGATGGCTCTTGAAGTAAGAAGATAGTCAACAAGACAGTCACAGAAAACCAAAGGATTGGCTCCTGAAGGCATCGGTCAAGATCCTAAAAGCTCTCGATAGCTTCTAAACCTACTTTTTCAGTTGAGCAGTAGTAGTAGTGAAATTTTAGGCCCCACTCTCACCTCCCTAATGCCAAAGAAGACCACAAGTGTAAGGGAGATCTACTTGAATAAAAGGTATGATGAAGAATTTGATGAGAGTGTGAATTTTACATTGTTTTCTCATAGTGATTTGATTTATTTTGAGGAAGCTGTGAAATAGGAGAAATGGTGTGAGGCCATGGATGAGGAGATAGATGCAATAGAGAGGAACAACACATGGGAGTTAACATATTTTCCTCCCAACAAGCAAGTTATTGGGGTGAAATGGGTCTACAAGACCAAGTACAATGCCAAAGGAAGAATAGAGTGGCACAAAGCACAATTTGTGGTCAAGGGGTACAAACAACAGTTTGGGAGAGACTATCCTGAGAAATTTTCCCTCATTGCAAGGATGGAAACCGTGCAGGTAGTCATATCAATCACAACCCAACACAAATGGAAGGTATTTCAAATGGATGTGAAGTTCACTTTCCTTAATGGAGTGTTGAAAGAGGAAGTATATGTGGAGCAACCATTCAGATATGAAGTTCTAGGTCAAGAACACAAGGTGTATAGGATGAAGAAAGCTCTTTATGGGTTGAAGCAAGCTCCATGGGCATGGTACAATAGGATTGAATCATATTTGATGAGCAATGGCTTTAGCAAAAGTGATGGAGAGCTCACTTTTTACATCAAGGCAACAAATGGTAAGGTTTTAATTGCTGTATTGTATGTTGATGATCTAGTTTTTACTGGGGGTGATGATTTCATCATTTCTGATTTTAAAGAGGCCATGAAAGAGAGTTTGAGATGATAGATTTAGGTCTCTTGAGATATTTTCTAGGCATAGAAGTAAAAAAAATGCATGATGGTATATTTATCTCTCAAGAAAAATATGCAAATGAGATATTGAAGAGATTAAGAATGCTTGAAATAAAATTTTCCCCAACACCAACAACCATAGGTCTAAAGTTGAGCAAGGAAGATTGCAATAGCAATGCGGATCCGACCATGTTTAAGAGTTTGGTTGGAAGTTTAATGCATTTAACTGCAACTAGGCCTAATATAATGCACAGTGTGAGTCTTATTCCCAGATTTATGGAGACTCCAAGGGACACCCATTGGCAAGGGGGTAAAAGAATCCTAAGGTATGTGAATGGCACCAAAGAATATGGAATTATGTACACAACAATAGATGAGTTGGCTGGTTGGTTACATAGACAGTGATTGGGTAGGAAGTTTGGATGATAGGAAGAGCACATGGGCTATGTGTTTCACTTGGGTTCATGATTGATCTCATGGGATTCCAAGAAACAACCCATAGTTTCCCTATCTACAATAGAGGTTGAGTATATAGCAGCAAATGTAGTAGCATGTCAAGCTATTTAGCTGAGAAGAATCTTGGAAAATTTGATGGAAGAACAAGAGGATGGAACAATAATCTTTTGTGACAATGTTTCATCAATAGCATTGACAAAAAATCCTATGTTTCATGAAAGAAGCAAGCACATTGAAATTAGGTATCATTTTATTAGAGAATTAGTTGAGAATGGTGAAATTAAAATGGCAATTTGTATGTCTGAGTAGTAGCTAGCAGACATATTCACCAAGCCTTTGAGCAAGGACAATTTTAAGTGCCTAAGGGACATATTGGGCATTATTGATTTAGATCAAGATTGATCTTGTTTCGTTAGTTCAGGATCAAGGGGGAGTGTTGGAAAATTGAATGCTCCTAAGCCTCCTACTCTCATGTCAGCCCCTTGTTTCAACTACCCATCAGGAGTTCCCATTTTCAACAAAAAATTTTGGGATCTTCATCCCTACAACTCTTGATAGTCCTTGAAGTTAATATGGTAGGAATTTTTGAATTCCCATTTAATGTTGGTAGGTAATTTTGAATTTGAGAGGGAATGTTAGAAACACAAATGGAATGAAGGCGGATTATTCTGTCAGTTGGAGAAGAAGAATTCCTAAGTAGCAATAGTCTGAAGGGAATGTTTTTGTTTGTTCTCTATGTGATTCAAAGAATTTTCTGAGCAGCAACAACTACATGTTTGTTTTGTATGTGAGCAGTGATTGCTTCTGAAGATCTTTGCGTAGCTCCTACTAGTGAGCTCCTAGCAACTCTTGAAGTTATCTATTTTTGGTTGAGCAGCTAATGAAGCTCCCAGTAGATTGTAGTTCATAGTTTTAGTTTATTTTCTAAGTTTTATGCTTAGTATTTCATGTATTTCCATTTCCAACTTATTGAATAGAAAGCAAGTTGTATGCCTCCTTTTTTTGTTTGTTTATTCCACATTTGTATTCCCTTGTTGTTTTGGGGAAACAGAGTAGTAGCTCTATGATTTATGTGCATACAAAAAATGTAGACAAGAATGCTACAAGTAGACGTAGCCTCCTGGAATGTGATGACTACCAGATATCCCCCATGCAAAGCAAGACACAAAACCCTAAAAAGGGTGCCTAAACAAGTTTTGTTGTTTCTTATTTTTACCATGTGTACAAACTAAAGACAAATATATTTTGTAAAGGGATTTTGTTGATTATAAAGTGGATAATCAATTATAAAAATAAATAAAACATACTTAAATATGTATTTTAGAAAGGGTAGGCTTCTATTGATCAAATTTTTATGTCAAATGAAACTCCTTTCTACTTTTCATAGCAAACTAATCAATAATATAATATTTCAAATATAAACATATTTAATTGCCATAGGTTGATTTATTCCTTTTTAGTAAATCAAATATAGATAATATTCCCTCTTAAATTAATTTTTTTGCTTAACTAAATACTTACTCAAACTATTATATAGAGGAAAGATATTTATTCATTTTAAATTTCCCATATAATATTAAATTTAGTAATTCCTTCACTTATATAATTTTCCCCCAAAAACTTATACTCTTAATCTTCAAATTACATATAATGGATTGCTCTCTCACAATTCCATAAAAGTAAATTCTTGAACTGAAGCCTATATTTACACACATATCTATATAAATAGACATTTTCAATACACTTAATTACGTGCTCTTTTCCCATTTTTGAAATGTTTAAAATATCTAATATGATCACTCAAATTTTCTAAAATAAAACTCTTTAATTTTATCTATAAATTCACTAATTTCATTATAACAATAATACTCATCTAATGCATATCTCCAAGATCCATTTTTATATCATAGTTTGATTAAGTAAGGTTTTCTAAGATTTATAGACTAAGGGCTTAATTTTGTTCCTTTATTGGTAGACATTTTACTCTTACTATTAAAATTAATAATCAATATATATATAACATATTTTCATCATTCATTTAATTATTATTTTACCCCTAGTTAACTAAGTCACCTTGTAATCAATTTAATTTAATTAAATTGACTAATCAAGGCTAGTTATAGTATTACTTTATTACATAATTTCAAAAGAAAAATTAATCAATATAATAATGAACGCAAAAGACAACTCATTTTAACCAAATGAACTCACTCAAGATCCAAAGACGGCCAAAATGGAGGAACACTATAGATATGTGGTGCCAGATGTCATTTTATTTTCATCTACAATAGCTGCTTATTTCTAGCCCCCCAAATTTTGCAAAGGCTATTTACAATTTTTAAGTAGTTGCTGCTTCACTAAAATAGGATAAGATTCCAAATTATCCAAATTTCATTAATAAAAAATTTCATGGGGACACTTAATGGGTTAATTTTAAGAAGAAATGCTTAATTTTAAGTAGAAATGCTTAATTTTAAGCAGAAAATTGAGTTAAGCAACAACATGGGGATAGGGGGTTAGATCTTTAACATCTGCCTTGCCTTGATCCTTAGATATTTTAACTATCTCCCAATTTAGTAGTGAAATCCTTTTCTTTTCACTTGCATCATCCCATAACTTCCTTTGGATGTTCGTTAGACACTTAACCTCTTTACTTGGTGCTTCAATGCATGACATCGCAAAATTTGGCATTCTTGCCACGACTGCCTTGAGCATGGTTACTCTACTTGCCAAAGTAAGCCACCTCCCTTTCCAACAATCAATTTTCATTCTGCATTTTATGATAGTCTCTTTTTTATTGTCTCGTGAATAGAGGAATTCACATATATTTGATGGTAAGAACCAATGGTAAAGTATGTTTCATTAGAAATTCTATGTTGCATTCCTTTGCGAGTGTTAAAGAAAAATATATTTGATTTCTCTATGTTTACAACTTTTCCCACTTCTACACTAAGGCATTCAATATCATGCTTCATAGACACTGTTTCCTCCATGGATGACCACCCATATAGGATTGTGTCATCTACAAAAATTTGGTGTGTTATAGCTAAGAGAGTAGGAGCCACTTAATTTCTGCTCCATTGGCCAAAAGATTTTAGCTTGGCAATATGATGACTAAAATCATCTACCATAATAATAAAAAGAAAAGGGGAGAGTGGGTCTCCTTTACATATACCCCTTGAACCATTGAAAAACCAACAAGGTACACCATTTACTACCATTGAATACCTTGGAGTATAAATGCAACAAAAAATCCAATCCAACCATTTATTAGAAAACCCCGTTTTCATCATCTTCATTAGAAACAACCATTGAACACGATCATATCCTTTACTCGAATCTATTATCCATAACATTCCACTTCTTTTTATTGTTTACAAGAATGGTGACTTTGTGAGCAATTATTATGCCATCTATAATACTTCTTTCTAGGACAAACCCTCTTTGTTACATCAAGATGATTTAGGGAAAAAGTTTCTTGAGATGGTTGGCCATGACCTTGGAAATTATTTTATAAATTATGTTTCAAAGTGAAATAGGCCTAAAGTCTAAGAAAGATTCACATACTTCTTTCTTTAGAATGAGGACTATATTTGTATTTTTTATATCTTTTAGCATTTCTTTTCTTCCTAGATTCTTCTACCAACTCATGAATATCCTTCCCTAGAAATATCCAACAAGTTGAATAGAAATGAATCCATTAGACCTGAGAGATTTTTCGAGGTTCTTTTAGAAAATTGCCTCTAGTACTTCTTCGAAGGTAACAACAATCGATTAAATTTTGTTGTCCTCGTGACTAACCACTTCTTCTACGTCCTCAACCATTTTGCATTTTACATCCTATCCCTCCCTCAAACCACTAAGGAGATATTTGAAATAGTCGATGCCAAAATTTTGTATTGATGACTCCTTAGATACAATATTTCCATTGCTAGCTTTTACTTGGTTGATTTGATTCCAACTTCTTCTTACCTTGGTATAATTGTCGAAAAACCTCATGTTTAAATTTCCCTCCTCAAGCCAAGTTTCTCTAGATTTTTGTTCCCAATAGCTTTCCTGTCTTGCCAAAATTTACTATATTTAGCCATCAAATCCCTTTCTTTCACATAATCTACTTCATTCATGCTATTCTTTATTATTAACTCACTTAATGTATAAATTTCTAATTCTAGCCTTTCTTTTTCTACAAAAATGTTCTTGAAGGTCATTTGATTTCATAATTTCAATATCTCTTTCATCCACATCAATTTATTTTAAAATATAAACATCTTTGTTCCTTTAATGTTTATAGGTTCTTCCCAACACCCCTTTATTAATGCTAGTAGATCTACACATCTTAACCACACCTTCTCAAATCTAAACTATTCTTTTATTGGAGTTGATTCTAGGTTGACCATGAGTTCCACTAGGCAATTATCTAAAATTGGAATTGCTCATATTGAAGCCTTTGGTAGAATATCCTCTTACAACCAATTCTCATAGATGCAAAATTTGTCTAGCCTTTCCACTATATTAGTAAAACCTTTCCTTTTGTTATTCCAAGTATACGTACCATTGATTATCTTTATATCCAACAAATTATTTTTCTCAACAAAACTTGTGAAATATTTTTAAGATTGTGTGATCCTCTTCAACCCCCCAAATTCTTCAGTCTGATCAAGAACTGCATTAAAGTCCCCAAAATTATTGTTTTACCATTTGCTAAGACATTACTCACTGAGTTCCAATACACTTTTTTTTCTTCATTTTTTGATGGACCATATATGCTTATTAACTCAAAACTAGTGTTTGAAGAGAATATTTGTACCTTTATTCACATCCAATTTAGGTTTGAAGCCAAGGTTTCCACTTTGAGATGTGCAAAATCTTGTAAGATTCCTATCCCTCTAGATGCACCAATTGCATCCACAAAGGATCCCTCCTAGCCTTTACAACACCTAAAAAATAATTCTATCTCACTTTTCATTTCTTGTAAAAGTATGAGATCAATATTTTGACATTCCAACTAGAATTTCACTAGTCACCTCTTATTAGGAGCATCGAGGCTCCTAACACTCCATGTTAGGATCCTCATCTCCCTCCAAGGGAGGATTTACCCCCCTTGGATCTTAACATATACAATTTCATTGATGTTTGGTCACTTTTCTTAGCTTCCTCCTCCCTCTTTCTATTTTTTTATTTTCCTACCAATTTTCAAAGTTGAGCATGTTGGAATCAAGCAAAACTAAGAGGGGGGGTGAATCAGTGTTGTGCAATTTTTAACTTTATTGATCTTATCTTCAAATCACTTATAATATTCAACCAAAAGAAATATGCATGAACACAAAGAAAGCAACCACAACACCATAACACAAGGATTTTTATGTGGAAAACCTATTAGGGGAAAAACCATGATGGATAGCCAATCCACAATATAATTTAAGTATACCCAAAAAGATGTTTACAAAATGGTAATGCACTTGCATTCAGACACAGTACCAAGAGCTCACTACTCAAAATTAGAAATGCTCACTACCTTACAAAAGTTTGGAATACTTCCAAAAGATTTGAACTGAGAAGGATAGCATATAAAAATGTCTAATTATAGTTTTTATTAGGCTAAACAATCAATCTCTTAACCTTCTAATTGATTATGCTCTTCTTCTTTGTTATGCTTCAACTCGCATCACAAAATCCTTAATACACAAGTGAAACTATGCATAATCGCTTTCCCGGTCTTCTGATATTTGCAACATACATCAACTCACATCAAACACACATCAAAATGATATAATCGATCACTTATACATATCTGCTACAAGGAATTTAATCGCTTTATGTCAGCTTCAACAAAATAAGAAATATTCACAAACTGCCAGCTCAAATCATCCATAATATTCAATGTGCATGCACAAGAGTTAGCCACAACATAGTGAGGACCCAGAACAAAATGTTCGAACAAAAAAAAACTTAAACAATAACTCCTCAAATATTTGTGACACACTTTATTCACCAAGTTGGCCTTCATATACTGATGAACAAAAAAATTTCCAACCGGACCTTCCAACTTTCACACAAGTTGATACAAGGCACCAAGATTTACAAATAACATAGATTAGGCATACAACAAAATTCTTGAGATCCACAACATAGAATAATAACAGAAAATCTTCATATGAATTGAAGAACACAAATCTACTGGATGCTTTGTTCTAGCTTAACAGATAAACACTAATCTTCAATCTATATGCCGGTCTGAGTAAATTATGTGTGAATCAACTAGCTGACAAGGGTTGTCGTCAATGACAACACTAGAAAAAATGTGCAGTGTCTCTTGCAAAAAATCTCCCCCTTTGGCATTGATGGTAACACTTAGTGAAAAATAACTAAGTGTTAGATCAGTACCAACTTAATACACTTCCAAAAAAGACTTCAAAAATATCTTCATTCACAACTCAAAACTACAACTCCCCCTTAGATGAATGTACATTTTTCACTATTCTATTCCCCCTCTTTGACATCAATGGAAAAGATAGGGAATCCACATACACAACAAGAAAACTTCAAACTACATAAGTACAAATTTGTTTCAACAATTTACACAAAATTGAAAATATCTACAAAATTGGTTTTCAATAGGTTCAGGCTTGAGTCCCAACACTTCTTAAGGCTTTCCAGAATAGTTATGTGACCACAGAGTAAATAATGTTGCATCTCAGTTGTTTCAAGGTTCACCAGATCATTGACCACCAAAGCATCTTGTGCTTCCTTCAAAGCACTCAACATAGTTTCCATCGTAGGACCAATTAGGCCTCTAAGTTCACATGCTTGTTCCACAACTCTATCATTATCATGATTTAGATACTTTAACTTGTCAAGTAGAGATATAGATTTACCTTCTTTCTCTCTAACATAAATAGTTAGAGGATCAACAACATTAGAAATAGCAGCTAAATTTTTCTCATGATCCTTAACCTTCTTCTCATTGTCCTTAGTAAGTTTAGACAAAGATAAACATGACTTATAAACCTTTACACCTTCAAATAGGGCATTATGAAAATTCTTCACACAGGTAGCTAACAGAGATTTATCTTTAGCTATCATACCTTTCAGACTACTGAACCTTTTGTCATCAAACTCCTATACTTTGACCAAAGCTGACTTCTCAAGTGACTCAAAATGAGTGCTTACTAAATTTATAAACTTCTTCAGCTCACCAAAGGAAGAATTGGATTGGTCCTTCACATGAGTAGGCATGATCTTCCCTAGAATACTAGATGTAAGATTCAATAATTCACTATCCTCAATGTGGGACTTCATAATTTATTCCCTAGCCTTAGCTTGTGCAAATGATGCAACTTTCATTTTCTAAATTGGGGACAAAGTAGACAAATGAATAGGGGCATCTCCCAACTCAAGATCAAATTCTTCCTTTTTCTCTTCCAAAAATTTCTTCACTACCTCTATAGTTTCTCTTGCTTCCACTAGAATTTCCTTAACTTCAACTTTCTCTTCTTCAACTATTGATTCTTCAGCTACTGATTCTTGCTTTCCTTGAGGAACATCACCTTTTTCACTTGACATATCCTTTTCTTCAACTGACACAACTTTAGGAGCTTCAGTCCCCATGGTAATTCTATTTCATTTGCATTAGGAGAAATGTAAGTGTCCTCAACTATAACCTATTTGTCGGACGAGATGAAGTATCTTCCACATGCATTTTTTTAGAAACAACATCAATTATGTTCTTTAATAGAACTTCCCTAAGAATTCTTTCAGTTTCTTTTTCTACCTCTTCAGTCTTACCAATCATAATCTTGTTTATCCTTGTTTTTCTCTTGAATTCCTTCTTGGATTTATTTAGGATTGACTTCATTTCCTCCATAGACACCACCAAACATAACTCTTCAAGAATTCACTCTCTCATTTTCTCTTGTTTATTTCTTGCACTTACTCTCCTCATCTCCAAAATTGCATATAATTCCTTAGGCAACTGTGCCATTATCTCAACAAGTGTCATATTGAAATTGTTAAAATATTTTATTGTAGCCTCCTCAAGAACTATTTGACCAACACTATAAAAGGTACCATATACTTCACATAAGGGCTTAAGATTACCATATTTGATTATACCTTTCTCAACTTCTTCTACAAACATACCTAGTTTCTCAGGCTTAATCTTCTTCTTTACTTTAAACTTTTCATCAGAGGGCTTGTCCTTAGTGACTGTTGTTGTTGCTTGAGTTCCCATATGCTCTATTCCTCTAATTTCTTCATCATATTTTGTCTCTTCATCTTCTGAGATAGCTGGATACACTCTTGTTCTCTTATCCTTCTTCCTCTTACCAAATGCCTTAACTAGAGCTTTTTCAAGGGATGAATTCTTCGCATGACTGGATAGGGGTGCAGAGCTCCTTGGTGATCTAGTTTGGGTAGAGGATGCCACTAGACTAATAGATTCATCTTTATCATGATCTTTTCCTTTTTCACTTTCATCTTGTTCTCTCTTCCTTTTCGCTTCTCTTACTGCTTCTACAGATATACCCATGCCTTCTACAAAGAATTTCACTTCTTTTCTTACCCTCTAGACTATCATTGGCTTCTTTAGCTGCTCATGGACTTGCATGTCCTTCTCTGCATATGTTCCAAACCTTTCTTCTGTTGGATCTTAAGGCTTATTCAACAAATAATGTGCATATAATTCCAATATTTTCTCCTCAACTTCATAACCCATTGGAATAATCCAAATGATTCTAGGTTCTACAGCTTCCATCAAGCATTCATCAATATCCATCATAAAAAAAATTGTATCCTTATACTTCTCCATAATAGAAGTAGGAATTCATTCTCTTTCTTGCATTACATTCTCAAAGTTCTTGATATATCCCCATATTGCATTTTTCCTATTTTGAAAATCACCAAGGATGAATAACATATCTCTAATTTGAACAACTAAAGGTTTGTTACCTCTTTTCTAGACTAATTTTCCAACTCTGGTAACTTCATTCATGAAATAAAAGAAACAACATAGTAACAAATTACCATATTTAAAGGAATTATTCTTTTCTTTCTTTATCTTACCAAGATTCTCCATAAGTTGACTTTGAAGCAATTCACATAAATCATACTCTACATTCTCCTTCACCATCTGATATGCTGCATATATGGCAATACTAGATACATAATTTTCTCAGATGGAATGATATATCTTGTAACCAATGACCATAGAAGAAAATTTCACATCCACATCAATGATATTATCAATTATCATTTCTCTTCTGTCAAATGTTGAACCAGTTGCTTCAGTGACCATCTGGTTCTTCATGGATTTCAAAATTGAAAAACCACCAGAAGAATTTAAACCTGTAATAGCTCTAATAGCTTATTTTGTAGTCTTGAAAGGTTGATTCACCCACGTAAATTCAGCATGAACTCAACTCAAGATATATCAGACCCATTCACTTTCATCAAACATGGGGAATTTCATAATCTACATGGATTTATTCTCCTCTAGAGTTTTGAATTTGGAATTAACATAAAAATACTCTCCAATAATGTGTTTGGAATATAAATTCAGCAACTGTGAGCTTACTAGATTGTATGCCCTAGTATCTTTAATATGCAATACGTGGTATGGAATGGATGAAAATGCACCTAAGGGCTCTGTCTCAATAGAATTGAAAGGATTCCACTTGAATTTTAGGCAGGGTCTATCCTTGAATTCAACTACCTATGGAGTAGCCATTTTCACAAATTCATAGGTTTACAAGTTTTCTCGATAAATACCTTTTCACCAGATTAGGGTTTGATCTTTGAATTTCCTTCACACTTGAATCCTCACCAAGTTTTTCCAAAGTTCACTTCAGAGCTCTTCAAACTTCTTCTCTTCAAAAATGCAAAGTGACAAATGAAATATAGAAATGACCTTTTATCATTCGAACACTTAACCTTTTTGTCACAATAAATTCTTTTGCCCTAAATCATCTTGATACTCTATTTCCATACACTGTGAAAGATAACTCTTCTACAGACCTTCAATTCTACTAAAATACTTTTTCCAACTGATCAACAACATATGTAGATCATTAATGCAATCACTGTACTCATCCACATCTTGGTGTCAATTGTTGGCAGGGGGTTTGAAATATTTTCTTGACAGTTCCCCCTAGGCCGAAGGCCCAAAAACTAATTCCTCGAGGAATTACCAGAACCAAGTTCTAGTTGTGTACCTTAGAATTTTACCCTACTCTAGTGTGCAAAATAACTAAAAATACAAATGATAAAAGACTAAGGACACTTCAAGATTAGCCTAAAGAGTGATAAATCAAGATGCAAATGATTATACCTTCCTTGCTATTGGAGACTTCTTGGTTGGCCCTTGATTTGGATGACTTTGTGTGCTCCTTAGATGACTTCTTGAGTGACTAAATGCAAGATCAACTTATGCAAAATGATTAAAATGGATGGCTAGATGATAGTGAATGAGTGAGAATGCAAATTGGCAGCATGTAGTTATAAAATGGCCTTGAGGAGGGGGTATTTATAGAGGAACTTGAATTCTCTAGAGAATTCAATGGTTGAGATTTATCCAACAAGGTTAAGATGAAGGGCTAAGGTGAGTTGAGGAATCACAAGCCCTCACATCTTGACATGTGGAATGTGAGATGGCTAAGGGTGAGATGATGTGTAGATGATGTGGAAGGGAGGTACATGATGTGGAGGAAGGACAAGTACCTTCCAAGTACATTGGGAGATGGGAAGAATCTTGGGTGAATAAAAGTGAATTTTAAATTCACAATGATTGGAAGAATCTAGTGGATAAGACAATATTCCCAAAAGGTGGGAGTTTGTCACATGTGATGTGATGTGACAAGTCAAAGGTTCTAGAAGATGCATGGGAAAAGGGGATTCTAGGAATAATAAAAGTGAATTAAAAATTCACATGGGGAAGAGAGGAGCCTAGGGTGAATAAAAAGGAATTAAAAATTCCTTGGAGGGTGGGGAGAGTTAACCAAGGTACTAATTAGGTTTGATTAATCAGTAATTAGAGGATAATTAGGGGTTAATTAGGATTAAAATCCAACTTACAAAAGTTGGAGAAGTGACACATCCTAATCAAGGATTAGGCATGTGCACATCCTTAATGAAGAGATTAGGAAATAGATTAGGATTAGATGAAAATGACATGTGAGGAATTAAATAAATGTAATATTTATTTAATTTATTTGATGAAAAGAGGATTAAGGAGGGTAAGGTATTTAATTATTAATTAAATACCTTAGGGATTTGGCATAGTTAAAGATATTAATTAAATAATAGTAATATTACTTAATTAACTCGGATAAGAGGATGTTTAGATGAAAAGTGATAAATTTGGATAAATTAAGTGTCCAAATTTGGATGTCTACATTTTTCCCCTCTTTGAGATGGTGTTACGAAGTAGCATCATTTCAAAGAATATTAAAATATAGAACCCAAAAGGAGATGGTTAGATTGGAAAAGATGCTCCAGTCATCAAAGGGATGACTAGGAAGAAAGATGATGGGGGTGAAGATGAAGAGTAGGGATTGAGGATGCTCCCTCGAGAGGACATGCGGGTTGAAGAGAACACATGTGTGCTCTTGAAATAGATGATGTGATGCAAGGGGAGATGAGGAAGATGATGCAAGGTGATGGGTAAGACAGGATGAAAAGGCGATAGGAGGTTGGGAAACAAAAATGGATGCAAAGACGAAGATGATGTTGCCCCAGTCAAGGTACAAGCCAAAAGGGGGTGAGGATGGATGGAGTGTTGTCAATGAATCACGAAGATAGGGGAGGATACATCCTACTAAGTGGTATTGATAAGGGAAGGGTACATCCCAAAACACCACTAAAGGATAGGGAAGAATGCCTCCCGATGATGATGACAAAAGTGTTGTTGATGAGGGAAGGATACATCCCAAAACAACACCAAAGGGATATGGAAGAATAAAATGGGATGATGATGATGATGATGAGGAGGAGGAGGAGGAGGATTGGATCCATGCTTGTAACAAGACTGAGAACAAGGCCAAGGATATGATTAGATGATTCAGGCTAAATGGAATGGATGGGGATAGGATAGAGATGTGAGATAAGGATGAAGGAGGAATGGATGGGGGGATACATGAAAGATGATAGAATGGAAAATGAAATGCAATCCTAATGCAATTTTCCATCTTTAGAGCATTGATTTTTGCTATAGCATAAGACACAAGACGCCAGGGTATGAAGAACCAAGGCGAATTAGTGTCTAATGCATAAAACAAACACAACAGAGAAGAAGGCTATCCCAACACCCCAAAGTCACAAAGACCTTGGTCGGGCTAGGTATTGAGATAACCACAAGCACAAAAGGATGCCCTAGCATAACACAAGACCTCAGGGATCTTGGTGAGTACTACGTGGGACAACCAAGAAGACACAATCAAACAAAAGAGCAAGATATGCCCCTATGTGGACCAATCAAACACACCATAATATGATGGATTATGGCGGCCTTGACAAGTGATGATAGGGAGCTCAAATGATAAACAAAAGCCAAAAGCATCAAAATATCGCAATCAATTTCAAATGTCTTTTGCCATAGGATCAAGGGGATAGATGGGATTGATGAGATCTGTTAGGAAGGATGCATCCTATTGAGACCGATGATGGATACTAAGCTAAAAGATCTATATGTTGTAGGATATTCAAAACTGATTGGATTTGTTGATACAAGTTGGTCTCATTTGTGAAGAACGTGCTAGATAAGGGAATAGCTTGATGACATGACACAAGGAATACAAGACATGATACTGACACACCCTAAAGACCTAGGGGCTTGGTGGCCAATCAAATATTAGCCTTGCCTATGTGAAAGCACAGAGTCCTCGTAGTTCGATAAAAGACTGTCGACTAACCATGGATAAAAGTAGAAAGAAGATGATGAATGATGATGGCAGATGACAAGGAATGAAGAGACAAAAGCCAAGACTAATGATAGATGATATAGGAGTGGACAGAGAAAGAAGAAAGACTAACGCTAGATGATAGAGGAGTGGATGGAAAAAGCAGAATGACCAATGATAGACAATAGAAGAGCAAAGTGGACAAAGAAGATCGATGATGGAACCCCGGGGGTGGATCAAATGATTGACCTTGCCTATGTGGAAGCACAAGGGCAACATAATTTGACAAGACCAAAGGAGAACAATGGATAAAGGATGATAAGATGATAGGATAAGTGGATAAAAACATGGGACCGATACGACAAGATAGGATAGACCTGTTGGATTGGATAGGATGATGACGATCACATGAAGTTCAGGGATGGGATAGTTATCCAAAGCATTAAAATGACTTGGGAGGATGATATGATAGATAGATGAGTGATGAAAAGTGATAGGGGATTGGAAATATGTGCAAGAGAAGCAGGAGTGATGATGATGAGATAAATGGCATTGGGTTGCATGGGGGGAGGCCTATAGCCAGATACCAATGACAAGGGATTGTGAGATGGGATGAGGATAAATATGAAAGAATGGATAGAGATATAAGGATGGGGGATGGGAGGGATTGTTTGGATGGATGGGAATATAAGGATTAGGAGATGAAAGGGATGCTAGGATAGATGTATATGAAGATAAGGATGGGGAGATGGAAGGGATGCTGTGATAGATGGATAGGGACAGAAGGATTGGGAGATGAAAGGGATGATAGGATAGATGATGTCTCCAAGGATTATGTCACAAAGGAAGCATATGCCCCCACTCTAGATATGTCATATATGAGGAGGCATGAGGGATAAAAGACAAGTGGATAGGAAGATAAAGGAGATAACTAGATGAGGATAGGATGGGTGGCTAAGGAATATGATAGAGCATGGATGAAGGGAATGTATACCAATAGGTGTCCAAAGCATGCATAGATAGGTGCCCCTATTTTGATCAAGATCACAAGAAGGATGGAGGGAATGGGAGATAAATGGGATATGATGGTAGGATGGAAGATAGGTGGGATGGGGGTTTATGAAGAGGACGGATAACAGGAAGACGGGTGCATAGCTGGAAGCATAGCGGATGGAGGGAATGCATATTAGGAAGTTGCCCCAAGCATGGGGATTTATGCTACGACCATGTTGTTTAGGTTTTCATCATGGTACCTATCCAAGGTGCTTGTTTGACAAGTTTTCACCATTGGACCAATTCATTTCTCTTTACTATTTTGTTTTTGTTTTTTTTATTTTTTTTTATTTTTTTTATTTTTTGGATGTCATGTAGAAGGAGATGGGTAAGGATAAGGAAGTGGATAAGCAGATTTAGAAGACATGTGATAAGGATCAAGGTATTAAGAGCCCATCTTTGAAGTGACTATTGGATGTTGGTACAACCTTATTAGGATAAATGGATTATGCAAGAGGATGAATTAGGGGGATTTGAGAGGGGAGATATATGGGATAATGGATGGGATGTTGGAAAGGGTATGGATAGAATGATGGGGTGGATATGTGATGGGGAGATGTGTTCAGACCAACATTGGCACATGTGGTGGTGGATGTGAAAAGATAATAGGATTAAGGGATGGAGAATGGGATAATGGAGATGGAATGGTGAATTCCTGGGATATAGGACCCAGTACTTAGGAGATGAAAGGGGTGTAAGAGCGACTTTGGATGTTCTTATAGATTTTTCATGTGATGGCATTGCATCTTTTTTCTTTGGGATCCACATGGTTTTGATCTTTGCTTTGGTGGGCCTTTGTGGCCTACGGTTAGTTAGATTTAGATTTTTCTTCTCTTCACCATGTCTTTTGGAGGGGACGTGAGGAGCCTTAGATTCATGTGGATGTTTGGATTTATGCATTTTTTCTTTAACAACCAAAGTGTTTTTAGTAGCAATGGGATGGGTGTGAGGAGATGGATGATGTGGAGTGATGGAGGTAGGAGCATGGGGATTATGTGTAGATGGAGGATGTTTAGGTATGTGCCTTTGTTGATCCTGACTATGGGGTATGTGAGAGGGATGTTTATGATGGATGAGATGGATAGGTGATGAATGGATGAAGGGATGGATAGGATGAGATGGAGGAGGTGATTTTAGGATATAGGAGCCCAGAATAGACGTAGGACCTGGAGGAAACATGGGCATGGTAGATGGAGGATTTGAGATGGTAGATGGAGGGATGTAAGGACCCAAAATGGATGGAGCGGATGAAGGAGGAATATGGATAGTGGTTTTGAGGCGATACGATAGAGGAGGAGGGATGGCAACATATGATTTGGTTGAGCGATGGAAAGAGCCTATATTTATTTTGGAAGAGGCTTGTTGAGGACATCTAGATGTTGTACCAACATTTTTAGATTGTGAGTCATGAGTAGTACATCTAAGACCTTGTAGATACAAATGTTCTTTAGCTTGGATGGGCTCTATAATACCTTGCTCATGAAGGCCTAAACCTTTTCCTTGATAGTTCATTCTCTTGAGCATTCGATCTAGGATAGGACTTTTGTTATTCTGGAAGAATGATGCAAGTTCATTATTAGGTGGAAGAGGAGGGTTGGTGTATATGCTTTGTTTTTCTTCTGCGAGGAGACCACCATGGAGGAATGTGAGAGGACCAAGGGGATATGCAAGTGGTGTGGGGATAGCATTTTTAGGCGATGATGGGGGATCATGAGAAGGAGATGATGGGATAGCAACATCGGGAGAGGGAGTAGGGGCCATGATAGGATCTGGATTTGTGGTAGTAGGCTCATGCGATGGAGATGGAGATGGAGCAGTGGAAGCTTGAATGACAAGGGATCATGGGATGGAATGGATGGGGGATTGTGATCTTGAGGTGGACTAGATGGGATGGTAGGATCTTGATCTGGAGAAGGGGATATCTTTGGCATGCTTTGGATTAGATTCTTGGCATGACTCATCGTGCGGAGGCATGGTAATGGAGTCTTGTTGGGACTCTTCAAGTGGGGAAGATGGAGGGATGAAAGATTCATGAGGTTCATTGGAATGGGTTTTGGTGCTACTAGGAGTGGGAGGAGTGGATTGGATTTGGGTGGATCTAGGAGTAGAGGGAGTGGATTGGAATTGGGTGTCTTCAATGGATTCGGTGGTTCTTGGAGTAGGAGGTGGGGGTTCAATGGATTTAGTGGGTTCAATGGTTTCAATGGTTTGAGCAGTACTAGGGGTGGTAACGTCAATAATAGGTGTGGTATGGAGAAGGGTCTCATCACTAGTGACCGTGGATGATGGATCTAGATGGCATGGTTCCATGACTTCAAGATGTGGAGTTGGGGATGGCTTCTTTGTAATGAGTCCTTGGAGAACTTCTAAAATGAGAGACTTGCATATGGTTGGCTTGGCTAGGGTGGTAGAAATGGATGAGGGATTATGGATTGGTGGACTAGGGTTAGATGGAGGAATGGGATTGAATGTAGGACCATGAGTAGATGGGGGATTAGGATTGGATGGAGGACTAGGAGTAGATGGATGAATGGGATTGGATGGAGGACTAGGAGTAGATGGAGGACTAGGATTGGATGAAGGGTTAAGGTATGGATATTGGATTGGTGAATTAAGATAGGAGGGCATGGATTGTGGATTAGGAGAAGAGGATATAGGTGGTGTAGTAGGACAAGAGGTTGTGGGGGATGGATTATAATAAGGGTATTGGGATGGTGGATTATGATTAGGATATGTGGATGTAGGATTAAGGTAAAAGGGTGTGGATGTAAGATTAGTATGGATAGAGTGGGAAAAAGGATTAGGATAGGGGGTCATGTATGGGGAATTGTAATAGGAATATTGTGATGGAAGATGAGGATAAGAGGATGTGGATGTTGAATAAGAGGATGATGTAGATGGGGAAGGGGAAGGTACTGGATACCCCTTGTCAAAGGTAGCATAAGGAACATGATTAGGCTTGATTGGATTTTGGAAAGTGGGTGGAAAAAGCTTACTAGAGATGATAGTGTCAAGGGGATCTATGTCGTATACCTCTTGATCAACAAGACTTTCGTTATCGATGTCAACGTAATTAGGGTTTCCCTTGACCACTATTGATGGAGGATGAGGATTCATGATGATGATAGGATAAAGAGGATGGATAAAATATTTTGGATGGGAACAGATTAAAGCTCAAATTAGGATTTTGGTCAAGCTCAGATCAGGATTAGACAAAAGCTCATATTAGGATGATTGGATGATGTGATGGGATTGATTTTAATTTTGATGGGATTCGGTAAATGGATGATTGGATCAGGTAGATGATTTGATGAATTTTATTAAAGTACTAGATCAATTTGATTAGATAGGATCAAATGATTAGATGATGTTGATTGGATAATTGTGATTGGATGAACTTGATAGGATTGGTGTGCTTGGATTGATTAGATGATTGGAGGAATGGATTTGTTTGATTAGATAGGAAGAAATAAAAGGTACCACTAGATAGAGCTCAAAAAATTGAGCAATTTTGGTTTTTGAACAAATTTGATCTGATCCATGGTTTGTAAATGATAGCCTCGAGAAGTTAGGGGTGTGTCCACCCCGCGATGCGAGGTGTGGCCACCCCGCGATGCGAGGTGTGGCCACCCCGGGATGGTCAAATTCTTCATAGGAGGAAATGGAAGGTACCACTAGATAGAGCTCAAAAAAATAAGAAACTTTTGTTTTTGGACGAAGTCGATTTGATGTACAGTTTGTAAATGACAGCCCCGGGAAGTTAGGGGCGTGTCCACCCCGCGATGTGGGGCATGGCCACCCCGGGATGGTCAAATTCTTGATAGGATGAAACAGAAGGTACCACTGAATAGAGCTTAAAAAACTAAGAAAATTTGGTTTTTGGATGAAGTTGATTTGACATACGGTTTGTAAATGACAACCCCGGGAAGTTAGGGGCGTGTCCACCCCGCGATGCGGGGCGTGGCCACCCCGAGATGGTCAAATTTTTGATAGGTGGAAATGGAAGGAACCACTCAATAGAGCTTGAAAAAATAAGCAACTTTGGTTTTTGGACGAAGTCGATCCAATGCATGGTTTGTAAATGATGGCCCCAAGAAGTTAAAGGGGGGTAGTCAGCTTTCTGTAGTAAATCAGGGCCATAGTAAGCTTTCTGCGGCAAAATCAGGGGCGTAGACAACAAAATCAGGGGCATTGACAGCTTTCTACAGCAAAACAGGGGCACTTCCGCCTTTCTGCAGCAAAACAGGGGTGCTTC
Organism: Sequoia sempervirens; assembly: GCA_007258455.2. Taxonomy (NCBI): domain Eukaryota; kingdom Viridiplantae; phylum Streptophyta; class Pinopsida; order Cupressales; family Cupressaceae; genus Sequoia; species Sequoia sempervirens. The sequence goes on from VDFB02105785.1 coordinate 339,269,767, forward strand.
CGCCTTTTTTCAGAAAAAACAGGGGTGCTTCCACCTTTCTGCAGCAAAATAGGGGCGCTTCCGCCTTTCTACAGCAAAAACAGGGGCGCTTTCACCTTTTTGCAGCAAAATAGAGGGCGCTTCCGCCTTTCTGCGCTGATTATGAGTGGTGTTTGGTTATGTAAATGGTAAAATTATGGTGGATTAGGGAGAAATTAAAATGAACGGGTGGATTAAAGATAATTGTGGAGAATGAATAGGGATTTAGAATGGTTAAACAGAAGTTTGGAATGATGAGATGGAGGTTTAAAATGGTCAAATGAAGGTTTTTGGAGGTTTAGAGTAACAAAACAAAGGCTTGGGATGATGAGATAATGGTTGGGAATAGTTAAATGATGGTTTAGAGGCTAAAAGGATCCAAAGGGGGCGATTTCGGGTTTTCAGGAGGGAAAATTTGCCCCTCTACAATAAATCAGGGGCATAATCACCTCACTGTGGTAAAAATAGGGGTGTAATCGCCTCACTGCGGTAAAAAAGGGGTGTAATTACCTCACTGCGGTAAAAACAGGGGCGTAATCGCCTCACTATGGTAAAACAGAGGCTTGGTTTGATGCAAATGACTATGGCAAGGACTTTAAAATGACAATGATAAGGCCAGATTGTCAAAATTTCACTGGTTTCTCATAAGAAAAACACTCTCAAGCAAACACAACCCTATGATTAGTGTTAAGGGTATCGCCAAAGAGGTCTTAATCTAGGATGCATAAGGTGTCTAGGGAGTCCTCGATATACTCTTGGTACGTGAGGCACAACCATGAAGACTAGCCCATCACAAGCGTGAGTCGGGAACCCCAGCGAGATACTGAAGGGCTCGGACCAACTCTTCACGTCTATCTACGTATCACCCTAGCTTCGACGCTTTGCCAATTATGACATGACTGGATTGGGGTATAGTTTTCACTCTCCCCCCTTTATATACCCCACCAGTATGCGTGGTTGGAATCGTCCCTTGGGGTGATAAAATCCCCAAGTAGGTCCCATTATAAAGAAAGCACTAACCGTCTCCAACTACTCCCCAGGCTCACACGAAGTGCAAGGGGAAAGTGAAAACAAGCTAATGCCCCCTTTGAGTAACACAAAAAGACAAGCACCACATGCAATGAATATTACTCCCTCTAATTAAACTATGTTCTTAGATTAAGGCAAACAACAAGAATAGTTTAAAAAGTTTGAGCAAATGGATAGCCCTGCAAGCAAATGTTAGATGTTTTATCCTGCTTCCTCCACCAACTTCACAAGAATATGCTGCAAAAGGTTAGCAAAAAATACATGTATCCTTACAAGAACAATGTTAGGGAGAAAATAGCAAAGAAAAACTAAAGCCAAGATAACAGTTTTACCTTCCAAGGGGCGCAATCGACCTTTTGCAACAAATTAGGGGCATAATCGCCTCACTGCGGTAAAAACAAGGGTGTAATCGCCTCACTGTAGTAAAACCAGGGGCCCAGTCGCCCCACTGCGAAAAAGTGTTAGCACAAATTTCAGCCCAGGGGGCGTAATCACCTCACTGCAGTAAATGTTAGCACAAAAAATCGTTTCAGCCCAAGGGGGCGTAATCACCTCACTGCTGTAAAAACAAGGGCGTAATTGCCCCACTGCGGTAAAACAGGGGTGTAATCACCCCACTACGGTAAAAACAAGGGCATAATCGCCTCACTACGATGTGTTCCTGCAAAAATCTCAACAACAACAAATGTGAAGTATAGGAACCCGTTTGTGGGTCCCACCGGGCATGCCAAAAATTTGTACCTTAGAATTTTACCCTACTCTAGTGTGCAAAATAACTAAAAATGTGAATGATAAAATAATAAGGACACTTCAAGTTTAACCTAAAGAGTGATAAAACAAGAAGGAAAGTAGATAAAACAAGATGCAAATGATTATACCTTCCTTGCTATTGGAGACTCCTTGGTTGGCCCTTGATTTGGATGACTTTGTGTGCTCCTTAGATGACTTCTTGAGTGACTAAATGCAAGATCAACTTATGCAAAATGATTAAAATGGATGGGTAGATGATAGTGAATGAGTGAGAATGAAAATTGGCAGCATGTAGTTATAAAATGACTAAGTGTTAAAAATGGCCTTGAGGAGGGGGTATTTATAGAGGAACTTGAATTCTCTAGAGAATTTAATGGTTGAGATTTATCCAACAAGGTCAAGATGAAGGGCTAAGGTGAGTTGAAGACTCACAAACCCTCACATCTTGACATGTGGAATGTGAGATGGCTAAGGGTGAGATGATGTGTAGATGATGTGGAAGGGAGGTACATGATGTGGAGGAAGGACAAGTACCTTCCAAGTACATTGGGAGATGGGGAGAATCTTGGGTGAATAAAAGTGAATTTTAAATTCACAATGATTGGAAGAATCTAGTGGATAAGATAATGTTCCCAAAAGGTGGGAGTTTGTCACATGTGACTTGATGTGACAAGTCAAAGGTTCTAGAAGATGCACGGGAAAAGAGGATTCTAGGAATAATAAAAGTGAATTAAAAATTCATATGGGGAAAAGAGGAGCCTAGGGTGAATAAAAAGGAATTAAAAATTCCTTGGGGGGTGGGGAGAGTTGACCAAGGTACTAATTAGGTTTGATTAATCAATAATTAGAGGATAATTAGGGGTTAATTAGGATTAAAAGCTAACTTGCAAAAGTTGGAGGATGTGACACATCCTAATCAAGGATTAGGCATGTGCACATCCTTAATGAAGAGATTAGGAAATGGATTAGGATTAAATGAAAATGACATGTGAGGAATTAAATAAATGTAATATTTATTTAATTTATTTGATGAAAAGAGGATTAAGGAGGGTAAGGTATTTAATTATTAAATAATTACCTTAGGGATCTGGCAAAATTAAAGATATTAATTAAATAATAGTAATATTACTTAATTAACTCGGATAAGAGGATGTTTAGATGAAAAGTGATAAATTTGGATAAATTAAGTGTCCAAATTTGGAAGTCTACGCTAGTGCAGGCTCATTTTCTACAATAGAGGGACTCTTCTTTACCTATTTCTTCTTCATCTGCTTCCTAATATGATTTGTAGTGACTTTCCCTTTTCCTTTTACATCTTTTTGCATGTTCTTTAATTTACCAAACCTCTTTTGTAGAATCTAGCAATATTACTAGTTATGTTGCAATTGTAGTACACCACATTTCTCTGTCTAGACTAGTTGTTCCACTGATTTTCTCTTGATTTGCACTAGTTAGCAATATGGCCAAATCTATTACATGTATAACATCTGACATCTTTATAAAATTTGTTCATCACATTTTTGCATTCATTTGACTTATGACCATACTTGTTACAATTAAAACAATGACTAGAAAATGATGGACCACTTGAATTTATTCTACTTTTGCATTGATCCACCATATGACCAAATTTATTGCAAGTAAAAAAATAACCATTAAACCTCTAAGAATTAGGTTGTCTTATCAGATACCTTCCAACATTGTTCATCTAATTTCCTTGTCTAAACTTCCTTTGTCCAAATCTGAAACTTTCTCCTCCTCATGTCTAAGACCTCACTTGTCACCATCACTCCTATGACTTTCAATTAGTTCATCAAGCTTGGCCGAGCTAACCTTAAACTTCTCCTTGAATTAATTTGTAGTAGCAAGTTCATCTCTAAGATAATTTGTTTTTCAAGCTCTTCCTCATTATGTTTGGATTTCTCCTACTCAAGTTCCAACTGATTGAATTTATCAGTAATTCAGTTGCATTCTTTAGATTTTTCTTTCAAGGATTATGCAAGATTCTTTTCATTCTTCTTTTGGTCTTCAATTTTCTTGGTCATCCTCATCATAATAGATTCCATCTTGTTGGTTTTTTTTTTACTACTAACCAGGTAGGTCTTGTAATCTACCTATGGAATTTCCAACTCCAATCAAGGGCAACTCGAAGAACCTAGACCAACTGACGAGGATTCTAAAGCCTCCTGCACTTCGGGCTCTGCAAGACCTAGGAGGGTAAGCCCTTAATGTGTTTACAACCTCTACACCATTATTATAAACAACATTAACAATAACAGATAATCTCACTTAATAGCTCAACATGATAGGATAATATCAAATAGAATTGGTTGTTCATTGATAATATCAACTATCTAGAGCATGAGATAACTACAACACAATCCACAGTATAAGATAGTCATTGATTTGCAATTTGTAGCAAGCTCTAGGAAAAGAAAAAGAAAAAAATAATCATACAAGTAATTACAACTTAGATCAGTGCCATATATCCATTGTAGGAGTTAAATTCATAAGCATCCAAGGGTTTATGATAGATTTAACACATAACATATAAAATCCTTGAAGACATTGCATTGTAATCTCATCAATATGTATTCTCACTCAATACTACTTATTGAATCCTTATACATAACATATCTGACTGTAATCCCATTCAAGCATTTTAATTAATTCCTTGAATTAAAGCTAAAATAGAATCATACACACCACAACAGTGAGATGAATGAAACAACCCTTAGTTATTTCATTCAAAGTTCAGATATGAATGTAAAATGGAGAGACATGAGCTTGAATTTGTCATTTCAACTCAAATGATAGTACTGTTATACAACATTAAATCTCCATAAATTCAAAGCCTATTACAGAATGACTGAGAACCTAAATTACATTTCTCTCTAAAACCATCAAACTTTACAATTTTCTCTACAACTTCACCTAGAATTGACCCAAAATTATCTAACTTGCTAACCCGTACTTCTAGCCTTGAAATCCTTCTTATAGAAAATGAACAAGCAAACAAGCATTAGGCCAGAAAGTACACATGTCACTAGCCAATTGGAGCACCTGGTGACATTCTAAAAAATTGTTACAATAGCAATCACCCTAGAGAATATTCTTGTTCACCGTGCCCACTGAGAAAAGTTGATGCAACAACAAAAAGCCATAAGAATCCCACACCAAGATTGCCACCAAAGAAAAACTGGAAACCGTTGTAACTGCAACATCTGATTTACTACCTGTTAGTAGCTCATTATTTTTACTCTTCCTTAGTTAAATATTTAGTTACCCATTTCTGGTATTCTTCATCAGTCGGCCATTCAAAATTAATCACCTCATTCACCTTAGTTCTATAAGGAGTTTATTTTACCGCTACTTGATTTGAATCTCTTCCAAAAGGTTGTAAAAATGATTTGGTACTAATGATTTTATCCATAGAGCTCACCAAAAAATCATAATTTGATTCATCACAAATTAATTTAATTTGATCATTAATGACCTCACTTTCTTGATCTTGCCATTGCTGGAGTGACCTGACTTTCCCCTACTCATTAATTATATGAGGTAACAATGTGCTACCCTAATCATTAAAATTCTTCACTAATTCCCTAATCTTCCTACTCAAATCATCTGGTAGGGTTTGAAAAGCTTGCAATAATTTAACTATTACTTGAGTAGGCCTTAATGATTGGGGCCTATTACTTGTATCAAATCTTGAGGCCTTATACGTCACATCTAAATCACTGGCCCTAGGGATCCAATTTTCAATCAATGGTATCACTACCTAATAATCCCTATCAATATTCTTTATTGCATCTAATAATAAAAAATATAAAGAATGTATAGATGACAATTTATTATCAACCTTCTCATTTAAATGTCTCAAGACATCAGTAACATTCTCCTTTTTCTCGAAAAAAGATCCTTCCTCACTTACCTTCAAATATGCCTATAATTCATCATTTTTGTGCATGAGCTGCTTCTTTGTAGGATCCACAGAGCACTTTATTTCTTCATCAATGTACTCTAAAGAAGGGGTGAAGGAAGGACTTTGACTAGAAGACCCTGGTGTGGAAACAATTGGAGAAGCAGGAGGCACTGGCCCTGATTTGGAAGGTAACATACAGGTCCCTGGAGCACTTGATGTCTCCCCAATCTGTTTATACCTTAACCTTTCCACTTTATTATGTAGTTCAACATTCTTTTGCTGCATCTTGTTGTATTCCTCAATCAAAAGGTTATACTTCTCCATTAGACTCCTCTTCTCGACCTCTTCCCTTTCAATAGTCTTTTGGGCCAATTTAGCCACATTCATAATCAAATTAGTGGCCTTGGTGGTTGAGGTATCTAAAGCTCTCTTTATTATTATTCCTTCTCTTAAATTTGGGTTGATATTAGAAACATCTAGCTTTCTCCCTTATGGGGCCAATGCCCAAATTTCCAAGGTTTCATACTCTTCACTGAAAGTAGAGTCTTGTAGTGCTTCCTTGACCTCTTCTTTAGAGTCTTGCAAGGGATGTTTGGACTTCAAAATAGCATTAAAATCAACTGCATCTCAAATCACCCATTCAGGAAAAATAATTACACTAGGTTGACTCAAACGTTTTCTTCCTTCCTCAGGAGTGATGCTCTTGAATTCTTCGATTAATTTAGTTTTCACTTCCTCATCATTCTCCTAGTCTGACTTGTCAGGTCTTAGTTCTCTTCTCCTCTTACATTTATCTTGATATTCTTCAAATTTCATCCTTCCATACCAATTGCAAGAATACAAGAGTCTTTACAAATGCATTATCATCCAAGAACTCCTTGCATGCTTCCATCCTTACATCTTGTACGCATTTTCCTTTCATATCCAAATCGGATAAAACCAATTCAACTGGCCTAGGAGGGGAATGTAAGGAAAAATAGAGGGCATCTCAGAGATACCTCAAGAATAGTAGTTCCTTTGGTAACTTCAATTTTGATTAGGTTGCCTCAAAGACACGTACAACTATGTCCTAAAGCAGAAACAAACACAATTCATTTCCTACATTGATCCTTTTGAGAGAAGCACATGTAAATTCAACAACATGCATTAACATATTCTACTACAAGAACCAAACAGACATGAAATATGAGATAGAAAGCATAACAAATAGATTTACGTGGGAAAAATCCTTTCAAATAAAAAACCCCACACTCTAAAGATCGAGCCATTGTATTATTTAGCAACAAATAGCTATAGTACAATTTCAGGCTCATGGCCTTTACAGAGATTACATCTTGTTCATTCTGGATACAAATTTGTAGCCAACTCTCCCTCAGTACATAGGAGAGAATTCGGCAGCATAACCTTGCCTCTCACTGTATGTTATAGCCTCATGGACTTGGCCTTTTAGCCAACCACTCGGCCCTCTCTCTTCACTTCTCTTGTTCTCTCTTCCTCATTTCCTCTCTTTGGCTCTCTCATCAGAACGTCCAATGCATACATATATACATTCATTCTCTATAGCCTCTATGAAATGGTTTGCTTCCAACTGTCAGATCACAACTATCAAATCATCTAGCTCAACATCGTAGATGTTTCCACTTCCTTGCATAGAAGATCATATGTCCAGGTCACACCACGTAGGATAGTCTTCCAAATGGTCAAGGGAGTTCAACCTATGTTGGCATGTTAGTGAGACACTAACTGTGTCTCCCCGATGCCAACACAACTAGCACTCGATATCGCCAAGAGTTGTCACTATTGGCAAGACATTTTACCGAGTCCAGAAAGCTATTGCTGAGACTTCACCATGTCACCAAGACCTCACACCAAAGATCACAAGGTATTCTAAAGATTTCATCAGTCAGCAAGACTATCGCTCTTCACCAAGACTTCATAACAAGCTCATCATGTTATACTGAACTCCAAACAACAGTCGACAAGACATATGCTTTCGCTGAAACATTACTTCGAAGTCTTCAACTCATACCGAGTATTGAATAGTTGCCAAGAGTCATACCGACAACCATCGGTGAGAGTTTCCTCATCAGAAAGACTCATACCGATGCTCACAAGTCACATCGACTTCTTACATTGCCATCGACAAGACTTTACTGCTCGCTAAGAGGTTGCACCGAGTCTCCTCAAGTTTCACCGAAGCACTCGACAGTTGGCAAGACATTCCTTTTTCACCAAGACCTCACATTGAGAAAACATGTCATATCAAGTTGACAAGACTTTTGTCTTTCACCAAGACCTTACACCGAGCGAACAAGTCATCCTGAAGACTATCGGAGAGACTCTCCAAGTCACCAAGAATTGTGACTTCACACTGAAGTCTCTTATCACCGCGAAGGCACCAAGGTATACCCATCGGCAAGACTTTACATAGTCGCTGAGAGATCTTCCCGAGACCTTTGTGTTACCCTGATGACCATATGCTATCGGTGTCGGCGAGACATTTCATATCGGGAAGACTTCCTACCGATAGGAGCAAGTCATACTGATTATCACATCAGCCAGATAGACCAAAGGTCACATTGATAGCGGCAAGACTTCCTATAGTCACTGAGACATCATTCCGATAGTCCAAGTTACACCGAAGGTTTCAGATGCCAATCGCCAAGACATTCAGGAGGTCATAGTGATAGTTCAGGATCAACTAGTAGATCATCCAGACAACATGAATGTCATAGTGACCATGCTTTCTCATAGGTTTAAGCCTATGAGATTGAGGCATCAATCCCAACAGGGAAGGCATACCAACCTGCATGTCATGATTAGTAATAACAATTTCATCCATCAGATCCTCCTATGGTTGATCAATTCTTTGCCTCTCAGGAATTGGCTCAGATGGTGTTGATGGGGGACTATCTTATGGTGATTATTCTAAATCAATGATTTTAATTGCCCTAGGCACTTTAAATTTTGGGCCTAGATGTGAAGGAAATTTCATTATTTGCTTTCCTTTTCTGTCCACTTCTTCCTCATCACTACTATCATCCTTTTTCCTCCTATAAATGGCCCTTTTTCCTACAGGCTAATATGTTGGCCTTGTTTCAACTAGTTTGGCACCTTGTTCTTGTACACCTAGACTCAATTCTAATTATATCTTTTTGGTCCTCAAGGTGCCCATAATCTCTTTGAAGTTTTCCATCAGAAAATCAACTTTCTTATGATGTGGATTGAAATCCAACAATGGATCATATTTTAGATCCATTTTGTGCACAATATCTAATAGCTTATGATAATCTATCCATTTCTCCTTGTTCAACTCCTACCTATTTAGATCAAACTTGTTTCTAATCAGGTCCTCAGGAAAGTTGAACTCATGCAAAAACTTTCAAGCCTTTATTCTTTGTCTAAAAAGGGAAAATAAACCTTCAGGATCATGTTGCCACTTTGGACCACACCTCAAATGATAATCATCAAAGAATTTCTCAACATACACCCAGCCTCCTTTTGAAAAGGAAAAATCAGACACCACTATATAATCTAGGAAAAATGTTCCCTTACCCCTCCCAGTCAGGTTGTCCTCATGGATACAACCTATTTGCCACATAACTTCTTCAAACCCCACTCTTTGTGGCAGATTGTATGGAAGTTTATGGGGGGACCCTTCAAAACCATATACCCTTAAAATAGTGTTGACTAGGTATGGGATAATGTCACCCCAATTATGGTAGACTTTCAGTTCTGGCTTCCTCCCCTTTGGTTTGAGGAAATCATGCAATTCCCTAGGGATCCTAGGTAGATTTACCATTAGTCTAGCCCTTAATCTGGAAGCAAAGCAATTATCAAATTACACATAACTGGTGCTTTCCTTATTGGAAGATAAATTTGTAGTCCATAACTGTATTGGCAATCTTTCTCCATCAACCGATTGCCTCAATTTCATCTTCTCAGAGAAAAAGTCAGCATTCTTGCGAAAGAACATATACATCAACATAAAATACCAAAAGAATTATGTGCCAGTATCATTTTTCTGCAAATTTGATAGCCCTTCATGTATTCTCTCAGCTAAGAAAGGATAAAAGTCATAAGTCACTGAGAAGTTAGGGTGTTGTATTTGCACCCCCATGAACATGTATGCAATGGGCATCACTGTACTAGGACTGGAACCCAAAATCTTGCATAATGAATAAAAAGTGACCAAGAAATGATTTGCAAAACAATTTAATCTGAAAGGTTCTTGGTCACTATAGCTACTATGAAATCTTGAACCGCCTACCCTAGCTAGATGAGGTGGAATCAACTTAGCTTTGAAGCGAGTCTTTGACTTCATATATTCCTACTTCATTTCCTCAAGATCAATAGGAACCAAATATTCACTCAATTCACTCAAGTCAAAAACCTATTGTACTTCATCTTTGTTAATGCTTAACAAAACGTTTCCATCATTATCCTTGATTACTCATGTGATTGCAGCCACTGCTCTAAGCACGTCTATATCAGGGAACACATTTGGAACCACCAGCTTCCCCAAATCATATATCCAGCTGTTTGAAAAGGGGTGAGGCAAATTCCTCTATCCAGACCACAATCTGAAGATTTCCAAACCTATGAGAGGAACCCTAGCATTGGCTATGTTGGAGAAATTATATACTAACCCTTCCCCCAGTATTTTCCCTCGCATCAAAACCAATCCCTTCTTTCTATCATTCGTTGACAAGGGCAATTGATCTAGGAAATCATCATACAGGTTTCTTCTTAAATAGTCAATTTGGCCAAAATGTTGCTTTGGCAGTGTCATCTTGGACAAACTAGGGCCTCTTTATAACTTCACACTTCAAATAGCTAGGACTAACCAGGGATATGAAATTACAAAACAACACACTACAATTTCTCACAATTTAAATAAACTATAGCCCTAAATCTTTTATCAACAAGTCCTAACACAAGTACAGTAAATATTTTCCCAAATTCAAGTGCAGAGTAACCAGAAAACACAAAAATCAACTCATGGATTTGTGCTTGCACAAATCGCAAATTTTGGCTACAAAGACTCACAATTTTGCTTTCGGCTCTAAGACTGCTTCACAAAATTCTTGAATGCCTTGTGATAAAAATAAAGAAAAAGAATTGATTTTATTTTTATCAAATCATGCCAACAAGTGTTTCATCTGCCATTAAAGCTCACTTGCATGCTGCATGCACGACTCCAACCATATTTGATGCAAATTTAAATTCTATTCGTCGATCCTTTAGTTAGATCAAATCATCGAATGACCACCTTCAAAAGAAGCTAACACAATCACCAACATGGAAATAAAGGGCTCACCATACCATACACTACCAAGGAAATCCATGTGGCAGTCACCCACGATATCATAATCAGTAAAGACCTTGCAACTTATGATCATGTGATGGTGGGCAACCATGGATCTTGAGTATCGGTGATCTTGGTCCTTCAGCACAGTCACCAGCCTTATCATTAACCGTTGAGTAGCTTTCCCACCAAGATTATAACATACCCATTGATTTACAACATGTGCATCTTAAGAATACTTTAGTAATCCATCATCTAATGTATTAAGACCAGATTAATTCACCAAGGACCTTTCCTTATTCTGTCGACAAATGAGACATGTGGCACTCACCCATGATATCGCAATCAATAAAAACTTTGTAACTCCCTATCATGCGATGGTGGGAAACCATTGAGATCTAACAATATTTGATCGATGGTCACTCGAACTTATCCCCTTTGGCCACACCAGATGGGACACGTGGTACCCTCACGTGATATTGTGATCAACCAAAGCAGTGTGGTGGGGTCATCATGAGATGGCGGGGAACGACAGAGATCAAACGACAATTGATCAATGGTTGCACAAATTTTATTCCTCTAAAAATTAAAACATTTATTAAAATGACAATGGGACATCACTAAGAAGATGGTAAACAATGACAATTTTTTTTTAAACGATGAAACATGAAGCCAACCAAGACTTAGGAAAATAAAACCCTGCGGGGGAAACAAAATATTAAAACCAAAGGGACCCAGCCTAGATGAAATGATAGGACATAAGTCATTTTAAAACCCTTCAAAAAGGTAACAACAAAAAAGATCCCAACCAAGGCATAAAATAAACACAAGGGCTCTACATGAAAATAAAGCTAAAACCCCCAACCCTAGGAAAATTTTGACACCATTAGAGACTAGTAATAGAAGGTAGGGCATGAGTGAAACACAAGGAGCAAAAATTTGAAGTTCCATCAGTGGCTTTAGTTGAGGACATTCATTCCACAGGAATGAAGTGAGAATTCAAAATCTCAGGTAGAGTAGACCAAGATGCAAAGACGACCAAAAAGGGATTGTTTGGACAAAACAACCCAAACTATGCACAAAATATATACAAAATATACAATCCTAAACTAATGTTCATGGGAAAGAGTATTTCAAGTAAAGTATAACTTCAAGAACTATCCATGAACTGGCAGTTCAAGAATATCCCCTGTCATATTTTGGAGGAAGTATGAATCTTCACCCCACTTACCATTTATCAAGAATGGACCCAACTAGATTTCATCAAATTTCCCATGCTTCCCTTTATCCTCTAATCTAGCATTCCACATTAAAACCAAATCTCCATGTTTGAAATTCCTTGCAGTGGCCATTTGTTCATGAAAATTCTTTATTTGCAACTGCAATTTTGCATTTCTCTTTTGAGCTTCCCTCCTAGTTTCATCTAATTCTATAAGAGCTTCCACTCTCAATTGCATCTCATCATCAATTTCATTATCATACATCTAGACAAACTTATGTATTTCCATTAAGTTATTTTGGGGCAACCTGTCATTTATCCCATAAACCAAGTCAAATGGGGCACAACCTATTACCTTCTTCACAGTTATCCTATCTACCTAGACTGCTAATCTCAGCTTAGAATCCCAAGCCTTTTTATTATGATCCAGGATTCTTTTAATAATCTTCATCAAGATTTTAATGCTTGATTCTGCTTGTCCATTTCCCTATGGGTGGTATGGTGATGAATAAGAAATTTGGATGCCATGCTTCTCACATAATTCTATGTATTCCTAAGATCTAAAACACATTGCATTATCTGACACAATCCTTTATGGACATCCAAATCTAGTAAATATGTTGCTCATCAGGAAGTCAATTACCACTTTATTAGTGTATTTCTTTGTTGGAATTGCTTCCACCCACCTAGTAAAATAATCAGTGGCCACCAACATCCATGAATAACCTCCACTAGATTTACATGCTATCTCTCCTACAAAATCAATACCACACTACTGGAATGGATCTTGTACTATAACTGGTTTTAGAGGAAAATTACCAGAAAACTTTAACTTACTAGAGAAACATTGACAAGCATCACATGTCTTCACTTGTTGGTGTGCATCCTTAAAAACTGTAGGCCACCAAAATCCATCCCTCATTATCTTATGTGCAGTTGTTTTAGCCATATAATTCCGTCCACAAACTCCACCATGCATCTCACTCAAAAGTTCTTGTGCTTGATCTTGTTCAACACACTTTAGCATGACATCTTCTCCATTTCTTGACGAGAGCTTTCTAGCTATGATAGCATATCTGATAGCATGTAACTTCAATTTCCTTTTCTCATTTTCACCTAAATTGTCAGGACATTTCAATCTTTGCAAATAATGTATTACATCTTTATACAATTCAGAATGCTCCATATCACATATGTGTGATCTATTTTTCTCTTCTAAAAAATTCATTTGATTTGCTTCTAGATTGCTTTGGGCCATAAGCTTGGCCAATCCTTGTCCTCTTACCAGTTTAGTAATATGGACCTCAATATTGAATTCTTGGATACTATTTATCCACCGACACCTTCTTCCTGACACTTCTTGTTGTGTGAAAATGTCCTTAACAACAACACTAGGCACATAGGCAATTATAGTATATCCCATCAAATAAGGCCTAAAAGCCTTTACTGCTTTTACCTGTGCATATGCCTGTTTTCCATTTAGAACATACTTAAGTTTTGTAGCTTGTAAAGATTTGCTGAAAAAGGCTATAGGATGTTAAAAATCTTTTGCATTCTTTTGCAACAACATAGCTGCAATTGTGTGGAAAGAAGCAAATGAAAAAATCTGTAAAGGTTTGGAAAAATCAAGGGTTCTTAACACAAGAGCCTCCTTTATCGCTTGCTTAATGGCCTAGAAAGCTTGTATAGACTCCACATCCCATTCAACCTTGGCTCCCTTCTTGAGAATTTTGGAAATAGGGCTAACTGTCTCAACAAAATTTGTCACAAATCTCCTTAAGAAATTTATTTGTCCAAAGAAATATTGTATTCCTTTGACATTTTGGGGTTGTGGAACTTTATCTATTGCAATTAACCTCTCTGGATTAATTTTTACTGCATCCTTGGAAGCAATATGTCCCAATAATTTTCCATGTAGTACTCCAAACACACATTTCTTTGGATTCAAAGAAATACCATACTCCAAAGCTCTAATGGATATCTTCTCTAGATGCTCACAATGATCCTCTTCCTTTTTAGAATATGTTGTCAGGTCATCTTGATAGATCACCAAAAACAAGTTAATGAAATCTAAGAATGCCACATCCATGGCTCTTTGAAAAGTATCCCCTGCATTTGTTAGACCAAATGGCATTCTTACATAGACATATGTTCCCCATGGTGTAGTGAAAGTTGTCTTAAAATGCTCAGACTCTTTGACCATGATTTGGTTGTAACCAGAGAAACCATCCATCATAGACATCAATTCACACCCTGTCACCCTTTGCAACATGGCTTCTATATTGGGTAATGGATAATTATCTTTTAATGAAGACACATTCAAATTTTTGAAATCTACACATAACCTGATGTCTCCATTTTTCTTCCTTACTGGTACCAAGTTTGATACATAGGATGAATGTCTGATTGGCTTGATGATTCCTACATCCCTTAGTTTCGTTAATTCTTCTTGCATTTTTGGGGCCAAGGTGGGATTAATAGGCCTTTGCTTTTGTTTGAATGGCTTGGCATCATCACACAAAAGAATCTCATGTTGGAAAAGATCCTCCCTATATGCCTTAAGATCATCATAAGACCATGCAAACACATGTCTAAACTTTCTTAATAAGTCAATTAGCATCCTTATCACCTTTGGTGACATTTTCTTTCCAATATACACCTTCTTTGGGGATGCTTCTATTCCAAGATTTATCTCTTCCAATTCATCAGGATGGGAAACAATATGATTATCCCTTGTCTTGATTATCAAAAACTCTTTCTAATACAACTAGACCCTTGGGAATTGTGTTTGTCTTTAACTAAATGACCTCATTTCCAAATATAGTATCTTTACCATCAATATTTACAACAAAAGCTCCAAAGTCAATTTCTTGATTTTCATATTCACCTACATAATTTAAAAATATTAATATATCATCATCATTATCAAAAAATTGCCAATTTTTTATGTTATTAGGAACAGATGGCCTGGTTTGCACCTCAACCTGTGAAATTCTAGCATAAGTCATATCATCTGGTTTTACTACAATATTTGCTAATAAATTTGCCACTTTATTTTGACCTCTCTCCATCCATCCTATGCCAAACGCATCAAAGCTCTCCAATTCATCCCAAAGAACATTCCTATACTGTTTCAACCTCTTGTTCTTTGATACATACTTGGATCTAACTTGGGAAACCACAAGCTCAAAATCCCCAATTGCCTTGAGCTTCTTGATCCCATGTTTATCAGCCAATCTTAGCCCCAATAATAAGGCTTCATACTCTGCCATATTATTTGTGCATTCAAATAATAGAGTAAAAGAGAACCTGAATGTCTTTCCACTTTGTGATTGCAACAAAACACCTGCACCATAACCTTCCTTTGAACTTGCACCATCAAAATACATAGTGCACAAGTCATCAGATTCTGACAATTATTTTATTTTTGTATCAATCAATGCAGTAGGTTTATCACAATTGCTAGGAAATTCCTAAACCCTAAATTCATTTATACCACTCTCAATAAAACATGTCATATTCTCAATCGGTCCATGCTCAATCATATGAGGTACTTTTGATTCTCTTTCAATTTTGACATCCTTACCATCAATGGAGAAAGTAGCAAATGAAAAATCACATTGCATGTTAGCCCCCATTGATGTGCTTCATTTTCTTGACAAAAGCATTCCAAAATGAGGTGGGATGTTTGTGACTAATACAATCATGACTAAATCCTTGTCAGGGTACTGAGTCAATTTATAAGGCAATGATTTGATAGTTCCAATAACTGGCACTTCTCTTGAATCCATAGCATAACATTTACCTTGAGCAGTATCTACTATCAAGCCCATTGCCTACATTATTTTGACTAGCATAACATTATTTGATGCCCCTGAATCTATCATACAATTCCTGAAAGTTTTCCCATTTATATCTACACTTAAGAAAAAAGGGGTTATATTTTCAAGGAACATTTTAATAGAATTTCCTAAATATACAATAGGAATTTGCGACACAATTCCCTCCACTTCCTTTTCTTTCTCTTTATCCTTCACTTATTTACCACTTCCTTGTTTAGTCTTATTACTAGCAACATCTGTGATCAAGGCTATTGTCTTTTCTTTGTGTTCATTTATTCTCATCATTTTTAATAGAGGTACTATTGCTTTAACCTGATAAAGCACATGAAACATATCTATAGGTGTATATTTAGGCAGATTAGACATCATACCTTCATCATTTTCCCTTTTCTCAGGTTGATTACTTCCTCCTAGCTTCTTTTGCTTCTTATCCTCTATAGGAGGTTCAATTGACTTTGTAATCACCTTGGTCTTCACCGGTGACAAAGTCATATCTTCTTGAGGCTTTGGTGTTTCATTCTTTCTTGTCCAAACCTTATCATTCTTAACCTCTTTGACTTTTACAACATCCTTTTTGTTTTCAACCTTAATACCTTTTTTTTTGTCCTTTTGTTCTTTAATAAATAGGCCAACAAGTTTACCCTATTCACTACCCATAGTTTTTTTCTCAGTTGAAGTGAACTTCTCATTTGAGCAGTGTTTTCCTCAGTCATTTTAGCAATCTCTTCTTCTGATGGTCTCCTTAAGGACACTAAACCTTCAGCCTACTCCATATTGCAAGCATTATGATCAAAATCACCTTCCTCATCAGAAAATACATGTTGGTGGTACATCTCACTTCTCTACCTCTGATTATCCACATTAGCTTCCTATATTTCATCATCAGAGGAACATTCTACCTCATTAATGTATGATAGGACCATACAAACATCTACATCATCCTGCTCATATTCTAATGTTTGATCATGAGCATCCTCTTCTACTTTCTCAGCAACAAGAAACTTAGCAATACCACAATAATTTTGATCATGTGGATGTTCACACACTTCACACCATGGTCTATCTATTGCTAGATTCATTGAATGTTTCTGCAAGGGGTCTGGCATATGCTGATCATTTTTAGGCTTCTAGCTAGGAAAAATTAGTTTTCCATCTTTCCAATTTGTATTATAAGGATAATTTTGCAATCTGGGTGGCCTATCATTTTTATTATAGGGTTTCCTTTCATTTCCTATACCCTTCTCTTGCTTGGCAATAGTTTTCTTTATGTCTTTCAAAGTACTGTAAACCTTTTCCCAGTTTTCATCATCTTTAGGCTTTGCAGTTGGAACCTTCTCAGTTTTATTCTTAGGATTTTTTAAAAATGTAGATTCTCTCCTACCATACTTCCCAGAAGCTCTTCTATTACTCTCAATTTTTATAGCCACCCTAAATGCATCCCTCATAGTCCGAGGGTCCTTATCTCTGAGGAGATACGCCATTTTAGCATCAAAAGCACTGAAATATGTAGTTAAACAAACATTTTCATCAAGCCTCAAAACCTGAAACAACTTATACATTGCTTTCTGAAACCCTAAATTAAACTCTGTCACAAGCTCATTTAATGACTTCTTGATATTATTAAATTCATTTAAGATGAAACTAGCATTAGTTTTATCACCATACTACTCCTTGAAAAAAATTTCAAACTCATCACATGAACCAATACTAGCATTAGGTGGACCTCTGTACCAATCCCTCAAATCCTCTACGAGAGATTGTACAAACAATTTCATTACAACATCTTCATGTTCTACCTCATAATCATTTATCATATCCATAAAATATTTCAAGTGTTCCTTTGCTGTCACAGTATTATTGCAAGCAAACTTACTCATCTTTTCTCTCAAGTCAGTGGGGGTGGAATTTGGATAACCAAGAATACCATCAAAGAACAATGGCCTATACCTGTCCAACTGTATAGGTCATCATTGAAATAATCCTTCATTCTTTTGAGAATCAACATCAGACCCTGAATTTTGTACCCTAGAACCATCCTGATTTGGATTTACAAACCTAGTTACATGAGTCTTCATGCTAGAATTATTTATGGTGGGATATGGATTAATTTTAGGACCTTCCTTTAAGGAATCTTGGTGATTTGATGAGGTTGCAGCTTTTGTAGCCTCATCCATGTTTGAAATCTTTAGGAAAATTATTTTCCTCTTCATTTTTGCATTTGTAGCCTCAATCTCTATTCTCTCCAACTCTTATGCCAAAGCCTCTCTCTCCTTCCTAGCCTTTTCTAAGGAAAACTTTGTTTGAAATGACACACATGGTGGAAGATATTGTTGAGTGCATTGGGGAGTCACCTTCTCATTTATTTTAATCCCCCCAAACTTTTTCTTTCCCTTATCCAAGACATGCTTAAGGTTTGTATTGCTCAGTTGAGACTTAACATGATTTGAGGGTTTTGGGTCAGCAGGTCTGGGTTGGACATCAATGTGGCCTACTGGGTTTTCTTTAGACAAAGATTTGTTTCCTTATTAAAAAAATTCTATACAACCGGACCCTCAACACTAGGTTTAGGTTCTTCTTGGTTCAGGAACTTCATTGTTGCCAATTCTCTCATCAACCTATCCCTTTCAATCATAGCATTCCTCAACTCTACTTCCCTTTCTTTTTCTCTTTTCATCTTGAGCTCAGCTTGCTCTTGGATTTCCCACTTCAAGGAATCAATGTCTCCAAAACATCGTTAGGGTTAGGAAAAGTCATATTAGAACTTGATGTATCACCTAGATCTATTAAATTGACCCCTTCCAATACATGTTCAGACAATAAAGGGTTTACATCATTTTCAGCAGGAGGAGGAGGAAGATCACTTGTACATTCTTTTTGATGACTTCGACTTCTACTCCCACCTCTTCTCTTTTTAGCATATTTGACACTAATAGGACCTTTAATTTTCCATGTCACATCTCCTTGAACCAGTGTATTAAATAATGAATCAAAAATTCCACAACTATCTAACTCTGAATTTCTAGACACCTCTTCAAGATTCTTAGGGATAGGGTGTAAAGGCTTACTTTTACCTTGGTGTACATGATTTTGTGACATGGGAGCAACATTACAAGATTCTGGTCTTTTCTTTATCCAATCCTTCTTCTTCATTTTGGGAAGTTCACCTTCCAATTTCTATTCTGGATGATTCTTCATGAATGACCTGGTGTTCTTCATTCTTCATACTAGTCCAAAAGTTTGTTCCACTTATAATAAACCTTTCAAAAATAAAATGCACACTAGTGCAGAGACTTCAAAGTCACCACCCAATTTTCTTGGGAATACCAAATGCCTAAAGACACATGATGGAATATAAAAAACCTTTGGAACCTCGTACTAACAACACTCAAAAGTGCTTTACAAAATAACTCTTAACACTTATGAAAATAGAAGAAGTGGAAAAACCTAACACATAATTGTAGGCTCAACCTTCAAATCACAGAAACACTATGAAAACTCTATGCAAAATGGACAACTGACACACTAACAAGAAATATTCAAATTAGCTCCCCAGTAGAGTCGCCAATTTGTTGGTTTGGTTTTACTACTAACTAGGTTCGTCTTCTAATCTACCTATGGAATTTCCAACTCCAATCGAGGGTAGCTCAAAGGACCTGAACCAACTAACAAGGACTTTAAAGCCTCTTTCACTTTGGGCTCTGCAAGACTCGGGAGGGTGATCCCTTAATGTGTTTACAACTTCTACACCATTATTATAAATAACATTAACAATAATAGATAATCTCACTTAATAGCTCAACACGATTGGATAATATCAAATAGAATTGGTTGTTCATCGATAATATCAACTATCTGGAGCATGAGATAACTACAACACAATCCATAGTATAAGATAGTCATTGATTTGCAATTTGCAGCAAGCTCTAGGAAAAGACAAAAAAATAATGAATCATATGAGTAATTACAACTTAGATCAGTGCCATATATCCATTGTAGGAGTTAAATTCATAAGCATCTAAGGGTTTATGATAGATTTAACACATAACATATAAAATCCTTTACAACATTGCATTGTAATCTCATCAATATGTATTCTAACTCAATACTACTTATTGAATCTGTATACAGAACATATCCGCCTATAATACCATTCAAGTATTTTAATTAATTCCTTGAATTAAAGTTAAAATATAATCATGCACACCACAATAGTGAGATGAATGAAACAACCCTTAGTTATTTTATTCAAAGCTCAGGTATCCATGTACAATGGAGATACATGAGCTTGAATTTGTCATTTCAACTCAAATTCTAGTACTGTTATACAACATTAAATCCCCATAAATTCAAAGCCTATTACAAAATGACTTAGAACCTAAATTGCATTTCTCTCTAAAACCATCAAACTTTACAATTTTCTCTACAACTTCACCTAGACTTGACCCAAAATTATCTAACTTGCTAACCCATACTTTTGGCCTTGAAATCCTTCTTATAGAAAATGAAGAAGCAAACAAGCATCGGGCCAGAAAGTACACATGTCACTAGCCAATTGGAGCACCTGGTGACATTCTAAAAAATCGTTACAATAGCAATCACCCTAGAGAATATTCTTGTTCACTGTGCCTGCTGAGAAAAGTTGATGCAACAACAAAAAACCATAAGAATCCCACACCAAGATTGCCACCAAAATAAAAAAGGAAACTGTTGTAACTGCAACATCTTATTTACTACCCATTAGCAGCTCATTCTTTTTACTCTTCCTTAGTTAAATATTTAGTTACCCATTTCTGGTATTCTTCATCAGTCGGCTAGTCAAAATCAATCACCTCATTCACCTTAGTACTATAAGGTGTGTATTTTACTGCTACTTGATTTGAATCTCTTTCAAAAGATTTTAAAAATGAGCTAGTACTAATGATTTTATCCATACAACTCACCAACAAATCATAATTTGAGTCATCACAAATTAATTTAATTTGATCATTAATGACCTCACTTTCTTGATCTTGCCATTGCTGGAGTTACCCGACTTTCCCCTGCTCATCAATTATATGAGGTAACAATGTGCTACCCCAATCATTAAAATTCTTTACCAATTCCCTTATCTTCCTACTCAAATCATCTGGTAGGGTCTGAAAACCTTGCAATAATTTAACTATTACTTGAGTAGGCCTTAATGATTGGGGCCTATTACTTGTATCAAATCTTGAGGCCTTATACATCACATCTAAATCACTGGCCCTAGGGATCCAATTTTCAATCAATGGTATCACTACCTCATAATCCCTATCAATATTCTTTATTGCATCTAATAATAAAAAATATAAAGAATGTATAGATGGCAATTTATTATCAACCCTCTCATTTAAATGTCTCAAGACAGCAATAACAATCTCCTTTTTCTTTAAAAAATATCCTTCCTCACTTACCTTCAAAGATGCATGTATTTCATCAATTTTGTGCATGAGCTGCTTCTTTGTAGGATCCACATAACACTCTATTTCTTGATCAATGTCCTCTAAAGAAGGGGTGAAGGAAGGATTTTGACTGGGAGACCCTGTTGTGGAAATAATTGGAGAAGCAGGAGGCACTGGCCTTGATGTGGAAGGTAACATACTAGTCCTCGGAGCACTTGATGTCTCCCCAATCTATTTATACCTTAACCTTTCCACCTCAGTCTACAAAAATATTCTTCTGCTGCATCTTGTTGTATTCCTCAATCAAAAGGTTATACTTCTCCATTAGACTCCTCTTCTTGGCCTTTTCCCTTTCAGCAGTCTTTTGGGCCAATTTAGCCACATTCATAATCACATTAGTGGCATCGGTGGTTGAGGTCTTTGAAGTTCTCTTTATTATTCGTCCTCCTCTTAAATTTGAGTTGATATCAGAAACATCTGACTTTCTCCCTTGTGGGACCAATGCCCAAATTGCCAAGGTTTCATACTCTTCACTAAAAGCAGAGTCCTACAGTGTTGCCTTGACCTCTTCTTCAGAGTCTTGCAAGGGATGCTTGGACTTAAAAATAGCATTAAAAGCCACTGCATCTGCAATGTCCCATTCAGGAAAAATAAATACACCAACATGACTCACCAATTTTCTTCCTTCCTCAGGAGTGATGCTCTTGAATTTTTCCATTAATTTAGTTTTCACTTCCTCATCATTCTCCTAGTCTGACCTGTCAGGTCTTAGTTCTCTTCTCCTCTTACATTTATCTTGATATTCTTCAAATTTCATCCTCCATACCAATTCCAAGAATACAGTAGTCTTTACAAATGCATTATCATCCAAGAACTCCTTGCATGCTTCCATCCTTGCATCTTGTACACATTTTCCTTTTATATCCAAATCGAATAAAACCAATTGAACTGGCCTAGGAGGGGAAGGCATACCAACCTGCATGTCACGATCAATAACAACAATTTCATCCATCAGATCCTCCTGTGGTTGATCAATTCTTTGCCTCTTAGGAATTGGCTGAGATGGTGGTGATGGGGGACTATCTTCTGGTGATGATTCTAAATCAATGGTTTTAATTGCCTCAAGCACTTTAAATTTTGGGCCTGGCTGTGAAAGCAATTTCATTATTTTCTTTCCTTTTCTTTACACTTTTTCCTGATCACTGTTGTCATCCTTTTTCCTCCTATAAATGGGACTTTTTCCTATAGGTTGATATGTTGGCCTTGTTTCAATTGGTCTGGCACCTTGTTCTTGTACACCCAAACTCAATTCTAAATTTATCTTTCTGGTCCTCAAGGTTCCCATAATCTCTTTGAAGTTTTCCATCAGAAAATCAACTTTCTTATGGTGTGGACTAAACTCTAACAATGGATCATATTTCAGATCCATTTTGTGCACAATATCTAATAGCTTATGATAAGCTATCCATTTATGCTTGTTCAACTCCTACCTATTTAGATCAAACTCATTTCTAATCATGTCCTCAGGAAATTTGAACTCATGCACAAACTTTCCAACCTTTATTCTTTGTCTAAAAAGAGGAAATAAACCTCCTAGATCATGTTGCCACTTTGGACCACACCTCAAATGATAATCATCAAAGAGTTTCTCAAAATGCACCCAACCAACTTTTGAAAATGAAAAATCAGATACCACTGTATAATCTAGGAAAAATGTTCCCTTACCTCTCCCAGTCAAGTTGTCCTCATGGATACAACCTATTTTCCACATAACTTCTGCAAAACCCACTCTTGTTGGCACATTGTACGGTAGTATATTGGGGTCTCCTTGAAAACCATATGCCCTTAAAACAGTGCTGACTAGGTATGGGATAATGTCACCCCAATTATGGTAGAATTTTAGTTCTGGCTTCCTCCCCTTTGGTCAGAGGAAATCATGCAATTCCTTAGGGATCTTAGGTAGATTTACAATCATTCTAGCCCTCAATCTGGAAGCAAAGCAATTATCAAATTGCACATAACCGGTGCTTTCCTTATTGCTAGATAAATCTGCAATCCATAACTATACTGTAAATATTTATCCATTCATCGATTTCCTCAATTCCATCTTCTCAGAGAAAAATTCAGCATTCTTGCACAAGAACATATACATCAACATATAATACCAAAAGAATTGTGTGCCGGTATCATGTTTCTTCAACTTTGATAGACCTTCATGTATCCTCTCAGCCAAGAAAGGAGCAAAGTCATAAGTCACTGAGAAGTTAGGGTGTTGTATTTGCACCCCCATGAACATGTATGCAATGGGCATCACTGTACTAGGACTGAAACCAAAAATCTAGCATAATGACTAAAAAGTGGCCAAGAAATGATTTGCAAAACAATTTAATTTGAAAGGTTCTTGGTCACTAGAGCTAATATGAAATCTTGAACCTCTTGCCCTAGTGAGATGATGTGGAAGCAACTTAGCTCTGAAGAGAGTCTTTGACTTCATATATTCCTGCTTCATTTCCTTAAGATCAATAGGAACCAAATATTCACTCAGTTCACTCAAGTCAAAAACTTGTCGTACTTCAGTTTTGTTAATGCTTAACAAAACCCTTCCATCATTATCCCTAATTACTCGTGTGACAGGGTCATATCTTGTGGCCACTGCTCTAAGCAAGTCTATATCAGGGAACACATTTGGGACCACCAGCTTCCCAAAATCATACATCCAACCATTTGAAAAGGGGTGAGGAAAATTCCTCTGTCCATACCACAATCTGAACATTTCCAAACTTGTGAGAGGAACCCTAGCATTGGCTATGTTGGAGAAATTATATACTAACCCTTCGCCTAGGATTTTCCCTCACATCAAAACCAATTGATTCTTTCTATCATTCATTGACAAGGGAAATTGATCTAGGAAATCAGCGTACATGTTTCTTCTTAAATAGTCAATTTGGCCAGAATGTTGCTTTGGCGGTGCCATCTTGGACAAACTAGGGCCTCTTTATAACTTCACACTTCAAATGGCTAGGACTAACTAGGGATATGAAATTACAGAGCAACACACTACAATTTCTCACAATTTAAATAAACTATAGCCCTAAAAAATTTATCAACATGTCCTAAGACAAGTACAACAAATCTTCTCCCAAATTCAAGTGTAGAGTAAGCAAAAAACACTGAAATTAACTCATGGATTTGTGCTTGCCGAAATCCCAAATTCTGGCTGCAAAGACTCACAATTTCATTTTCGGCTCTGAGACTGCTTCACAAAAGACTTGAATGCCTTGTGATACAAATAAAGAAAGAATTGATTTTATTTTGATCAAATCATGTCAGCAAGTGTTTCATCTGCCATTAAATCTCACTCGTTCGCTACATGAACAAATCCAACCATATTTGATGCAGATTTAAATTCTAGTTGTTGATCCTTCAATTAGATCAAATCATCGAATGACCGCCTTCAAAAGAAGCTGACACAATTGCCAACATGGAAATAAAGGGCCCACCATACCATACAGTGCCAAGGAAATCCACGTGGTGGTTGCCTGCGATATCGCAATCAATAAAGACCTTGCAACTTATGATCACACGATGGCAGGCAACCGTGGATCTTTAGTATTAGTGATCTTGTTCCTTCAACATAGTTGTCGACCTTTTCATTAACCATCAAGAAACTTTCCCGCCAAGATTATAACATACCTATTGATTTAAAACATGTGCATCTTAAGAATACTTTAGAAATCCATCATCTAATGTATTAAGACAGGATTAATTCACCAAGGCTCCTTCCTTATTCCCTTGATAGATGAGACACGTGGCACCCGCCTGTGATATCGCGATCAATAAAAACCTTGTAATTCCCGATCACGCGATGGTGGGTAACCATTGAGATCTAACAATATTTGATCGACGGTCACTCAAAATCATCCCCTTCGACCTCATCAGATGGGACACGTGGCGCCCATGCGTGATATCGTGATCAACGAAAGTAGTGTGGTGGGGTCATTACGGGATGGCGGGAAATGATAGCAATCAAACAATAGTTGATCAATGGTCATACAAATTTTATCCCTTTGCAAAATAAAAAATTTATTAAAAGGACAAGGGGACATCACTAGGAAAATGGTAAACAACGACATAAGTTTTTTTTAAATGATGAAACACAGAGCCAACGAAGAATTAGGAAAATAAAACCCCGCAGGGGAAACAAAATATTAAAACCAAAGGGACCCAACCTAGATGAAACAATAGGACATAAGTCATTTTAAAACCCTTCAAAAAGGTAACAGCGAAAAAGATCCCAACCAAGGCATAAAATAAACACAAAGGTTTTAAATGAAAATAAAGCTAAAACCCCCAACCCTAGGAAAATTATGACACCATGAAAGACCAGTAACATAAGGCAGGGCATGAGTGGAACACAAGGAGCAAAATTTTTAAGTTCCATCACATCTCATGCTTTAATAGGACTATATTCTCTTTGGGAAACTTTTCACATTCTTCTGTCTTTTCCTTCAGGGCTTGACTCAATTGTTCATCTTGAATGTGTTTATTTTCATCCTACTTGATCTGATCACAAAGTTCCCTTATCTTCTCCTTGGACTTATTGATTTTATCTTTTAGTGATTCAATGAATCTCTCAACATTTAGAGGATTTTCTTTCAATTCCTTGACTTCAGATTTTGACCAATCAAGATCATCTAAGGCCACCATAAGTTGTTGAAGACTGCTTGAATCCATTGAGACACTTTACAAGAACTCCACAAGTTTTTAAACTCCTTCTAAGGAGCTAAGCTCTAATACCAATTGTTGGAATCAAGCAACATTGAGAGGGGGGGTGAATAAGTGTTGTGCAATTTTTAACTTTATTGATCTTATCTTCGAAGCACTTATAATATTCAACTAAAATAAATATGCATGAACACAAAGTAAGAAACCACAACACCATAACACAAGGATTTTTATGTAGAAACCCTGTTAAGGGAAAAACAACAATGGTTGGCCAATCCACAATATAATCTAAGTATACTCAAAAAGATGTTTGCAAAATGGGAATACACTTGCATTTAGGCACACTGCCTAGAGCTCACTGCTCAAAATAAGAAAGGCTCACTGCCTTATAAAAGTTTGGAATACTTCCAAAAGATTTGAATTGAGAAGGATAACATCTACAAATTCCTGATTATAGTTCCAATTAGGCTCAACAATCGATCTCTTAACCTTCTGACTGATTCTGCTCTTTTGCTCTGTTCTGCTTCAACTCACATCACAAAATCCTTAATGCACAAGTGAAACTATGAAAAATTTCTTTATTGATCTTCTAATATTCACAACATACATCAACTCACATCGAACACACATCAAAATTATATAATTTATCACTTATATATATCCTCTACAAGGAATTTAATTGCTTTATGTTGGATTCAACAAAATAAGAGATATTCACAAACTTTCAGCTCAAATCATTCATAATATGCAATGAACATCCAAAAGAGTCAGCCACAACATAGTGAGGGACCAAAAAAAAATGCTCGAACAGAAAAACACTTAAACAATAACTCCTCAAATATCTGAGACACACTATATTCACCAAGTTAGCCTTTATATACTAATGAACAAAAAAAATTCCAACCAGACCTTCCAACTTTCACATAATTCAATACGAGGCACCAAGATTTAAAGATAACACAAATTATGCATACAAAAAACCTCCCTAAGATTCAAAACACAGAATAATAACATAAAATATAGATATGAATCGAAGAACACAAATCTACCAGATGCTCTATTCTAGCTTAACAGATAAACACTAATCTTCAATCTGTCTTCTGGTATGAGTAAATTACATGTGAATCAACTAGTTGATAAGGGTTTCCATGAATGACAACACTAGAAAACATGTGCAGTGTATCTTTCCAATAGAGCAAGTATTTGCAGTTTGAGAAATGCACCTTGTTAAAACTATATCAATCCAGTCTGTGGTCCCTTAGGATGATTCATTTTTTGAGTCATAGTTTCCTTCATTTACATCTGCTCCAAAACTCACATCCTCTTATTCAATTCCATTTTGGGGCTTCTCTTTCCAAACATCTTGGAAGTTAGGTAGGAATTTATTACATTTTTTGATGTTGTGGTTTATTCTTCTACATTTCAAACCAAAAAATTTGGTGTTCCAATTTCTAATTATTGCTTCAAGTCCCTTGCACCCATCATTAGTTGGATATTTTCTCGAATATCTTTTATAGCGAGGATTAAAATTCTATCATAGATTAATGAATCACTAATTTTAAGATCAATTTCTAGTGTAAGGCCTAATGAGTCTTTATTTTTTGTCAAATAGTGTCCTGACCAATATTTGTATGGTAGGTTATAAAGCCTTAAACATATATTGGTCCATCCCTTGGGTTTTAGTTTAATGGATTAAAATTCCTTTCCCATTTTTGTAGGAACAAATATGAACCATCATTCTTCCATCCATCAAATTTCAGAATTTTATCCTTAACACTCATTTTCTAGTATTGCAATGAAGAATCCTCTTGGCATAAAGTTTATGATCGGATCATTTTTTTAACTTCATACCACCCAAACTCCAATTTTTTTATTGTAAATATCTTTTCTAAAGATCATTTGATAACTGTTACCATCTTGAATTCCATTGCATCATTTTCTACAATTTATGTCACATCGATCTCCACTTCCATAGTATCCTTCAATTCTTTCTTTTTTTTTTCTCATCGTTCTTTGGTCTTTTGGCACTGAATCCTCTTACGTACTATTTCCTGGTGTACAACATCCTCCATCCTCAATTCCTATCTTAGGTAAGCCTCTTGAAAATAAGTTTGGACCACATTAAAAATAGGCATTTCAAAAAAAAAATTGACCAAATAATTTTCTTTCCTTCTCATTTGGTTCCAACTAATCATGTATGAATTTTTCCTAATTTTAGCTAAATAATCTCGTGCCTTCATCTGGATAAAACTTAATCATATCCATCTATATTATCCTTGATCGAAGATAAATATTTTCATTCAAATTTCGTCATAGATATCTCAAGAAAATATTAATCATCCATCCTCCTATCCCAAAAGATATAAATTAAACTTCAAAGATTAAAAAAAATACTAACCACCTTTGATAGTTGCATTCTACAGGGATTTTGAATTAATAGTAAAGTAACTACATCTCAAAATTCATTAAAAAAAATCCACTTGCAACAATTTATTTCATATTCCATAATAGATTATATTTAATATTTATTGTTTCAATATCATTTTTTTTTAATATTAAGGTAAGCATTAATATGTGAATAGGAATATGGGTATGTGCAGGATCATCATGGAAAAAATAGGCCCTTAAGTGGCAAAAAAATTAGAAAAATCAGAGTTAGGAAACTTGACATAAAAATTTGAATAAGTTATCTATATTATTTCAAAAATATGTAAGAATATAATCTATATAAAATTGAATGTAGTTTCTAAACTACTAGGTTTGTTTTAAAAAAAAAATATATTGGTGAAAATTTGAAATTTCAATGCGAAGTACTTAAATTTTAGGGAAAAAATAAAAAGTAGGTGTCTGTCTGACCACCCTAACCACAATAAAATGATAATATTTTTTAAATATTTTAGAGATAAGTAGAGGACTCATGTCCCAATGTGATGCATATTTTTTTGTAATTTTTTTCCAAGTAAATAATTAATTATGAATTTTTTATTACAAATTTTAAAAAATATAAAAAACTCGTATCTCTGACCACCTTAACTTGGTCAAAACTTCATGAAATTCATTTTTTCTTTTTTTAATTCTATAGTATGCAAAGCATAGAATGTGACACATGTTTTGGATTCAAAAAATGTGATATCATTTGAAAGTTATAGATGTTTTTCAATGAGTCTATCAATCAAGACTTCAGTCGTAATTTGAATAGAAAATGAATAATACTTACTTATTAAATTCAAAGTAAAGCATAATTTATATTTTTGGAAAGCTGAGAATTTCCTTTAAAAATCCTTTTCGTTTTATCAATTTTGGGTAAGAAAATGTCGTTAGCCACATACCCATCATATTGCCACTTTTTTGCCCATCATGATCCTGCAGATACCCTTATACTTAATTATTTGTATTTTTCTTTTGTTTTTTAACTTATTTTACTTTTGTACTCACATTTTGGTGGTAATTGATGAGTTATTGAATCGTTACTATTATTTTTTCCATTTCCTATTTCATCATACCATTCTTAGACATTCCCAAAATTTATGACATATTTCATGCACTAGAGTTGATAATTGATGATATGATGAATACTTACATGTTTAGATAATTATTACTGAAATATGACAGGATATTTTCATAATTGTGGTAATTATAATATATGTGTCCTGGAAATAAAACTAATCTCTCACGTGGATAAAGAAGTGGGAAGCACATAGTTGAAGGACCATTGTTGGCCCACAACTACAAGAATAACTATTTGTAGTTGAAGGATCACTCGCTTGCAACAAAGAAGATAAGACACATGTAGTTGAGGAAACCCATATCCATCAAAGCTAGAATATACAAATATGATATTAGCTACCAAAAATATTTTGTCATAAATAATTAGGAGAAACTCCACGATAGTAGATAATGATAGATAAATATTTATTTATTTCTTATTCCAATTGTCTAGCATGCCAATAATCTCAAATTTCAATCACAATTGTAAGAGTTACATTATGATTCAATTACTAACATTTTCGATTTTGTGTTTTCATGATGAAATAGTCCTCTTCTTATTCTATAGGGAATGAGTAAAAAAAATTAATCTAGGATTCCAATTTGTCTAGAACAATTAGGATTAGTTACTCTATATTTTATAGAATTTGTAGTAGGAGTGTAATGATAAATTTTCAACATTTTATTTCTTTCTAAATATAAATATAAATTTTTTTCTATATGACAGTATTGAGTTGAATGTGAATGGACTGTTGATTAATAATTCTTAAAATTATAAGAATGAACCTATCTAAGTTAGGGGCCACTTGAGGAAACACTGTAACTCTATTATTAATACTAGTGATTTGTTAATTTAGCATCTTAAGTTAGATTATTTGTTAACCATTGAGTAGTTCATAAATGTGACCTATACCAACTACTAACCAATGTTATTTACAAAATCTATAGCACTAGCAATAACCCACAACAATATTTGTAGGATAATTTTTATAATTTTTTAGGTCTTTTCTATATGAATTATATTCTAGTTCAACACATTTTAATTTTATGCTTAGCTACCTAGGAAACTCTCAGAACTTCAAGGCATACATACATTATCAACATCATCCAAGAGGATATGTCCTTGGTCTGATATTTAAGTTAAAATACCTTAGAGCTAATAGTTATTCCATAAAGGATAATTCAATATATTGAGATTTGTGCATGATTTATCCACACCAAATTTATTAACCAATGAGAGGGGCCTTAATTTTTGGTGTTGCTATCAGGTATAATGGCAATATTTGAAAATTCTATGGTTTTTCAAATGATTCTTTCCTATTTTCTTGGCATATACATTATATTTTTAGCATCTAGAACTATTAGATATTACACCAAACAAAAAATTACACACTAACAAGTTATGAAGGAAAGGTGGATATTATCTCACAATAATTACATGTGGAGAATAAGAGATCCTTCAAGGATATTTCTTGCAATAAACAATGAATAAATTGAAGAATAACAAAGAAGTGAGCCCTTGATTCCCAAAGAAAAACTTTTTGAATCCAATTTATCAACCACTTCAAGTAAAGGGTCTTATGGATCTCCTCACAATATTGATTTAATCCACAACCAAAAATTTTAGCCCATAATGGGAGATATAGTAGAGGAGCTACCTAAAACCTTAGTTTTCTAGTTTCCAATCTCTACCTAGGAAAATAATATGCCATAAAATAATCTCTCCTTTTACTCTTCCTAATTTTCATGGCCTCACCACAAAATACCTTGACATGTTCTTCAAATTTGACATTATCTATAGAATTATGGTTATACCAACGATGCACATTGTTTGAAATTATTTCCACCCATACTCAAGGAATTTACTTGCGGTGGTTCATGGGATTAGGAGGATATTAATAACCAATTGGATAACTATTCATAAGGAAAATATTCTTTAAAATTATAAGGATTATAGTAGAGGAGGAGATATGAGAGGAGATGATAACTTATAAATGACTTAGAAGGAGGAAAAACCTTTAGAATATAATGTAGAGAATTTTTTTTTTTTATTATAGAAGAACAAAAATAACTTATCCCAAGACTCCCTCAAAATTATATTCCTAAGAGGAGTCAATCAAGATTAGCTGGATGCTCTAGATTTAATAAGAGGAGGAGATATCTCTTAGGTTACATGGGATAAACTCTTACAAATCTACAAGAATTATTCATTTTCCATTTTTAGGAAGACATGAATCCTATGATCAATGACTAGAAAAATAGTCATAGGTGTTTCTAGGATTGAGCTTAGAAAATTACTAAAGTATATGAAGAAAGATATAATCAACCACATGGTGATTTAGTTGGATACAAAGCATGAAAATAAAAAATGATGAAGTAGAAGAAATAGTAGAAATTTTTTTTATTATTATTGTCACAGGGAACAAGACTAAAAATACAAGAGAGGCAAGTATTGAAGATATACATGAACAATAAGAATTTAAAGCATTAAGGAATGAAGAAGGCTATGTATTTTACCTAGCATAATAGAAACCAAGGAATTAGATGAAAGGTACTCCAAAAGATCTTTTATCTTATAATTATCCTTTTTAAAATTTATTTTCAAGTATTACTCCTTTGTATAGTCAACCCTCTAAAAAGTGGTCAAACTATATGTACTTAGTTGGAAACCTCAACAAGGAAAATAGTCTCAATAGTCATACCAACCAAAAGTCTATAGCCAACATTAGAAGCCACCCCAATCTACATGGAAGAAATAATGATTATGAAAAAAACCTTGGCTTAATTCTAGCATTTATTACGTATACAAACAACAAATCATACCACATCAACAAGTCATTTTCCTAAGCTTTCTACATTTTTTCGTACTACACCTAGAGCAACACAAGTACCAACCCAACTTGAACCTAATCCTAATAATAAGTTGGTTCAATAGGCCTATACTAATGATTCCTTGTAGAATCCAACTTATGTAGTTGATATAAGAAAAGTGTAACTCAACTAATGAAAGATGTTCCCCACTCCTACATCTCCACTAATCATAGAACTTGATTTATAGTAATATTTTTGTTATACTAACCCTTACCCAAATAATAAAAATTAAAATATTGAGAAAGAGGAAACTATTAAAAAATATCCCCCATTTACAAAAGACTTAATACTAAAAATTATGAATTTGAGCCTAAATTTGATTTCCCAGGGTAGTTAAAAATCTCTATGTACAAATTATCCTATTTAAAGCCATTAGATATATTTCTATTTATACCAAAATTATGAGGAAGTTATGTTTAAAAAACTAAGGAGAAAACATAAAGACCTACAAACTGTTCAAGTAATTAGATAGATTGATTACATCATGTTAGAAAAGATAGCAATTCCCAAGTATGAATATCCTAGCATCCCAATGATAGATGTAGATATATTCTTCATCCTATTATATAAAAAATTGATAGATCTTGGAGCTATCATAAAGGTGATGACCAAAGAAACCATGCAAATTATCCAATTAGTTGACCTCCAACCTACCCTAACAATATTGTAGTTAGTAGATAGCTCTATTATTAAGCCTAAAGGATAAGATTTGGTCTTTACACTAGATTCATGGGAAAATCCCATAGATTTTACAATCCTCCATCCAAAAGCTAACCTAGGGGTATCACCTTATATTCATATGACCATGGTTCACAATAATAGATGATTTTATATTCTATAGGTTAGGAAATACAATCATCTCCAATGGGTATGTGACAAATAATTTGGTCCCACATCCTCCAACACAACCCTTTGTTGAATTGGGTCAACCAATTTTGCCAAACCTCAAAGATAATGACCAAAACACAATTCAAAAATTAATGACAATATAGAAAATCCTAGTATAAACTAAAATATGATGAAATAGCCCTCACTAACATTGTACAAAATAATTATGGGTGGCACCCACAACAATTTTTTTGATCTTACATTCTTATCTTGTGTGTTGCATAATATTCTTCCTTCAACACATTCACCAGAATATACCTTTCTTACATACATGTTTCATCATTTGTTACCTCATACATGTAGTTATATGCATGTAAAATGGATATATTAGAAATATACAAAAAATAGCTTAAATCAAACCAAATACATGCAAACCTCAAAAGATTGAATGTATTATGTTGAATTTTTGAATATTTGAATCTGGTTGCTCATGAATCAATAGAAATTCTAGCGGATGAAATTAGCATAAAATATGTTCATGCAAATGGAATGGGAGGCCTCTCATTTATATAAATGAGATGGAAGAAACAAAGGGTTTGGATGCATTCATGATGAATGAATATGACTGAATGAAAAGATAGGTTTTGGATTGAAGTTTTGGTCATGTGACAAGTGACACACGAGGGACAAGGGCTAGGTTTAGGGAAACATCCTTATATGGATGGATAGGATTAAGAGGTGGGATATTAAATGAAGGGATAAGATGAAAAGTTAGTTTGAATTTTGGGAAGTGTCTAGATTTAATGAGTTTGGACAAGGTCTTAGTTAGACATGTGAAGGGGACACTTGTAGCATGGTAACAAGTTTAGATTATGATCCATGTGAGTGGAATCAATGGATAGGATTAAATGGATAAGGATAGGGGATAAAATTAAATTAAATAATGGAAGAAAAGGAGAATGGGCATTAATTAGCCTAAATTAATTATTAATTAAAAATAAATTAATTAATTTAGCTGGAGGATTTGGGGATAAGGCTAGAATTAATTAAATTAATATAAAATTTATTTAATTAAAGGTGGGGAATAAGGATTATGGATAAATTAACTAAATAAATAATAATATTTATTTAATTAATTGGCCAGGATAATGTGGGATAAAGGTGATGGGTAAATTAATTAGTAAAATCAATAGTATTTAATGAATTAATGGTATAGGATAGGTTAAATTGTCGTGTGTGTGGATTAGGACATTTTTAGGTGTCTAAATTTTGCCCCACTTTGAGATGATGTTGCGACTAGGAGAAGTAAGATCATTTCAAAGAATAAAACAAGGTGGGTAGGAAATGAATTAGGACTAGAAACATGATGCCCCAATCACTAGCAAGGATGAGGAATGATAATGAGGAGGTATTGGTATGCCTCCTCGATAGGACATGTAGGGTCAAAGAACATAAGTGGGCTCTTAAAGTGGATGAGAGGACTAAAGGATGAAGGATAAATGGATATAAGAAAATAGAGAAGGATGATGAAAATATGGATGGAGAGGGAGAATGGATGGTCATCATGTTGCAATTATATGAGCAACCTAGATTCAATATTGTACTTGAAATTATGCACCAAGGTATAAAGAACCAGGGTGACAATGTGCCAAGTACGTGATCAAAGAGGTCAAGTGAAAACATTGCCCCATAATACCATGACATGGAAGACCATGATACCCTTGTAACACTATTCTTTTAACCTTTCTTCTAACATATTCTTGTAACACTATTCTTTTAACATAAATAAACTGAACAATCTCACCCAATATCTATGCAATTCCATGTATAACCTCAATTTCCATTCTCTATTTTTCCATTGTAGTATAATTACCCTCAGATTTCTCTTGTGCAAGTATAGCCTATGATAGTGATTTAGCAAAACATAAAAGATTCAAATAATAGATAAGCTTGCAAAAGTCATAAGATTTTAGGAGAGATTGAAATGATGGACAAATCAATTAATAGAAAATTGATCATTTGAATGATAGGCCAGGATGGAAAGATCGATGGATGGTTGAGATCAAAAGATTAGACATGCATTCTAATAACTGTTAGTAGTGACATAAGTAATACATATTAGAAATAGAAATAAAGATTAAATAAATGATTTAATCTTCAAGTTTGATATTGAAAAACAAAAAAATAGTCTTTGCACGACCAAGATAAAGATAGGATCAAAGCAACGTTCTGTTTGAACGCACACACAATATTTAATTAATTAAATAAAGGTATTTAATTAATACACATGTACACACAAATGAGTTAGAACTAGATGACTAATTGATATGACACAGAGATTACTCGTGAAAGCATTTCAGACATTAAATCAAGAGTTAAGTGACCAATTTAAATAGATCTTGAGTCAAGTCAAAGTTAATACATAGATAACTTACACAATTATCTAAATATAGAGGAATGTGTTAAAATAGAATTTATGAATTAAATAATTCATTTAATTCAAGATTTGATATTTGAAGAATAATTAAATAAATAAGATTTATTTAACTAAGTGATGAAGGGATTAAATGATTAATTAAATAAATAAAGGATTTATTTAATTATAGTTGACATATGATAAAGGGTAAATTAAAAAAGAATTTATTTAATTTGAGAAGAAGGATAAGGTTAATTAGTAACATAATTAAATAAAAAATAATTTATTTAATTAATCAGATAGAATAAAGAAAATGTGAATCAATTAAATAATTAAGATTATTTAATTAATAAAGAAATGAATACTTTAGAGAATAATTAAATAATTGACATTATTTAATCATGACCATAGAAATACAGATTATGAAGAATATTAAAGTCGCAGGCTTAAACCAGATTTTGGTGTCTACA
This sequence comes from Sequoia sempervirens, assembly GCA_007258455.2. Classification (NCBI taxonomy): domain Eukaryota; kingdom Viridiplantae; phylum Streptophyta; class Pinopsida; order Cupressales; family Cupressaceae; genus Sequoia; species Sequoia sempervirens. The sequence goes on from VDFB02105785.1 coordinate 339,306,074, forward strand.
TTTGCCCCTTTTTGATACAATGTCATTTTGGCATTGTGTCAAAGAAAATCAATAAAAAAATACGCCCTAGTAATGCCCCGGTGTAAAACAGGTGAAGGTATGCCCCCTCGGGAAAATTGACAAATTTTTAAAAAAGTTCAAAAAAATTGGAAATAATCTCGATTAGTCAATTTGTTAACCAGAAATCAAGTGGAGTTGACAGAATTGAATTTGGAAGTGTTAGGGATGGGTACGGGTTGATTGAAGTTGGAAGTTTACACAACCAGTTAAAATAAATGCCACGAAAACCCTAGGTATAAATAGAAAATGGGGTAAAACCCCATTCATTTTTACCCACATAGCTTTGAAATTTGAGATTTTTGCTTTGCACTCTCAGCGAAGATGTCACTTGTTCCACACACCCACCATCGAGCGTATAGGATCTAGACCTTTAGGCAGAAAGCCGACGTAGGCCCCCTGGTATGTACTTGGATCTTATCTTTTGAATTTTTTGTTTTTGCACTTTTTTATGCGTTTATTTGCATTTTTTTGCCATGCGTCACTTTCTTGAAAAGTCACATTTGAATGTGTAATCAATGCATTTGCATGTGGATCACCAAATTTGTAAATTCCTGTATGATGCTTAGGGTAGGTGTTTTATATTTCGACGCATTTATTTTTTGTTTTGATGCATATAAAAAATATTTATGCAATTGTATTTAGAATAAATGTATGTGCTCTGTGTTCAATGCATTTGCATTTATGATGGATGTTCGTATGCATAGATGTAATGAGTCACATTTGATTTTGACTCACATTTGATATTTCTATATGCAATTGTGATTTAAAATGACGCATGTGAAATTTTATGATGCATTTGCAAAATAAAATGACGCATTTGGTTTCTTGTAATGCAATTAGAAAGGAATGACACGTTTACAAAATAATGATGCATTTGACTAGCATTTTATTTTGTCACTTTGCATTAGGATAGGTGATTGATTTTGACATGAGGCATGTATAATGCCATTGCAGGTTGTTCGGGACCCTGTTTATATGCGAGATTCAAGACCATCGACTATTCGCTTTCGGAATAGTTTGCGGAGCACAAAGAAACAATTTTTATGGCATTTGGGTCTCCTCCATGTGATAGACATGCCCATCATTCAGGAAAACCGAGGGCTACTGATGGCATTGTGTGAGCAGTGGCATTCAAAGACCTCTTCATTTCACTTGCTTACTAGAGAGGCTACAGTTACTTTGGAGGATGTCTATAGGATTATAAGAATTCCTATTATAGGCACTAGGGTGATGTATGATACTTAGAGGGGTTTTGATAAGATGTGCAGATATTACCCTCATGAGGACATTAGATAGTTAGGTTTTGACCATTATGAGATGAGATGGCAATTATTGGCTCATAGGTATAGGTAGTTAGACTGTCTATTGTGTACATTGATAGGTGGTATAGTCCTCCTTGATCATCGAGGTCATGGATTTCCTATGGGATGGGGAGAGATGTTGGTTGGTATGTTAGAGTGTCAAGAGGTGTATGCTTGGGGCCCTTGTCTGCTTGCCATGTTATATTTTCATTTGCATGATATAACCTACTGAGAGGCACAATCTATGAGTTGTGGTACCACGCTCCTAATGGTATGGGCATGGGAACACATTTCCATCTTTCATCCACCGATTATAGTTGATGTGCAACATGGAGCACCCTATGCCTTCCGTTATGTGGGGCTAGTACATAGCACCATATGGGAGATATTGGATATTTTAGACATGCTATTGATACCATGCTGCAATTCACATGGAGACCATACTTGGATTGTCTAGAGTGGTCAGATGAGGATGATCATTTGCCATATTTTTATCAGACATAATATCTGATTGGGCAGACTATTTTGCATGTGCATATTATAGAGATACATTTTCTAGATCGTGTGTTGTGACAGTTCAGAGAGGTTCAAGATGAGCCTAGAGGATGAGCAGATTTTGTGAGGTCTTCACAAGAGATCCCACTATAGGGTGCAAAGATACCAATGGCTACTACTGAGTAAAATATTGATGCATTATAGGTAGTGTAGTGGGGGTGGAGAGATGGTTTGGCAGATCCAGGTACCACAAGGTATCTGATCAGTGGTGGGCCATTCAAAGGCCAATTACCCTTACAGACCTAGATTAGGATGTGCCGATAGAGTGGCAAGGGATAGTACCATGTAGCAGGTATGGTAGAGGTAGAGGTCAGAGAGGTGGAGGTGGTTGGCAGGGTCATGAGAGAGGGAGGCACAGGCGGAGGGGACAAGGGCCACCTTTATCACCTATCCGTGAGGAGGGATGGGAGGAGGAGGATGTGCACATGCCAGATATTGGCAGAGATGAGGAGGAGGTGCATGTTAGATTGGCAACGATGAGGAGCATTCCACAAAGGAGGACATTCGAGAGGATCATGCTGAGGAGGAGGTGGGAAGAGAGGAGGCAAAGATTGATGCCCTTGGCTTACTTGGTGTCTATCAGGATGATGATGAGGAGGGGGATGATCAATAGTGTGAGGTCTGAGATAGGATTTTAGAGGAGTTAGAGGATGATGATGGTTTGGAGAGGGTGAGATAGGATGATATAGGGGCAGTTGATCCTGACACTGCTACACTTCATGCCTAGCTTGTATATTTTGAGGAGAAGATGAGGGTTTTTATGTCCGAGTGAGATGTTCTATGGATGTAGAGGGACAAAGCCTATATGGACAAGGGTTAGGCCATAGCTTAGAGATAGGAGATCGAGCAATGGTTTACAGAGATTAGAGCTTTTTGCAGTGGGCCAATAGAGGCATTCACTCGAGAGCTAGTTAGATCTATTGAGAGGGCTTCATATTACAAAGATTTGTATGAGGGAGTAGTTCCTCTAGAGAGACAGGCTCTGAGTTTTTCATAGGCATGCATTGACAATTTTTAGACTAGGATCCACACCACGACAGTTATCATAGAGAGTGTTGAGTAGCCATGCAGATCTGGTCCATATGATAGGCCACATTCAGGTCACAGGTCATCAAGATCTCGGCATCATTCATCCGTACACTCTAGTTATGATAGTAGTGGCAGTTCAAGATAAGGAGATTTCTTGATATGTACTGAGACATTGTATTATGATCATATAGCTTGTGGACTTCCATATTTATTGATACATTATGACATTGTGATGTGACACTTTTGAGCGATATATATATGATTTTGGCAGCGATTTTCATAATATGTATTTCTATTTAATTATGATGCAGTCATTTATTTATACATGTTATGTCCATATGAGATGCCTATATGATGGATGATCATATCTACTTTATGATGTGTTTATGCAGCCTATGATATGATGTTGATTCTATGTGACGATGTATGTATTAATATATATGATGTCAATGGATGTTATGTATGCAATTTATAATTATGAGATGTGATATGATGTTATATGTACAATGCTTTCTACATGTGATGGTATACATTTGATGATGGATGTAATGTGATGCATGTATTTACATTTCTTTTTGTACATGTAATGCTTATGATATGTAATTTATGATGATGAATGTCTATTATGCCACGATGTTCTAGATATGTTAATGCCTATATGTTTGTATATTTCAGATGCAAGATGTGTGTATGATTGATGATATATGATTTGGAAATGATATTTCTAATATGAATGTGTATGCAGGATGATTTATATTTTTGTGTGTCATAGGAAGTCATCATAATGCAAGAAATAAGAACTATTAGTGCAGAAAGAAAGATTGATAAATAATAAAAGAAATGAGAGGAATTTTAGTATTAGCAATCTTCGATGTTTCGCTATATCACTAAAGGAATTTCACTTTATCATCATTGGGTGGGACTAATACAAATGGAGAAAAAAACCATGATATGACATAGATCAAGGTGTGCAAGGTCATCCACTTGCTAAGAACAGATAGTCATAGACAAGGATTTTCATAACTCATACCAAGGACACAGTTGCCCCAGTCTTTTTGTCAAGAAAAACCATGGACAAAAAAATAAATAAAAGATGGGTCATGAGACGTCATCACTCCTCTAAATCCTTGATGGGACATCCTTGAGGAAACTAGTAACATGACTCAAAATCAAATTTAAAAGATAGTTGACAAACAATAGTTAAAGAAAACAAAATTTCTATACATTGTTGCTTCTCTAAATCCTTCATGGGACATCCTTGAGAAAGCTAGTGATAAGATTCTAATCATAAAATAAAAGATAGTCAACAAACAACAGTCAAAGAAAATAGAATTGTGATACATCGTTGCTTCTCTAAATCCTTCATGGGAAATCCTTGAGAAATATAGTAACATAATTCCCATCATAAAGTTAAGTGAAATGATAAGATAAATAAGCCATAAAGTCAAAAAGCTAGTAAAATATTTGCCAAAACTTGATTTGTTTGTTTGATTTTTTTTTTTATTGATAAAAGGATTGATTGATAGAGCCCGATTTTAGGAGATACACATACCAGATAAGAGTTTGAGTCTAGTTTCAATGTTATGCCTATCTATATAAGGTATGACAAATCCTGGTTTCAGAAAGACATGTATCGTATAAGACGTTTAGTCTGATGTCGTTGATGTGATAACCTATGTACTTAGGTATGTTGATTGTTTGACAATGTCGATATGTAGGAATGACTCATTTTGTATAAGACAGATTCTTTTGCAGATATCAATATTCTGGAAGGACTCATCCTGAATAAGACATAGGTTGATTGTTTTGATGATGTATGTTTCCAGGAAGGACACATCTTGTAGTAGACATTAGTTGATCTGTTTTGATTGTTTCTTTGGCAATTTGTTTGATTTGACTTAGAGACATTGCTGACTTGTTCACCAGATTGATGCATGACTTGATATGATGTGTTGAAAATTGATTGTGTGTGATGATGAACCCTAAAGGACTGACCTAGTGCGGCCTTGGGGGCTCATTGTTTGATGGCCTTGCCTATGTTATACACACAAAGGCCTCGTAGTTCGACTAGAATTTGACTGACAAGACTAACTACAAGTAGAAGAAGTGTGTGACAATAAATGTGAAGAACCCTAATGGACTGACCTAGTGCGGCCTCGGGGGCTCATCAATTGATGCCCTTGCCTACGTTATACACGCAAAGACCTCATAGTTCAACATGACCAATGACCTTGACTTAGAGACAATATGGATTGAATCATGATTTTATATAGACAAACATAAAAGGATCGACCTATTGCCTTGGGGGAACATCAACAGATGGTCTTGCCTACATCTAGTCATAGAGGCAACGTAGTTCGACAAATGAAAAAGACTGACAAGTGTGAATGACTCTAACTGTGTTTTTGGATTTTTGACATGTTTTGATTTTTTTATCTTTTTGAAGTTTTTTGATGTTTTCATGTTTTCTCAGGTCATTTTGTGATGTTTTTGGATTTTTCTATGGTTTTATGTCTTTAGAATAGCCAATGTTAGAGTCAATATGACACATGTCAATCATTCTTGGTTATGGGAAAGACTACCGCTTATTATGAATGGTATGTACAAGTGATGGATGGGAAAGATAAATGATATGTATAGGGATAGGTAGTATGTACATGGAAGTGGATTATGTATAGGGAAGTGGACTATGTACAGGGATGTTATATTAGAATAATAGTAGACTGGTGCATGAGCACCTTGACACAATTATGCCTCCTTGTGGGAATTTAGGAATTTGATTCAATTTTTGTGTTCTTACCTTGTATTAAGATTATTAGAGTCATTTATCATTTATTCTAGAAGTTCATTTAAGAAAATGTTAAAATAGGCCAATGTATCCAAAAAGTTGTCAACACAAAAATTCAAAATTGCAAAAAAATGTAAAAAGTTGCATTAAGCAACAATTAGTTGTTAAGAGGTCATTAGAGACCAAACATTAGTGGGAAGTTGGAAATCAGTTGGAAACTGATTATTCATATTGTAGTGTCTTTAAAAAGGCTCTTTGTACGTTCATAAACTTGTGGGTGATTGAAATTTTGAAATGGAATAATAGAAAGCATAGTTTTCTGTAATTTTCTTCAGAAAATTAACAGTTTCCAGACTTTGTACGGATTTTTACAGCCTAAAATGATGGAATAAATGTGTGTAAGTGTTAGAGGGAACAATCACCTTCCATTTCCAATTCGTTTCATGCAGATTGGTTCATTTTTAAAGAAGTTATGCTATTTTTTGTAAAAACAGTCTAAATTCTGATCTAGGGTAACAGTTTGCAGTAAAATTCGTGTTTCTCAAAATTTAACCATTGGATTTTGCTAAAAATTGGAGAAAATGTCTGTAATGATATCCTCTAAAGAATCACCAGAGCGATTGGATTAATTTGTTGATATGTGAAAGTTATAAGTGACTGTTTGCATGCATATCTGGTTATTTCAATCTATTTTGTAACAAAGAAGTCCGGACAGCAAGCCTGTGTTCCAAAACAAGTGTACCTAAAAATGAAATATGCTTTTAATGGCCAAAATGGGTGCTCAAAAATGTATTTAGTTTTTTGAGATTCAATCTGGTTTGAAAATTACACCCGATTTAGTGTTTTGATTCCCTTCAAGCAAAATTTGAGTTTTTGGTGAAAATAATTAGTAAATCTGATAAAAAAGAGAAATAAGGTTGTGTAAATGGTTTATTTCTGTCAAAATGATAATTTTTAAGATGTATGAAGGTCTGGTTTGAGTTTTATAAAGGTTTAGGGTCAAGTTTGGAGAGTTGGGCTTTGTAGCCATGAAGAAATTCAAGGAAATTGAAGTGATTTTGGTAAAGGATTGAATTGTTTTAAGTATTGTTGTTTCTTCCTTTGCCTCTGCATCAAATTGGTATCAGAGCCCGAGAAAGATATGGGCTGATAAGTTGGTTGTGGTTTGTGGTTTGTAGTTGTGGTTTGTTGGTTGTTTGCAGGAAAGTGAGTT
>VDFB02105785.1:339313119-339347170 GCA_007258455.2 Sequoia sempervirens
CCCAAGAATCCACTTTTATATACCGGCTAGAAGTCCCTCAGGTTTAGGGTGCTACTAGTCTGAGTTGTCCTCAGGTGAGTAATTTTTCCTACCAGGATAGGACCAATTTATAGAGTCATTAACTATTTCTCTTGCACCTAGGATCATACGAATGCACAAGGGGAGAGGATACTTCAATATACCGAATCATGAGGGTAATAACAAAATTGTGCTTTTACACCAAACACAGTAGATAATTATTAATTTTAATCCAAATGAAAGATTTGCTACACTACCAAACAATCTATTTCAAAAATTTAAGTATGGTCTTCGACATGCATTATGTAGAAAGATTCATTAGTAGTTTTGATATTGGTCTTCGGCTATTGATCTACAAAAACTTTGTTAACTCCTCAAGACACACGTTGAAAATAAAATATTAGAGAAAATAAAAACATGAAAGGAAACTTTAAATTGAAAATATAAACTAAAAATTTACCAGTCAGATGCATCATTTTCTCTGTCAGATGCATAGCAAGATTTTACTAGTCAGTTGCGACTCAGAAAATAATAGATGCATGAATATTTTTTCAAATGTGCCATTTTTTATCTCAGATGCAGTCAAGCCAATTGTGTCGTTTCTAATATCAGATGCAGTTCAATATTTTAGTTATGTCGTTTCATCAAGCAGTTGTGTCTCCGAAGGTCAATTACGTCATTTCATCAAACAGATGCATTGTTCCATACAAAACCTACAAAATTGAATAAAAGTATATGGATATGTGAAGATGGTGTCTTCACATTGAGTTCACCAAGTGTAACATCCAGAAATGCAGAAAAAAGGTTAAAAGCACACAACAATGCAATCAAAGCTCTAATGCAATCTAAGCTAAACAATAGAGAACAAAGGAAAGCTAAAACATAAATAGACTAAACAATCTCACCCAATATATACATAATTCCATGTATAACCTTGATTTCCCTTCTCCATTTTTTCATTGTAGTATAATTGTCCTTAGATTTCTCTTGTGCAAGTATAGCCTATGGTAGTGATTTAGCAAAACATTAAAGATTAAAATAATAGATAAGCTTCCAAAAGTCATAAGATTTCAAGAGAGATTTAAATGATGGACAAATCAATTTATAGAAAATTGATCATTCGAATGATAGGCCAAGATCAAAAGATCGACGAACGGTTGAGATAAAAAGATTAGACATGCACTCTGATAACTGTTAGTAGTGACATGAGTAATACATATTAGAAATAGAAATAAAGATTAAATAAATTATTAAACCAACATTTTGTTCAAATGAACACACAAGATTTAATTAATTAAATAAAATTATTTAATTAATACGCATGTATGCACAAACGAGTTAGAACTAGATGAATGAATGATATGACAGAGATTACTCGCGAAAGCAACTCAGAGATTAAATCGAGTTAACTGACCAATTTAAATAGATCTTGAGTCAAGTCAAAGTGCATACTTAGATAACTTACACAATTATCTAAATATAGAGGAATGCGTTAAAATAGAATTTATGAATTAAATAATTCATTGAATTCAAGATTTGATATTTGAAGAATAATTAAATAAATAAGATTTATTTAACTAAGTGATGAAGGGATTAAATGAATAATTAAATAAATAAAGGATTTATTTAATTATAGTTGACATATGATAAAGGGTAAATTAAATAAGAATTTATTTAATTTGACAAGAAGGATAAGGTTAATTAGTAACATAATTAAATAAAAAGTGTTTATTCAATTAATCAGATAGAATAAAGAAAATGTGAATCAATTAAATAATTAAGATTATTTAATTAATAGAAGAATTAAAGTTAAAGGGAATTAATTAAATAATTATATTTATTTAATTAATAAAGAAATGAGTACTTTAGAGAATAATTAAATAATTGCCATTATTTAATCATGACCATAGAAATACAAATTATGAAGAATATTAAAGTTGCAGGGTTAAACCAGATTTTGGTGTCTACAAATATGTTCAAATTGTGGAATGCTACAAATTGTAGAATGAACATTCTAATGCTTTGATTGATACAAATGTGTTATGATGCAAATGGATTGACTATGAATGCCTAACTACCTTGGTGTTGTACTAAGTTGGTTGCATGGACAGGTTCAATCCTCTAGAAGGGAGGGAAAGTATCACTTAGGAGAAGTGATTGGTCGAGGAACCCCTAAATGAAACCTTACTGAGCTTACACACACTCACAACCTAAAATTGGTTTAAGAGATTCAAGTCAATTTGGATTTGGTAAGTGAACCCTCAGTCATAGTCTTGGCTTATTGGAATTGGTTGATCGACTTGATTGATTATAATTTTGGTAATGATCATGTCTTTTAATGTTTCTTGTGTGTGTATGCATGTATCTATGTGAATAAGTATATATATCAAATTTGAAACAATGGAAATAGGGTACCCCACCTTTTAGGAGATGGTGTACAAAAGGGAAAAGGGATCCCTCCTATTTCACACTCTTGTGTCACCCAAGGAAACCCTAGAGATCTCAATCCAATGATGTAAATGAGAAAGAGATTTGAAATAGGGTGTCCTAGGGTTTTATTAGAGATTAAAGAGGAGTTCACAACCAAGCTAGGGATTGGAAAGACTAATGAAATGCAAGACCTATTGCTAGAAACTAGTGCAATGCAACACTTCACTAAATGACCTAAAAATGCATGTAAATTAGAGCAAAAGGTTGGGAGATCAGAGGTGTAAACCTAGAAACCTGTAGAGGCCTAGATGAAGATTTGAAATGTTGAAAAAAACTGAAATTAATGTTTGTTGGGACTCATATGCCACTTTGGGTGATTTAGTCTCAGATTAGGGTTTCTGGGTAGGAACAAAAATCTACCAGAGATATGTCTAAAACTTTTGAAAATTGCAACTTTCACTATACTGGGACTCATACGCCAAAAGTGGCGTATCAGTTTAGTTAGGATTTTTTAGAAATTAAAAGTCTAATTCTTCTCTTTAATCTCTCCTTTGTCTTCTCCACTTGATTTTCAGCTCTAAATCTCTGAATTGCAAACTGTAGATGTATTTTTGTGATCTCCAATGCAAGGTGACAACTTTGAACACTTTGAAAAATTTCTCCAAACTTTCTCCTCAATATGTCTTCAACCTAGATCTACAAATCATACACTAAAGAGAGGGGAAAATGTTGTTTTGTTAGTGGAAATGGGTTTTCCTTGGTGAAACCCCATTTTGGTAATCAAACCTTGTAATGTAATTAAATGAAGGAATGATGAATGAACAACATGTAATGTTACAACTTGTGACCTACGAATTAGTATGGGCTGATTACATTTGATCCATGAAGAATCGAAGCATAACAAAGCCACTAACGTCAAATCTCAATTGGATCATTCAAACAAATATTAAACTAAACATTTATCAAAACTAAGCATTCTAAACTACAAAAGCTTTGAAATTCCTACTCTAATCCATTTAAAACTTATTCATTGGGGGAATGGTATTGTGTTGATGTGGAACGACGACCCTTTCCCAATCCCATGGATGAATGAGCTTGTTTCAATTAGTTTTATAGAAGAAAACCAGTGAAACCATTGTGAGATGTGTATGAAAACATAATTTTAATCTAAATCAGCATGATGTAAGTTAATTAAACATAATTTTTATGCTAAAATGATGAAGATATGCAAATGCTAAGTTAATCTTGATGGAATATAAACTAAAAAATTCAAATCCTAATTCAAAAACAAGCTAAATGGATGCATTATGTGATCATGGAATCCATTAATGGAAGCTTAAAGCTAATTAATGAAATTAAAATAAACTAAAATATGCTCGATGTGTGCTAAATATGAGTGTGAGTGTGAGTGATTTTAAAAGAATAACTATGATGTTGAAAGATGGATCCATTTGTCTCCAAATAGTGACATATCTATAGGAGAGAAAATGAGAAATGGAGGGTTGAGATTGAAAAAGCTAATCAACGGTCAAGGATGGAGGAAGGATGAAACACGGATCATGGATTCTCATCATAGGATGAGAATGGAAGATGGGATTTTTAATCAAGAGTTCACATTCCTTCAAACAAACACACTTTCAATTTGTCTAAGAGGTGACAAGTTAACTAGCATAAGAGGTCACAAGTTAACTTGCTCAAGAAGATAAGTAAGTTTGTTGAGAAAAAAGGAATATTCCCCTTTTTAAAATGATTGAGCAGAGAATATTCTTTGGAATATTCTCACGGGTGAGGGAAAATGATAGTTTAGTTAATTAAAACTAAATTAAATTGTGCAAAAGGGGAAGGAATATTCCATGAAAATGTTCCTTTTGGAGGAATGTGAAAAGGAGGAATATTCCCTTGCAAGTGGGGTGGGGGGATTTGTTTTAATTGATAATTAAACAATATTAATGATACAATTAGGGGAATTAGAAGAATTCGATGATATTCATTAAGTAAAATGATTTAGTGAATGGGGGAAAGGTGGAAGGACATTTAATTAAATAACTTAGGGTTGTTTAATTAAATAAGAAGATTTAGGGTTTTAAATTAAATAATTTGATTTATTTAATTTAATGAGATGAAATGTTAGCATGAAAAGGGGTGAATTAACCTAATTAAATGAATTAGGTTAATATATGCAAATGATATAATTAATCAAATAGCTAGGATAATTTAATTAATTAAGTGAAATGAGGATGTGCCTCGAGACAAATTGATGTTAGTATACCTAATTTGAGTGTATGATATCCTTCAAGACATTTTTGAGTGTGTACGTTTTCCCCTCTTTGAAGTGAGGTACTTGTTATGTTGCTTCAAAGACTGGCACCCTTTCGATTAAAACTACTACTTAAATAAAAATAAATAAAAAATGATTTTTGGATGCCCCAGTACTGCCCCAGTGGAAGGAATAAGTTATTTCTTTGCCCCCTCAAGAAATCAGGAAAAAATTGTGAATTTTGGGTTGATTTCTTTACAAAGGTTAAAATACTTCCCAAGGGGTCCAGAAAGGCTCTGAGATGCAAATGAAAAATAAGGTTCGGTTTGGAAACATTGGTGAAAATGATGAAAAACCCTAGGTTGATGGTTAAAATAGGGAAAAAACCCTAATTTGCAAGCATAAATAGGTGAGGAAGGGTCACTTTCAAGTCATTTGTGCATTCACACCTTCAAGTTTTCTTGCATTTTGAGCTCTAACCCTTTGACGAAATGGTGCAATGAGTGCTCCCACGACAAATTTATGACTGATTTCAAGAGTACCAAAGGATTCCAGGCATAGGACCACCGAAATATGATTCAAAACTTGATTTGAAATTTGATTTTTTTGTGCATATAATGCATTTTGAATTTTGAACTTTGGTGGCATTGCTATATAACAATGATATTTTTAGAATTAGTGATGCATATGCTAATTGCAACATGGTTCACAAGTTAGAATTAGGCTTTCAGATTCTAAATAGTGACGCATATGGAGATAGTGATGAAACTTGTGATTTGAAAATTAGGGTTGGGTTTTTCTAGAGTCAAAATAATGACACATGTGTTTAGCGACACATATCATGATTTTTAATTTAAATGTTTTGGGCATCGCTATTTGGAATTTGAATTATAGCAACGAAATCATAAATAGCAACACTATTGTCATTTTGGGGGATGAAAACTCCAAAATTAGCTAATTTTTTTGAATTTTGACATCGTGCACTTCATGGGCATAGGAGTTATCCCACCTTTGATGTACCGGAAGCACTGGCCCACAATTTTTTCCAAACTTGGTGATTTGTCTTAGTTGTGACAAGATCACTTAGGAGAAATTGGCTTGTGGTATGTTGTGTACATACCTATTGTATAGACACATTTGGTAATGATGACAACACTATGTGAGTGATGGCATAGTGAGACCTCGTCATTTGATTTACCCACCGGCGAGGTGACATTGATGTTGGAGGATGTATGGAAAATTTTGCATTTTTTGATACATAGTGAGCACATGATCTACAATGTTGGCATTGGATACGATGCATTCCATGAGATGCTTGATCAAGAGGAATTTGTTCTAGTTACCTCCCAGATCGACCTCATGATGTATAGAGGTCAGGTGTCGACATTCAAGCTAATCATTCCAGTGATTATCTTAGGTTTGGTTGCTCATTCAGTCTTGGATGGGGATTGGCTTGGCATAGGATTCTGATTCTCTTTCAGAGGACTTAGTTTGCATGGGGGCTAGTGCTGTTGGCCTCCCTCTACCATGATATGCATGATTTTGTAGATTGCAATAGTAGGGTGATCGACATAGGAGCTACCCTACACATTTGGGCTTGGGAGCACATTGTTGTGCTTGAATTGTGTTAGGTCTCAAAAGTGTAGGTTTTGAACCTTAAGAGGTTTCTAGTCTCTTAGTACACTTTTGGCCAATGAATGAGGTAAAAAGGATTGATTACCTCCTCTTTAGGCTTTGCTAGACCTAGGCGGGTGTACCTAAATAGTGAGGTAGATTTGAGAGTTTAAAATTGATCTTACTTTTGGAAACCTACTCACAATGACACATGAGAGTGAACTAGATTCAAAGCTTAATGGCTAGTTCCTATCGAAATTATTTGAAGAATCAAGAGTATGAGTTGTATTTGTATAAAATATCTTAAATATGACCAGTTCCTACTCCTACTAGGTGAATGGACTGAATGGGTGGATGGTGATTATGGAGATAGATTTGTAGGATAAGTAAACTTATTATTCATCTTAACTCTAACTATTGGGAACTTGTAATGTTTTCACCTTGTGCAATCCTACAAGTTTGTTTATTATAGTGCTCTTCTTTAATGATCGAAGTGTTATCCCCTCAAATTACTATGAAATCATGAAAGGAATTTTAATTCTTAGTTTGATGGAAACCAATCAAAACAACCTCTTTAAAAGGATTTTAATCCTTGGAAAGAACTAATTAAAGTAAATTATTTGAAAGGATTTTTAATTTACACCAACTAGAAACCAATCAAATCATCTACACAACAAAAAAAAAATGTGTCCCGATAAATCTTGTAGACTTAAATGACTTGAAGAAACCACTTTGGAGACAAAAAAGTAATAGATAAGCATGAAAATTGACACAACAATTGAACACTGAAAATGGATTACAAATTATAAGTAGTCTCCTCCATTATATTGCTTCAAAAAATATACATTTGTAATAGAATTAATTGATATGATATGGATGGGCAGAATGTGCAATCTATCTTCTTACTAATTCCTATTCTAATGGTGAAGTGGAATATGATATGACATGATATTCTAAATTGAGCCTTGGTTTCTCTATTTATACAGGAAGCAACAATATGCAGGCTCATTCACAAAAGGTTACACCATTTCTTAACTAAAACATGATTAACATAAACATAAAAACTTTGAAATTTTGTTGGCGGAAGCACCATAGTTCGTTAATCTTCAACAAGCACCTGTGATCACCAAAGACCTATTCAAGGCTCATGCACCATGATAGTGTATCCAAAACCACCAAACTTTGATCCCTATTTCTCCTTTTTCATTTGGCTTGTGCAATGAATAAGTTGATCTTCGACAAATGCTCAATGTATCCACTCTCAGCATGAATGTTAGCATTAAGCATGATATCCTTCATTGCATATTTAATTTTGAAAATTCTTCCAAGATGCTCATGTATTTTCTTCAGTACCTCATCCTCATCATTAATTTCATTAAGGACACTTGGTAGGTAATGGGCTATCTTATCCTTCCATGTATCCTGATCTTTCAAATTTTTTTCCTCAAAGAAGTCAAGCAAGGCCATTCTTGATGACTGACTGAAGTCACTTAATTCCTACATCAGGATATTATGGAAATTTTCATGTGAACTCATCAATTCTTGATATTGTTGGAGCATGTTTATTTTATCTCCCTTATTTTCTTTGATGTGAGGCTCCACTTCCTTCATTCTATCATACAATATTTTTTGTTCTAATAGAGTTTCATATGTTTTGTCATAAATGAGCCAAACCTTGTTGGCATGCTTAAACATATCATCAAACCTCATGCAAACTAGCTATGATGTTATTTCAAAAATGGGGATTTTCAACTTTCCTTTTAATTCTTCTTGTTCTTTATGAGTTTTCTCATATTTGTGTTTCCAATAGGTGGTTTTAGACATTTCCTCAAGCACATTTCTTTCATGCTCAACTAGTGGTGAGTAAAGCCCCGAGGAGGAAGGAAGTCTATCTCTATAGCTAGTCACCTCCTTATTTAACCTCTCATTTTCTTCTATTAGTCCCTTATTATCTCTTATTGATTTTTGAAATTGAGCTTTGGTAAATTTGGCCACATTTACATTCAATTCAGCCAACTCCATAGGGTTTGTCTCCCCTACTCTTTGTACCAAAAGATGTCCAAAGGTCTAATCATGATTAGTAATAAGGAAAGGTGTTTTTCCTAGTGGTTAAAATTCCCACAATTGTAAAGTAGTATTATTAGGGTTATACCCTAATCTAGTATATATCTTATCACCAGTTTCATCTGTCAATTGTAAGGTCTTGTTTTTCCTCTTCAGAAAGATTCCAAATACAATGGCTAAGTTGATATCCCACCCTAGAAGAATCATAACTTTAGTTTCTTGTAATAGTGCTCTTCCTCTTTCATTAGTCATATTCTTCATCTCTTCATTGACCTCATGCTAAATATCTTTTAATGAATTTGCTTATTTCTTAGGGTTCATGTCTTTTAGCCTTTCTCTTACTATTTTTCCTTTATACTCATAGATGAAATCTTTGAATTCAGGAGTTTGAATAAATGCCATCTGCAATGAATTCTTGATTGGCACAATGTCTCACATCATCTGATAGCTCATTAGAAGCTTAAAATGTGATTCATTATGTTCTAGTGGAATTTCATACTAAGGAACAATAGGAATGCTGATTTTGGTGACCTCTTCCTCTTCTTCAATATCATCTTCAATTATGATTGGGGTGTCAGCTCAAAAGCTTACCTCTAGAGTAGGCTGATGTGACAAATGGCCTAGTGGTGTTACATTCTCGGCTTGCCACCTACAACCAATATTTCTTCTCCTTTCAAAATTTATGAGAGGTACATCCTTTATTATTTCTTCTTCATGCAGAATTAATTGTTCAATTCTTTCCATAGTATCTTGAATTTCATGAAAGGCTTCTACATAGGATGGATTATTGTTCATTCTCCAAGCTTCAGCCATAACAATTCTATTGTAGGCATCCTTCCTTATTATCACTTGATTTTTCTCATAGTTCATAATGACATCATCCACATGGAACTCGTCCTCATATCCTTTTATTTTTTGTGAAATCTTGGCATCATAAATGAAATGTTCTTAGTCAAAATTTTCTCTTTTGTTTCCTCCTCGTAAGCCATAATAATCTAGCTTGCTACCAACTACGTCATACCTTGTATCAGTGATGATAGTGAAATCACCAAAACATAGAGTAGAAGGAATGCAATTTTTTCTTCCATAGCTTTTTAGGTGCATGAAGGTTGAATAAGACAGTTGTCTTATGATCTCAAGGTATGCAAGTCTATCTAGAACAGTCTTGGTCAATAAATATGGGGTTGTCTCAAATCCATATACTTTTAGAATAGTGCAGTCTACAAATGCATACTAATCCCCCCAATTGTGATTTATTTTTCCCTCACAACCCTTCTCTTTTGGTTAGAGGAACCTTTGTATTTCTAGGAACAAATTACAATCACCTATGGGGCCAAGCAACCTATATAAGGGTTTTGAAAAAATATTCTTCAAAATGCAAGTAGTGGGATCTCCCACATCTGTATTGACCTAGAATTCCCATCAATATCCAAATATCTTATTCTCAATTCTTCCCCCATATTCCCATCACCTTCCCTTCATATAGTATCATGTGAATAAGAAATGAATAGTGTTTGAAGTTGATAGCCTCACTAGTGTTAATGGCCTTAGATAGATATTTTACATAGTCATAGGGCTTGGCATCTTGGCTTTGGATGTCTGCAGCCATAGGGAGCTATAGTCATGTTAGCGAGAGCATCAAATCCCAGTACTTGGTTGGATGAATAGTTATGTTGTGTGGTCTCAAAACACGCCCCATTTTTCTGTTGGAAAAATGTGGACCCCCTTTTTTTCCTCTGATCCCTTGCACTTTTGTTTGCTTTGGTGTCATTCTGTGGCTTGGTTGGTTGCAGATCTTATTTTTAATTTTGCTTGGTTTTTTTGTTTTATCATTTTCCTTCCTAGATTCGGTGTTTTGGTCTTTTCACAATTTTTTTAAAATATTACCGAAAATTGGAATCCCAAAGTCCTTCATTTGCATTAAGGTGAATTGTATCTTCATTTGGTCCTAGCTCCACTGGGTATTTTATTGACCAAAGTCACCAATCCTAGTAATATCCTTTTTATTAGAGTCTTGTACTTTTATTATTTTCTTTTATTTTTCTTATTCAAAAGTCAAAAACCAAAGAGTCTATTTTGAAATTTGTTAATCTCTCTTGAACCCATTTCCCAGTTTTTTTTCTTTTGTTTTGGTTTTCTCTTTTTGAAGCTTAGAGCTAAATTCCCTAATCCCAGTGTTTCTTCTTAAATTCAATACTAGAAAGTCTCAATCCTAGTGATCACAAACTGATCATGTATCTTTAATGACCTATACCTCACAGAGAATCAACGTGACACCTAATTTCCATGTATGTTCATTGTGTCATCTTTCTCCTCTAGTAGCGATCCTGAAAAAAATCCAGTTATTCATGATTTGAACCCTAATCCATGATGATTTCACCTTTATTCAAGGAATTAATGTGAAATAATAGGTAATTAATAAAGGTGGTGGACTACCTATGTACTTGGCACCACCTCAAGCATGCAATTGCTTTTGTAACACTCTACTTTGCGTCATGTTGTAAATTTGCAAAGGACATTGAAAGAATGAAATTATACTGGCATGCAAGGAGAGGTAAATTTTGAGAAACCAAGAAACATAGTTACCAAGGGTTTTGAAGTTGCATTCTAAAAGATCATCATCATCGACTAGAACCAGGTATGTTTCGTATAACTGACACTCTGTTAGTGATTTCCAAGAAGGAAAGATCTTGAAAATGGTATTTTCGTTTAGAAATTGAAATGTTGATTATTCTTTGATTTTTGGATTTAATCAAAAAATGAACTAAATTTTTTATAAACTGTAAGTTTTGGTTAAATTTAACCCTAACTCACACACAAGACACACATTCTAAAAAATGCAGAACATACCAGAGAAAATGAGTACTTCTGACGCAAAGCCATAAGATGAATTCAAATACTGCAATTCACAAGCCGTACCAATCAATGTAGTGGTTATAGACACTCATATGGGATGGTATTTTGATATTGAAATTCGTTCACAAGTATTACAAGAAAATGCTTCAAAATGTACCAAAAATGGTGCAGCAAATGGGTTACTTTTATCATAATGTTTCTACTACCAATGGAGGCCTAAATTGGTTATGCAATGTATGAATTACTACAACCCAATCAAAAGGGTTGTTGAGAAAGAAGGGAGAATTTATGCTTACCTCTCACATAAAGGAATCATGTACACATTTGGTCTCCCTATTTACACACAAATTTATAATTTTCATATGAAAGAAAAGGGAAAAATGTATCAAAATACTGAAGAATGCAAGAAAGTTTTGGGAAGAGACATTGCAAAAAATTTGTGGGTGTTGTCATTGATGGTAACCCTAGTCAGTGAATCATCCGCATAACACCATTTACTTATATTGGTAGTCAGATTGAAGTTAGACAGGAAGAATATAACATCCAATAGTTTGGTGTTCATCGACTCACTTGCAGATTTCCAATTGTTATTTCAAGTTGTAGACCTCATAGGAATTTTTTCAGTACATCTAATGTGTTGTCCAAAAATCTTGGTGTCTTGTATTGAGTCTTGTGTGAGTTTGGAGATCTGGTTGATAATTTCAATTGATATAATATGTTGCAAATATTCAAGGAATGTTTTATTGAATATTTTTTTGTTTGCTTATTTTGTTTTGGGTGTGAGCTAAGTTGTGGCTGACCATTGTGGATGTAGCTTACATAACTCTTATGATTTAAGCTAACCGTTGCAAATATCTTCAAGTTTTATTTGAACCGGCATATTGCAAATAAATTTCTAGTCATGGATATATATGTATGATCTCTATTATATCTTTAGTGTGTGTGCATGATGTGTTGATGTGTATTGTGAATACCAAAAGAGCGTTGGAGCGATTTTATGTACAGTTTCACTTGCACATAAAGATTTTGTGAAGCAAGTTAGAGTAGAGTAGAGTAGAAGATTGGTAACAGTCAGAAGGATAGAAGATTGACATCTGAGCCTAATCAGAACTGTAATCAAGAATTTGTAGATTCTATTTCTTCAATTCATTCTCTTGGATCTAATCCAAATCTGTATAAGGTAATGTGCCTTCCCATTTTGAGCAGTGAGCTCTAAGTAGTTTGCCTGAATGAAAGTGCATTTCCATATTATAAAGTTCTTTTGAGTATACTCAGATTATATTGTGGATTGGCCATCCACCGTGGTTTTTCCCCTAACAGGGTTTCCACATAAAAATCCTTGTGTTATGGTGTTGTGGTTGTTTTCTTTCTATTTCTTCATATTACTCTTTTTTGAATGTTCTAAGTGGATTAAAGATTATAATAATAAAGTTAATTTTTGCAGAACACTAATTCACCCCCATTCTTAGTGTTGCTTGTTTGAAACAATTGGTATCAGAGCAAGTTCCTTGAAAGAAGTCTAACAGCTTGGGGAGATCTTGGAAAGTTTTTTCAATGGATACAAGTAGTCTTTAATAGAAAATTATGGTGGCCTTGGATGATCTTGACTAGTCAAAATCTGAGAACCGAGAACTATAGGAAAATCTTGAGAATGGAAAAAAAATCATGCAGTCATTGAAAGACAAAATAAATGAATCAAGGGAGAAAAGAAAGGAACTATGTGATCAACTCAAGTAGAAGAACAAAAGCATGGAAGATGAACAACTTGATCATTCCTTAATGGAGAAAACAAAAGAGTGTGAAAAGTTTTCCAAAGAAAATGTTGCCCTGAAACGTGAGATGGATTCCATCATGATGAAAATGAACAAGGAATTTGAAGATAGAAAGAAGAATGAAGAAAAACTTGCTCAATATTTGAAAGAAAAATCTGGACAATGCAATCGATTGGAGAATGAATTGGTACAATCTAAAAACAATGAGGAAATTCTTCAAAAATATCTTGATAATCTTAGAGATGAAATTACTACTACAAGTGAGTACAAGGAGAAATTCAAAGCTAGTTCAACCAAAATTGATGAACTAATTAAAGGTTAGAGGACTGATGGTGATAGGAGAGGTCTTGGATATGAAGAAAGAGAAAGTTACAGATTTGGACAAAGAAACACTAGACAAAGGAATTTTGGACAAGGAAAATTCTGACAAAGAAAAATGAATGGAGTTAGGAGAAATCTGGTGAGACAACGAAATGCTCAGAGATTCAATGGTTATTGTTTTACTTGCAAAAAATTTGGTCATATGGCTTCTCAGTGTAGAAGCAGGGTCAATCCAAGTCGACCATCATTCTCAAGTTAGTGCTTTAATTGCTATAAGTATGGTCATAAGTCAAGTGAATAGAATTGTGATGAAAAAATTTCATAAAAATATCAGATTCTATGCATGCAATAGATTTGGGCATATTGCTAACCAATGCAGATCAAGGAAAAATTAGTGGAATAGTTGGTCTAATCAGAGAAATGTTGTGTGTTACAACTGCAACAAATTTGGGCATATTGCTAGATTTTGTTGGAACATAAGAGGTCTGGCAAAACATAATACACAACAAGATTTCAAAGGAAAAGGGAAAGTCACTATAGATGTGATCAGAAGGAAAATGTAGAAGAAATGGGTGAAAAAGAAACCCTTTGTCGAAGGAAACATGCCAACACTAGAATTTTCTTATGGTAATTCCTTCAGGAATTAGTTTTAGGCCTTTGGCCTAGGGGGAGCTGTCAGGAAAATTCTTCAACCCCCTTGTAGGAAAATGATACTGGAATGTGGACCAATCCAGTAGGTGGATCAATTCCTTTCAAATGCTTCTTAACCAAATTGGAGCCAATATTGTAATTTTTTAGGGATCTATAGAAAAATTATTTGTCTCAGTGCTTGAAATCAGTGTAATTGGATGAACTAGGGTTAAGGAATTTATTGCGACAAAAAGGGTTAGTTTTGTTAGTGATAAAAATTCATTTTTATCCTTCATTTACTACTTTGCATTTTGAAGGAAAGCAGCGTGAAGAGCATTGAAGTGAACTTTGTTGAATTGTGGAGAGATTCAAAGCATAGAGAAAAATTTGCAATCAAACCTTGATCTGACGGAAAGGTATTTTTTGAAAAACTTGTAAATTTGTAACTTGCAATCATGGCCACTCCTCTGGTAGTCGAAGTCAAGGAAAAACTACATCCTAAATTTAAATGGTATCCCTATAAGTATGTGGAGACTAAACCCTTAGGAGCATTTTCATCTATGTCATACAAAGTTTTGCACACTAAGGATATTAGGGCATATATTCATGCAAACATTAAAGAGTTAGGAACCTCTCAAATAATGAATTTGTACTCCCATTGTATAGTTGGAGAGGGTTTTATTGTAAAACTAGATTTTCAAACCCTATAGGAGAAGAAGTTTATGTAGTTTGTGAGATTTCCTATATTTGACGAAAATGAATGGGTGAGATACATTTTGAGCCATGTTCATGATGAATTCATGTGGCTGAATATACCATTCAAAATCACAAAGGAGGCTATATGTGTAGTTATAGGTCTAAATTCCACCAATAGACTTCTAGTTTCAAAATCTGTGAAGAACGATAAAGTTACTAAGGCAACAAGTGCACAATGGGATAGAATAGCAATGAGAATATAATACATTGCAGAAGTTGATGTGAAATTCACATCAATGGTCATTGGTTACAAGATATATCATTCTAGCTAGGACAATTTTGTATTTGGTATGGCCATCTATGCAACTTATGAAATGATAAAGTAGAATGTAGAGTATGACTTGTTCGAGTTGCTTAGAAGTCAGTTGTTGGAGAATCTGAGCAAGATCAAGAAAGACAAGAAGAATGCTTTTAAATATGGTAACCTACTATTGTGCCTATTTTTCTATTTCATGAATGAGGTTCTGGGTATTGGAAGTGTATATGGGAAAAATGATGAGCCTGTAGCTATTCAGATAAGGAACAAGTTGTTTGAAATGGGTGATCATTAGGTTAGGAACACTACCCTATGGGGATACTTCAAAAATTTCCAAAATATGATGCATGTCAGGGAAATAATTCCCACTTCAATTGTGGAACAGTACAAAGATACCATCTGCTTCATGGTAGATATTAAAAAATGTCATATGGAAGTTGTTGATCCCAAAAAAATTTGGATCATGCCAATGGGATACAAAGTAGAGGAAAAAATTCTGAAGATGTATGCAGAACACTTGCAGAGAAAAGTATGCAGCTTCATGAGGAATTGAGAAAACCGGTGATAGTCAGGAGAGTAAGAAAAGAAATAGATTTTTTTGCAGAAAGGATGGCATCACCTGTAGAAGCCTTGAATGAAGCAAGGAGGAGAGAAGAGGTAGAAGCAGTAGAAGTGAAAGAAAAATCAAAGTCTGCTAGTCCTAGTGCATCCTTTGCCTACACTAGATCTACAAGGAGTTCCCCTACAACAAATCCATCACAAGATAAGCCTTCCAATAAAAGGAAGATGAATAAAAGTACAAGAACATATAAGCCAGTTTCAGAAGATGAGGAAACATAATCAAAAGAAGTTTTGAAATAAGTAAGAGCTACTAGAATTCAGGTCATTGAGTTAAACAAGAGCAGATCTTCTAGCAAAGAAGAAAAGTCAAAGAAGGATAAAGTTGAAAAACCTAGTATGTTTGTTGATGAAGTTGTGTATGTAGTTGTCAATGATGTTAATCTCAAGCCCCTCTATGACTTGTATGAAACCTTTGATGAATCTGCTCAAACAGTTCTAGAAGAAGCTACAATAAAACATCTGAACATTTTTAATAAAGCTCTTTTTGAGATTATGTCTAGCTTACCCAATAATCTATATGAAATTTTGGAGTCAAGAAGAGTAAACACTAGAACAGAAGAAGAAAATCTGAGGAAGAGAGTTCTTGTAGATTTTTTCCCAGAAATGTCAATTGGAGAAATGGATTCAATCCTTGAAAATGATAAAAGGGAATTCAAGATCAAGACAAGGGTGAATAAACTCATGATTGGTAAAACTGAAGCTCTTGTCAATGAAACTAAGGAAATTCTGGAAGAGTTTATGTCTAAGAATAAGATTAGTATTGAGGAATTGAATACTGAAAATGTTCTAGTAAATGAGGTACTGAATGAGGAGGAAAATGAAAAGGAGAATGTGAATGAAGAGAATATGAATGTATTTGATTCTCTAGAAGTTGAGGATATCCCGATTTCTCCTAATATGGAAAATACAGAGACACCTATGGAAATTGAAGTTCTTAAGGTGGTGCTAGTTGAGGAGAATATGGTGCAAAATTAAAAGGATCCAAAAATAGGTCTCTAAAGAACCCAAGGCCGAAGATGAAAAATCTCAGGAAATCATAGTGGAGGCAAGAGACACTGCCAAGCTAGTGAAGAGATCTCTAATGGAGCAACAAGAAGATTTTGATCCTGAATTGGATGAAAGTTCAGTCAATCTATCTACTCTTTCCCCAATTCAGATGATGAAGGTTGCATCAATTATTCAAGCTAAGGCTAGTGAGAAAATTCTAAAGTCTCACATAGAGGATAGTGAACTACAAAGCCTTGCATCTGGAGTTCTACAGAAATTAATGCCAACTCATGTCATGGATCCATTAGGTTCCTCTTTTGGTGAGCTAAAGAAGCTCATAAATTTTGTAAGTACTCAATTTGAGTCTCTTGAGAAATGTATTGAGGATAAAGTGAAAAAATAATTTATTAGGAAAAGACTTAATCAGTTGAAGGTAATGATTGCAAAAGATAAGATTTTGTTAGATACTTGCATAAAGAACATTCAAGGTTCTATATCTAAAGCTGGAAAAGCCTATAAGTCTTTTTTAGCTCTGTCCAAGTTTGATGAGGGTAATGAGAAAAAGGTGAACCTAGAAAATCAATTAGCTACCATTTCTGCTACTTTTGATCCTTTAGCTGGTGATGTGGTTCAACAAGAAGGTCAAGTAATAGCTCTACTTGACAAAATAAGATGTTTCAAGAGTGAAAATGATAGAATTGTTGGGAGAGTATGTGAACTTAAGGAACAAATATGTTCGAAGATTGAAATAATGGTAAGTGCTTTGAGGGAAACAAAAGTTGTAGTAGTTAGTGACCCGAAGAATATTGAAACTGTAGAGGCTCAATCCTATTTAATGTGTGGTCACATAACAATTTTGGAAAGTGTCAAAAAGGTCTATGATGACAATATAAGAGTGTTGAAGCAAAAATTTTCAAATATTTTCAAACTTCTATAAGTTACAAGTTCATGCCTATATAGTTTTGGAATTTTGTTTTGGTTTCCCTAGTTTTTTTCATTGATTTCAAAGGGGGAGAAGTATATAGTGAAAAATGCATAGTCATCATAGGGGGAGTTTTTTTTCTAGGTTTGAAGTTTCTTTTTTGAGTTTTGAAATGGTAGTGTAACTCATGTTGGTTTTGATCTAACACTTAGTCATTTTTCACTAAGTGTTACCATCAATGCCAAAAGGGGAGATTGTTGGAAAGAGACACTACAAATTATTTTTGGGTGTTGGCATTGATGGAAACCCTATTCAATGAATCATATTCATAACACCATTTACTTATACTGGTAGTTAAATTGAAGTCAAACAAGAAGAATAGAACATCGAGCAGTTTGGTGTTCATCGACTCACTTGCAGATCTCCAGTTGTTATTTTGAGTTGTGGACCTCATAGGAGGTTTTTCAGTACATCTAATGTGTTGTCCAAAAATATTGGTACCTCGTATTGAGACTTCTGTGAGTTTGGAGATCCAGTTGATAATTCTCTATTTATCTGTATTCTGGGGTAGACTCAGTTGATGTAATATGTTGCGAATATTCAAGGAATTTTTTATTGAATAATTTTTTGTTTGCTTATCTTGTTTTATTTCTGAACTAAGTTGTGGATGACCATTGTGGATGCACATTACATAACTCTTATGATTTAAGCTGACAGTTGCAAATACCTTCAATTTTTATTTGAGCTGACATATTGCGAATAAAGTGCTAGTCATGGATATATATGTATGATCTCTTATATCTTTTTAGTGTGTGTGCATGATGTGTCGATGTGTATTAAGAATACCAAGAGAGCATTGGAGAGATTTTATGCACTGTTTCACTTGCACATAAAGATTTTGTGAAGCGAGTTAGAGCAGAGCAGAGCAGAAGAATAGTATTAGTCAGAAGGACAAAAGATTGACATTTGAGCCTAACCAAAAATGTAATCAAGCATTTGTAGATGCTATTTCTTCAATTCATTCTTTTGGATCTAATCCAAATCTCTATAAGGTAGTGTGCCTTCCCATTTTGAGCAGTGAGCTCTAGGTAGTGTGCCTGAATGCCATCCACTGTGGTTTTTCCCCTAACAAGGTTTCCACATAAAAATCCTTGTGTTATGGTATTGTGGTTGTTTTCTTTATGTTTTTGCATATTACTCTTCGTTGAATGTTCTAAGTGGATTAAAGATTAGAATAATAAAGTTATTTTTTGTGGAACACTGATTCACCCCCCTCTTAGTGTTTCTTGTTTACAACACAAAGAAATTATGAGTAACCAACAGTGCCAAGATCTGATTACACCATAGACTAAAGTAATTCAGAGGTCTATGTTCAATCAATAAATGCAAGATATTATAACTCTACTGAGTAGGGTAGCTAGTTTAAGGGATGCAAGCAAATTTGAACCCTAGATGTTTGTAATAGCATCCAGCCTGATGGAAAGTCCCATGCAATTACATTGGGGAAATTTTATAATTGACAGATTATATGAACAAATAACAACATTTCCCAAAACTAGGTATTTTAAAAATGTCTTCATATGTGATTTACTCCTATGCCATGAGAGCCAACAGGTAAGGGTTGAAACAAATTGGTACTCTAGGCACAAAGGTAGGAAACAGTTTGATATATGCACATTTACCCTAGATCACCATCTATGGATATAAAGATAACTATAGGAAAGTCAATGATCTATTTTCCATGAAACTGGTCAGAACAATGGAAGGTAATAAAGCCAAAAGATTGTTCCTAGAAGCACAAAGTGTCATTTGACCAATGGGAGGTTGGTACGTTTAGTTCACTACTTACTCCTACATTAGGATGGAGGGATTTGATGGACATCCATTCATGCTTCCTAGGTACCCAATAGAAAAAATTGTTTTATTAGAATTGGTGAGACAATTGAAACTGTCTCAGGCTCTTTATAGCCATGCTTGCAAGAAGGCCTCTTTTAAATTCCCCATTGTGATAGGAAATTATAAGTGTAATGCAATTAGAGTGGTTGAATTGTGTGAAGAAGAATTAAGAACATATAATTTGGAGGATTTCCAACTTCAAAGAATGTATTATCACATTGAGGGAAATATTTCCAAGAATATAGTTGGTTATCATGCTTATGTACTACACTTAGAATATTATCAGATTAATTGTGAAGACAAGAACATAGTAAGAAGAAGAAAATATGAAAGATTGTCTCTAAAATATGCTTGGATTCTCAAGCTTCATGATATTCTAGATCAATTGGAAGAAGATGATGGCCAAGTGTTGAATAGAGTCTACAACAAAGACAAGGTATATGATGAAACCATCCCAGACTGAGGTTATGATGATGAAGAAATCACATTAATTGATGAGTTCTCTAGACTAGTATTAGTATATACTTGACACTGGATTGATGATTTTTGTAAAGCTTTGAGAGAAAGAGGAATCGAGCCCACATTCTTAGAAGAAAAAAGGAGAAAAAAGGAGATGAAACAACATTTGAGAGTGGAGAGCCTACTAAGAAGAGAAGGAAAACTAGTAAGGTGACTCCTAGTATAATAATTGAAGAAATAACCCCTAAAATTTCAAGATAAGAAATTCCTATGAAACCATCTGACAAGCAAAAAGATGTAGTAACAGGTAAAGATAAATCAAAAGTAAGACCTAAAGGTGCATCTTCCTCTACAAAATAACCAAGAAATAAATTGGAAATTGATGAAGAAGTAGGAGTAACAAAAAATGTTGGCACACAAACACGGTCTGCGTCTCAAGGGGCTACAACACTATTTACTTCTCCTCCTTTTGTTAACGTGGCCAGTATGAAACAAGTAATCAGAGGAACTCTTGTGGTTTTGGAGGAAATTTTTGAAGAAGATGAAGCTAGAATCAAAGAAAAGATGGACAAATGGGGTGCTATGTGGGAGAAAGTGAAAGAAAAGAAGTCTAAAGATAAACCCATGGTACATCCACTGATAGAAGAAATTTTGGATATAGGTTCTAATCCTATAAATGTTGAAGAAGAAGAGTTTATACAAGCACCACTCGCCTCAAAGGTGGGAAACCCTAATGTCCTTGAGATGGAAATAGGGGAGAGTGTAGAGAAGGATCCTATTGATGAAATAATTATTGAAGATATTTTTGATTCCTAGCCTTCACTCAAGAATGTTCTAAAATTTTAATGAGTAGTCACAGGTCTTTGAAGAACTAGAGAAAGGCCATGTTGAAATTGAAATTGAAATTGAGAAAGAAGAAGCTACACAATTTTTAGGTGACAAAATTGAAAATGAGGAAAATCCTGATGTAGCAGAGAATAAAGAAAGTAATGTCTAGAGAGATGATGTTGAACATTTGGATAGATAGGAAAATATAAGTCTTCAAATAGAGGAGATAGTGCCAAATCCTACTAATCCTGAATCTATGCCAGGAATTACTAAGGAATTTCCTATTTCAGAGGACATGATAGATAAAAGAGAAGAAGTTCCTAAATCAAGTGGAAACCAATAACAAAGAAATGTTACAGAGGTAGAGCAAGGTGATGATACACCTAATTGGTTGATCAAGGAATTGGCTTCCACAATGGAAGTAGAAGTATTTCCTCTGAATCTTAATAGTTTTATACAGGAAGTAGATACTCCTAAGCCTAGGCATAGAGCAAAAGAAAAAAATGTCATGCAAATAAATGCAGATGGTAATAGAACCATCCATATAGCTACTCCAATAGTTGATAAAGAAAGAAATGAAATAATGCTAAGGGGTAAAAGATAACAAGTATTAATCTTGGACACTCATCTTGGAGGCAAGAGTTAGAGGAAATAAAAGTGAATTTGAATGCTACTATTGCCAAAGTGCAGTAATATAAACAAAAGAAAAGAGAATTGAAAGAACGGGTTGCTACCTTGGAGCATTTTATAAATTCATTAACTTTATTTGGTCAAGCACAAGCTGAATTTCCCCAACATCTAGTGCCAATGTCACAAGAATAGGTGGATGCAATTGCAGTAGTTCACCACAAAAATGAATATATTTGAAGAATGGATTGAGTGCTGCATAAAGTGGGGAGAATAATTCATTATAGATGCAATAGGGAGGCACAAGGAAGCATATTGTCAATCAGAGAAATAAAAAATATTTGAAAATGAATGCAAATTTCACCAAGAGCAAGTTATTGAAGAAGGGTGAAGTGTTGAAATTCTCATGCAAGTAAATATCCAAGAATTGATATAGGGAAATGTAATTTCAGAGCAAGAAATTCCATTTCTAGAAAATGGAAGAAATAATTGAAATGGGAAGGTGACATGCTAATTAAATGCATTGAAGGATTTGAAAAGTTCATCGTCAAATGTAGAAAATTGATTGATGAAGATCAAGAGTTTGTTGAAATGCTAGCACATCAAGGTTGTGATCCCAAAAAATATGGATAGGAGGGTAAAGAAGCTAAAGCCTTCAAAGAATGGATTGAAAGAATAAACATAGATCATGTTCAACTATTAAAGTGGTAGGTCATTGATGAAATTATACAGTGTAGGAACACTATAGCTAAATATGAAGTAGATAAAGTACAAAGGAATGGTATTATACTCTAGGTATTTGAAGAATATACTAAGCTCAAGCTCACTTGGATGGTAGTACAAGGGATTTTGTAAGAACATATACATCAAGTATTAAATTCTTTTTGAGAGTACCAATTGAAGAAAGGCAAAGAAAGAATCTCGGAGCCCAAACCTTGAGCGAGGATATGAAGAACTAGATATCAGACACTGGAAGTGTGATGGAGATTTGTTTTGTTTGTAATTAAGAGTTTGTAGGTTGATCTTGGTCCCAGTGGACATTCCTCATTCTGGTATTTTGGAAAGAAGTTGATAGCCTCAATATATGTGAACTGTTGCGTGCTAGATTATGAAGTAAAAGTGTTGTTGTTGATGAAGTCAAAGCTTTGACTTGGTCTAGAATATTCTGATAACAATTGGCGAGTGCCACGTGCTACATTTTAATTTATTGTTTATGATTCTCTAGATAGAATTTAAGTTGAAATTTTGAGGCCTTGTTCCTATAAAATGCCTTTTCCTGCTTTATTTTTATTTTAAGTTTAGAATTTGTGGATGTCGAAAGAGCATATTTTTTTTTCATTTTTGTTCTTTTCTCCTATTTTCTGAATCATTCTAGTGTAAAAAATGGTATGCACATAGACATTAATTAGTATCAAAGCTAATTAGATAGCTACCTATCTCATGAATCTTTTGTAGTTGGTTTTGTTAGTTCGGCCAAACAAGACTGTATGCTATGCCATTTAAGGGTGCATACAAAACCTACTTAGTGTCCAAAAATGAAACCTCTCTCTTTAAAAAATCGCAACATTTTATATGTAGATTGTGAAGAAATTTGGTGATAAAGTGGTTTTCTCTATTTTAGTTGATTTTTTGCGGCATAGATGGAGAATAATTGGGAGAAACATTTAATTTTTTAGTATTTTTATGCTTTATTTTAGATTACATGTTTGAAGGAGAACCTATAACTTCTTTTCATGATAGGTTTCAAAAGGCTTATTCTAGGTTGCAAGCACCTTACATAGTAGATAATTTTTCTACTATCACAGTTTGTTATACAACAGTAGATCCTTTAACTACTATGTTTGTGAAGTGAAGTGAAAATCCTCTTAATACTTTACCAGAAGCCTATGTTGAAGCCATGAGTGTAAATTTAGAAATGAAACATCTTGGAAATACATCGTCTGCAAATGACAAAAATGGATTGAATATTTACCCTACCCTGAACATAAATGGAGTTTGTCTAAGTCATTGTATAGCTCCTAATGTTTACCCTTCAATTGTTGAGAATGGTACATTTCCTCAAAATACTTTCTTTCAACTGAGAAATAGTCAAGCTTTAGTCCCTCACCCTAGTCTAGCTATTATAGAGCTATGCTTTAACGAAAAGTTACTTTATATTGTAAACTCACAAAAATCAAAATATCAAGATTTTAGAGGAAAAGGAAGATATGAAAGAAGTTATAGATCATCTCAAAATATTAACCACAGAGGTCACACAATTAAGAAATAAAAAAAATTATGCTCAAAATAACAACCAAAACTCAAAAAATTGAATGTATAATGCTCCTAGGTCACCTAGACCTTGGAATAAACGACCTAATAATCAAGGAGTATCAACAACTTTAGATAATGTTGATCCTACTGATGAAAGTTCCACATCAAAAGTGAATCTAGCTAATCTTACGATGAATAATTGGTGTAGAGTTCATAATAGAGATGCTCATGTTGAAGTAGATTGTTCACATTTCAAAATTGCTTCAGAAATTTTTCTAGCTACTACACATTATAATGAACATTGTGACTCTCATCATCCTAAGGGAAATGAGTTAGTTCTGGTAGAATATGACTCTGCTTTAGTCCTCAAAAGTTATGAATGTTTCAAACAACCTACCATCATCACAATTCATGACCATGAATATGAAAGTTATAATTCAACTATGACTCTAGAAACATATACTTCTCCTTATCAAGATGAAAATGAAACCTAGGAAGGAATTGAAAAAATTCATAACTTTCAACAATATCAGAAAGGGCCTAATTACAACACGAGAAATAACGCCAATAGTGGAGGTAAATTCAATGGGCCATTAACAACATCTATCCTACCTAATAACTGTAATACTCCACTTGATGATAAATCAAGTAATAATCCAAGGTTACCCAAGGTAACTGTTATGCCTTGCATAACCACCCCAGTTTGTTGTGGAACAAAATGGGTCCCTCTTTGTTCTTTTCTTTTCCTTAAGCCTTTGGTTTTCTGCCTTAGGCATTTTTTCTTTTTTTTTTGTCGGATGTAGAACCAGGACCAATATCGAGCTCAGAATTGCATGCAAAAGTTTCTGGTTTTGTACCATTCCCGGTTACGGTTCTGATAGTTCCTTTATTTTAGTGTCTTTTGTTCTGTCGGATCTGGGTCCAGACCTAAATTGGAACATTGAACTCTGCAAAAGTTTTTGATCCATGTTCCATCCTGGCCACAACTCTGCCTTTCCCTTGCTCTCTTTCTTTGGTTGGTCATTTTCCTTTCCGTTTTATGTCCCGTGTCTTGGGGGTTTCCCCTCTTCCTGGGGTCTTTTCGTGTTATTCTGGTGGACCCAAAACCCGAACTGGAACTGAATCCTGAAACTTTCAAAAGTTTTAGGTTCAGGTTCTATTCCGATCCCAATTCCACATGTCTTGTTCTTTTCCCTTTGTTCCTTTTGTTTTGCCATGGGGTATTTTCTCCCCTTTCTTCTTCTCTTTCTTGTCCTTTTTTTGTCTTTTTTTGGGTGTCATTGGAGGTAGGTTCAGAAAGGAATCCAAACCTGAAACTTGCAAAAGTTTCTGGTACGGGTTTGGTTCCAGTCCTGGCTCTGCTTGGTTTGTTTCTTTGTTTTCCTCCGGTTCTAACCACTTGGTTGTGTGTTGGGTTTTCTATTTGCATCATTGCCATTTTGTGAGAGCGGAGCCGGCACAGTGGTATGAGAGGTTGGTGATTGGTTTGTATCTTGTTCCCATTCTGACTTTGGTCCCGGTTCCGATTTCTTCTTGGTTCTGCCCCCACTAGTTTTGAAGGAGGGTTTCATTTATGGTTCGGATTTGGTTCCGCCTCCACCAGAGTTGGTTTTCTTCTTGCTAAGAATTTAATGAAATAATCATAAACAATAGTGTATTTTATATTCTTTGAGGACTAATGGTGGCATTTTTTCTGCAGGATTGAATTGCTCATCTAAGGATATCTCTTAGGGAAGTCAATTGAAGGCATGCCTCAATCACATTCAACATAAAATTCCTCAAGAAGAATGTCGCTGGGACCTTTCAGGTGTCTTGACGATTGGTGGCTTGGCTCTATTTGTTTGAAATCCAAAGGGGGTTTGCGTCGCTGAGAATTCTACCCGACAAGTTGAGAGTCTCCCGAAATAGTCTGAGTCGCCAAAAGATGAAGATCTCGCAGAGAGAAATTACCTTTGGTGTAAGGTCTCACTGACATGGGAGGTCACACCAAAGAGGGATGTCATCAGGAAGATCTCGCCAAGAAAGATTTATGTTCAGTGTGAGGTCTCACTGACAAAACGGGGTCTCATGAAAAGAAACTCAAGATCAAGGAATAAGAATGAGCTCGAAGAAGCTCCGAGCGGATGATTAAGGCTCAGAGAGATGTCTTCCCGAGTGTGATGGTCTCACCATGACTTATGGCCGATAACGACTGTCTTGCCGATAGTTTTTGTGGTCTCAATATGACTTTTGTAGCTCGCTAAAAGGTCTCGCCGACTATCATATGTTACGCTGATAGTTTCTAGGAGAGGTATAATCGCATCAGGGAGACACGATTAGTGTCTCATTGACATGAGATTTCATTCAAATGACCTTTGACCACTAGTCAATCTTGTGTGGCCTACGTCCCACCAATCAGAAGAAGCTAAAGGAGTGGCCAATTGGTCCTTTGACTGACTGACTACCCCTGTGAAGAAGATCAACATAATGCAAACGACATGGACTCATTCTGAGATCAAAGGCAATGGATCAACTCGGGAATGATGGTGTAGAGATGACATGGGAGGCCGAAATTTTTTTCTAGAAGGGATAGTCAATAGGCAGAAGGATATGGAGCAAAGAAAAAGGTAGAAAAGAGGAAGAAACTATGAGTCACAGGGACAGTTGTGAGGTCTATTGGTGAAAGGAAGATTGGTATTAATGGAAATTCTTTAGAGCATTCAAGGTAGCTCTGTAAGGGAGATCGAAGATGGACATGAAGGCATGAAGTTAATGTTGTAGTTACAAAAGATTTGAGATCACCCCCGGAGCAAAGCTTCACCAACATGGATAGCAAGGATACTCATTTATTGCACAATGAACTTTATTCAAAAAGATCTGAGGGCCGACCCTCCTGCAACCAACAGATATTTTGTAAAACCCTAAAAATAGGGGCCAACACATTCTTTCTAGGTACATTCTGTATTATGGCATTTTGGCATTTTTTATTGTATGTTTTTCTTAAATAGTGATTTACAATTTGTTATTTGAATTAGCACTATGAATGAAGGAAGCTGTGTGTTAATCACAAGTTAATTCTGTTCTCCAATTTTAGTTAGCAATTCCTTGAAAGGTGACAAGTCTGGTTAAGTTGGATGAATTAACATTCTTTTATGTTCCAAAGCTTTGATCTATCTTTTTTCTATTTCTTTAAAAAACCCTAGTTAGAGTAGGTTTAAGTTTATGTCTAATCTCAGAACAATCCAGAAGCTCAACACTAGCAGGCCCCTTGAACATTACTATTTACATTGACCATTGAGCAACATTAGCACAGTTGAGAACCAACTACAAAGACCTTGGGAGCTAAGATATCCATGTGTTATCTTTCTCTTTCATGAGAAATAGGATAGAAATATTATGTTTAACTGTTGCTTTGCAATTTGGACCATCAATAGAAGACTAGCACTAGAAGGAGGGCCTAGAAGGGAAAGCTAGATAATACTAGGTTTTTCTCACTAGAAAGGTCTTGTAGAGTTCTTCGATTGGCTGAAAATGCATCACCTTTGATAGAACTTGAGACTGCAATAAGACACAAGAATAACAAGACTAGGGCAACCATCAACCACCCTTGTCAGCTCTGCTTACTCCACCAGGCTTTTCACCAATACCCCAGTGGATACCTATCAATCCACCTCCCAACCCATCTTAGTTTTCATTACAACTGGTTCAATCTGTCCAACAGCTGGCTCAACAACCACCACCACCAATGGTGTTCTTTTAGAATAATCCCTCTCCATTGGGGACCATTCCTGGAGGTTTTCATGATATGCCTAAAAACCATGAGAAATTATGTCCCAAATACATTCATGGTGAATAAAGGAGCGTTGAAGAGCGCATACAAGCTTTTAAGGATGCCTGTACTAGAGCTCAAATAGCTCACCATGATGTAGTTTGTAGGTTGTTTCCTTATTCCTTAGGAGATATGGCGTATGACTAGTATCTTAATCTTCCACAAGGTTCCATTCTGACTTGGACACACTTGGAGAATGCTTTTATCAATCAGTTCAGGGTTTATGTGGATCTAGCCATTTTGTACTACCAATTTGCTACAATTGGGAAGGAACTAGGTGAATGCTTGCCTTTATTCAATACCAGGTTCCAACGAATGTATAGGAGACTGCAAGACCCCTATCTAGTTACTGAAAATAGTGCCATTCAAGCATACTTTAGGGTTATAGACTCTTTACTTGGCTTGTTACTACAAAGGACTTATCAGCCCGCAGACATTGATTCCCTGTCTAAAGTCTATCATCTAGCTATCAAGTTGCAACAACAAATTAGTTCTCAATAAGGAAGTTTGGGACGCAACTTTCCTTTAGTAGGATATCAGATGCATAGCCCAACCCCTTTATTCAATACTATCCCAGGGATGTCTCCTTCCCATTATGGGCCCATGTCTGAATTGCAAGCTCAACTACCTATTCCATTCTTTGCTAGCATAACTCCCAATCTCTTCCAACAATCATAGGTTCCTCAAAGTTCCCATGGTCATCATAACCAAATTAGAACACCAAATCATGGTGGTCAGCCACCTATTGCTAGGAGTGTGGAAAGTGAAAAGAAAGTTCAACTCACAAATGAGGTAGAGACCTTAAATAAAATGTTGTCTCAAGTCACAAATGACATGGCTCAGCTTAGATTGAACCCCTCTCAAAACCAAGGTAATTATCCTAATCAGAGCAGTAACAACTAGGGTAATTATCAGAACAACTACAATCACAACTAAAGGGGTTATCAAGGCCAAAACCCCCCTAACCAAGGGCATGAAAATCAAAACAAGGGATATAACCAGAGCTCAAATAACAACCGACAATGGAATATAGGGCCAAACAATGGTGGAATTTCACACAATTATGATAGGCCACATACTGCGAATGTGGCTGACCTCAATTTTATGACTAATTGGTGCAAGTTGCATGATACTGCAACCCATTGTAAGGTAAATTTCCCTAAAATGGAAAATATGGTCAAGATGGCATAGGCAGATGCCCAAAAATTCCAAGGGAATTCAAATAAAGGTGGCTCAGTAGATACAGCTATGACTTATGACCTCTTTGAGCAAGAACCTTCATTCTCGATGCAAAGTGAGAATGAACCCGAGGAAGATTCGTATGATGCCCAAGCTTTTCAGACAAAGGGATGACACTTCCTAAGAAATCAGAATAAGGGTCCGTTTACCACATTAGAACCACCTAATCACATGGTGCCTCCGAATCAAAGTGTTGATAATAATCCTCCTCCACCAAAAGGCCTGCCTGACTTCCATAATAGGGGTAATTCACTTGGAGTTTTCAAAAGTAATACAAGTTATAATACAAAATTTGATATTATTTCTGAGATGCAGAAACAAAAAACCTCTTTGTCATACTTCGACATCCTAAAGTGGTGCCTTGCCCAAAGGGAGATAGTGCTGAAAGCTTTGGAGCAAGTTGACAAATCAAAAGGAAAGAATGAGGTGGCACCTGCTGTAGACATGAACGCAAACTTGTATAGAAGCAAGGTAGGTACTCCACCATTTATTTTAAGTTTAAGGATTTGTGGGAAGAACCAACATAATTGTCTGTTAGATTCAAGGGCTTCTGGCAATGTTATGCCATTTTCTATATGCAAGAAATTGGGATTAAACCCTGTCCAAACAAACAAGAAGGTTATCCAACTTGACAAGACAGAGGTGAATGTAGTAGGAGAGTTGAGAAACATACATGCACAAGTAGGGTCAAACCCTAGGACTCAAACCAATATAGATGTTCAAGTGGCAGACATTCCTGAGACTTATGGTATGCTACTGAGCAGAGATTTGATGAAAAGTATAGGGGGATATCTCTCCCTTGACTTTTCACATATGTGGCTTCCATGGAGGGGAGCGCCTACGTAGATTAGGATTGAAAGTGAACCTCACCTCAAGCATGTCATCACTGAGTATGATTGCCCCAATGAGGTAGCTTACTTTGAAACTAGGATAGGGGTTTATAAAAGAGAAGAAATTTTAACATTTTCTGTTCTTAATCCTAAAGAACTGCTAATACCAAAATTCCCTGATTCTATGATTAATGAAACCCAACAAGCATTGATCAAGAAGCTACAAGAGGATCAGATGGTCTTAAGGGAAGATACTGATCTGCAGAGTCTTCTACTCCCTAATTGGTGCAGGGTGCATTACCAAAATTATTCTGAATTGACTTGCCAACCCTACATTGGAATTTTAAATCATGTTTCCCAAGCTGAGGAAGCTAGCTTAAGTCACCTTGAGACCATTGAAAATCACTTCTCATTTGAATCCAAGGAAGCAATAATGTTAGCTAGGGATAAGACACCCTTAAAGTAAGTTCCCTCTCAAAATGAACCTACCCCAGACACATTTTTGAATCAGCATATTAATGAGGAGCAACCCCAAGGTTTGTTCAACACCCCTGCACTCACGAGTATACTAAAACCCAAGGGGTTAACCAAAGGCACAAGTGACTATCAGAAGGATAGCCATAGATTATAGGATGTAGCTGAGTAGGAATTGGAAAGAGTACCTAAAGAACCTATTGAGCACCCATTCCCTATATCTAATGCAAAAGATCAAGGAGCACCACCTCTAGCTCATCCTATCCAAATGCCCACAATAACCTCCAAGGGATCAACCCTAGCTCATGATCAGCTGTGGACCCTTAAGTTTGATGTATCCAAATCCAAAACAGGCTATGGTGTTGGAATTGAATTAACTAGCCCGAAAGGGAAAATTTTCTTTGCTTCTTACAGGTTGCAGTTTGAATGCACTAATAACGTAGTGGAATATGAAGCTCTAACTCGAAGGCTGATGTTCACACATAAGAAGAAAGTCATAGCCTTGATGGTCAAAGGAGATTCATAAATTGTTATGAAGAAAGTACACAGCCAATACACATGTCACAATAGAAGGCTGACAGCCTATAGAAATCGGGTATGGAACTTGATTGAAGACTTTGATGCTTTTGGGATTAGTTTAATCCCAAGAAAGGAAAATCAGATATCTGATTCACTAGCTGTCGCTGCAAGCATCTTGGAACCTATGCAAGGCTCCAAGCTTAAGAGATTCTTAGTGGAATTAATTTCCACCCCTGTAGTTCTTGAAAATGTCAGGAACTTTCAAGTCTTTGATGATGATTGACATATTCTTTCTTTTCTAGCAAGCTCAGATGTTTTCGAAGGATAGATCATTGATGAGTCCAATAGGGATCAAGGGGATTAGAACCTTGAAGATTGTGATATGGAAGGGGTCCTCAATTTAAGAATTAACAACATCCCCAAGGGAATGGTGGCCCTAGAAAGAATCTTTGATTCAGACCTAAGGGCTCAAGAGAAGATATCAGCTGAATATAAAGGAGGTGAATATGAAATTGTTAAACTAGATTATTTTGGCCCTGAAAGGAATGTCTACATAGGGAAAGCCTGCCTTGAAGCAATTAGAAAAGAAATATTTATGGCACTGAAGAAAGATATTTCTGCAATAGCTTAGGGATATGAAGAGCTAAAGATATTTGATGCTTCTGTAATGACTCATACTATTCCTTTGAAGCCCGAAGTTAAGCCATTTCAATAGAAACAATACCCTATCAATGCCTTGATTGAACCATTGATCTTCAAAGAAGTTCAAAAATTGCTTTCTGCAAGGATAATCTTCCCTGTACGCCATTCAACATGGGTGGCTAACTTAGTTCTAGTCCGTAAGAAAAACAAAGAGATCAGGCTATGCGTAGACTTCAGAAATATGAATAGAGCTTCAGAAAGGATAACTACCCACTTCCTTCTTTGGATGAGGTCTTTTAGACTATCAATGGATCTCAGATGATATCATTCTTGGATGGTTACTCTAGATACAATTAGGTAATGGTTAACTCTGAAGAAAAAATATTTTCTAAGTCTCGGGTTGTTAAACAGCTAAAGGGAATCAACTCATGTAGCTCAAATATTGCACATTATAGTTCAAAAGATGAAGAACTTTATAAAAGAGTGATGCACAATCAACCACACACATAGATTCAGGGGTAGTTGTTGTTGATTTACATTTGAGATTCTAGCTCAGCCTTGGTTGTTAAAACTGACCCAATTGGAGTTGTGATGTTCATGAACCAGGAGTTCTGGGTAGCTGAATTCTTCAGTTTCTTGAAAATGGTTAAACCATTTTCCCAGCTGAGTCGCCATTTGTTATGTCTTGCATAACCACCCCAGTTTGTTGTGGAACAAAATGGGTCCCCTTTGTTCTTTTCTTTTCCTTTGGCCTTTGGTTTTCTGCCTTCGGCATTTTTTCTTTTGTTCTGTCTGATGAGGAACCAGGACTAATATTGAGCTTGGAATTGCATGCAAAAGTTTATGGTTTTGCACTGTTCCCGATTCCGGTTCCAACAGTTCCTTTATTGTAGTGTCTTTTGTTCTGTCAGATCCGGGTCTAGACCTAAATCAGAACATTGAACTCTGTGAAAGTTTCTGATCCATGTTTCATCCCGGCCCTGACTCCGCCTTTTCCTTAGTCTCTTTCTTTGGTTGGTCCTTTTCCTTTCCATTTTGTGTCTCATGTCTTGGGGGTTTCCCCTCTTCCTTGGGTCTTTTCCTGTTGTTCTGGCGGACTTGGAACTAGAACCAGAATCAAATCCTGAAACTTTCAAAAGTTTCAGGTTCGGGTTTCGTTCTGATCCCAGTTCCGTGTGTCTTGTTCTTTTGCTTTTGTTCCTTTTGTTTTGCCATGGGGTATTTTCTCCCCTTTCTTCTTCTCTTTCTTGTCCTTTTTTTCTTTTTTTGGGTGTCATCAGAGGCGGGTTTGGAACAGAATCTAAACCTAAAACTTGCAAAAGTTTCTTGTATGGGTTTGGTTACGGTCCTGGATCCACCTGGTTCGTTTCTTCATTTTCCTCTAGTTCTGACCACTTGGTCGGGTATTGGGTTTTTTGTTTGCATCATTGCCATTTTGCGTGAGCAGAGCCAGGATAACGGTATGAGAGGTTGGTGATTGGTTTGTATCTTGTTCCCATTTTGACTCTGGTCCCAGTTCTGATTTCTTCTTGGTTCCACCCTCACTAGTTTTGAAGGAGGGTTTCATTTCTGGTTCAGATTTGGTTTTGCCTCCGCCAGAGTTGGTTTTCTTCTTGCTAAGAATTGAATGAAATAATCATAAACAATAGTGTATTTTATATGCTTTGAGGACTAATGGAGGCATTTATTCTATAGGAGTGAATCACTCATCTCAGGATATCTCTCAGGGAAGTCAACTGAAGGCATGCCTCAATCACATTCAGCATAAAACTCCTCAACAAGAATGTTGCTAGGACCTTTCAGGTGTCTTGCCGAATGGTGGCTTGGATTTGTTCATTTGAAATCCAAAGGGGGTTTGCATTGCTGAGAAGTATACTCAACAAGCTGGGAGTCTCCCAAAATGGTCCAAGTCGCCAAAAGATGAAGATCTCGTAGAGAGAAATTACCTTCGGCATAAGGTCTCACAGACATGGGAGGTCACATCGAAGAGGGTTGTCATCAAGAAGATCTTTCCAGGAAAGATTTATGTTCAGCGTGAGGTCTCGCCGACAAAATGGGGTCTCACCAAAAGAAGCTCAAGCTTAGGGAATAAGAATGAGCTCGAAGAAGCTCCGAGCAGATGATTAAGGCTCGAGGAGATGTCTTCCTGAGTGCAATGGTCTCGCCATGACTTTTGGCTGATAACAACTATCTTGCTGATAGTTTTTGTGGTATGAATATGAATTCTGCAGCTCGCTAAAAGGTCTCGCTGACTGTCATATGTTATGCCGATAACTACTAGGAGAGGTATAATCGCATTGAGGAGACATGATTAGTGTCTCACCAACATGTAATTTCATTCAAATGACCTTTGATCACTCGTCAATCTTGCATGGCCTATGTCCCACCAATCAGAAGAAGCTAAAGGAGTGGCCCATTGGTCCTTTGACTGACTAGATACCCCTATAAAGAAGATCAATATAATGCAAACGACATGGACTCATTTTGAGATCAAAGGCGATGGATTGACTCAGGAACGATGGTGCGTAGATGACATGGGAGGCCGAAAACTATTTCCAGAAGGGATGGTCAATGGGTAGAAGGATCTAGAGCAGAGAAAAAGGTAGAAAAGAGGAAGAAACTATGAGTCTTGGGGAAAACTATGAGGTCTATTAGTGAAAGTGATGCAGGAGCATCTAGTGGTGTAAGGGCAATCTTGCATCACCCAAAAATAGTTAAATTTCAAGTTTCTCAATTTTTAATTTTTTTACATTTTTGGATGCCCTTTTCGTCATAATGAAATTCCCAATTTACGGTTTTTATTTTCGGTTCCTGGGTTGAAAGATATTGCAGTTTTAGTTTCCTAGATTTGCACCTGAAAATATTTTGAGTTAGATTTGAGGCACTTAGAGCTCATGGATTGGCCCCAAAACTTTCCAAAATTTGTGCAGCAAATTTCAAGTGTGTTATTTACTTCGAGAACTTTCCAACAG